>CM042009.1:115523499-116065999 GCA_023525715.1 Cichorium intybus | reverse complement strand
AATTGAGTATCTAGATTTCTAAGGTGCCGATAACAGCACCCGCAACACACCCATATACATGGGGTTTGTTTAAGGCTACCCCACTTTAAAGGGCTGAAATGTACATAACCTATTTTATATATAAAGTCGTGGGTTTCTTGCTTCTTTCCCAAGTTCCATCGTCTCGACATTTGCTTCGCCACGAACCAAACCCTAAAACATACTTTCCGACGAGATCTTAGAGTCTCGTTAAATTTCACAGAACTTTGACCAATGTCCTGAAATTCCAGTCATGGTATGTTATAATATTTGATCATCTTTAGTTTATGTACCCCCTACCCTTCACAATTTCCTTGATTTTATTATTGGTTATGAAGGAATCATAGGGAAAATGATGGTTGCCTTAAAAATTTTATTTTATTTTTATATTTCCCTAAAGTTCACAACTGGCTGGAAACAGGTATATACAATATACACTAATGGTATAACATAATCTAGGCTTCTTTTTTGGTTTTAGATTAGTGCATGATTATGAATAGCTAGCTTTAATAGGAGTTTTTTTGTCATGTTTCTGAAATTTACAGATGAAGGGCTTTTGTAATGTGATTTGGCCGTTTAACCGTTGTCTAAATTTCCTTAGTTTGTTAATCAATGATCAAATATAGTTCCAAAGCGGTTTAATAGATTGGTCAGAGGATGCAATTGCATTGAATCGTTTTCCTTAGCATTTTAGGCCTATGACAAGAACTTATTTGGGAGGAGTTGTAAAGATTGTGCTATAAAAGTTTCCATCTCTAGACACACCTAATTTGGTCAAATCCATCATGATTATTTTAACAAATTTATCGGTTTACTGTATAAATCAGAACAATACACCTTCCGAATGAAGGAATGCAACTCAAGAACTTGTCATTTCTCTCCTTATGTGCCCAATTCTCTTCTAGGACTTTTGGAATTGGATTTTTACTAATTGATTTTTATGGGCAGACTGCTAAGATTCTTGCAAATTTGATTGTTATAGGCTCTGGAATATTGATTAGGGGAATGGTTTAAGCATATCGTCACACCTTTCAGAGTGAGTTTTTAATACCATGTCATATTCATTGCCAACATACTGTAACTTTATTTTCCATATTATAAAATCCTCAAAACAAAAAAAGAAGTCAAAAAGATTAATACTTATGGTGTTAGGAATTAAATTTCGGTTATAATTGTGTTGTTCACTTGTCAGGCCCGCCTTTCAGCAGTGGTATCACTTTACCTCTGTTCTTTAAACAAAACATCAATGCATTTTTCTTTCCTTTAAATCTTTGTAGATTTGTAGCCTCCATTACCTTTTCACATATGCTCTATACAAGAGTTTTGCTTAGTAGAAAATGTATATAATCATGTTTTTTATATGAGCCATTTACTATTTTTATTTAAAATTTATCGTGAAAATTGCAGATGCCTCAAAACCAGGTGTTGCTCCATAAACATTATAGAATGCTGTGCGTAGAGGAACCAAAGCTATGACTGAACAAGAGGCCAGACAAATTGTGACAAACAAAATTTTTGTCATGTGTAATATAAGAATTTATGCAAGTGTTCAAATTAAAAGAGTTGATACTTAAATAAACTCAATATAGTGTGCAAGGGCGAACTGGTCCAAGAAGGTGAAGTTTTGGAGAAATTAATTGCTAAGGCCTTTTTATTTAAGTCATGATATGATGATAATTCAATTAGAATTTAATCTTAAGGACATAAGGGCAAAGTTTGAAATAAAGGACTAAAAGTGAAAAGTTTATTCTGCAAAGTTTGGAAATTATTATCTCAAAATCTAGAAAGATTTGGGCAAAAGTCATCAAGATGACTTTTGTAATATTTGAGATAACAGAAGTATAGGAAAAAGATTCGGGTCATTTGGAGTTGTAACGAAGGAGATATGATGGAATTAAAATGACTCAAAAGTGACAAAAATGACCAAAGGGTCATTTTCAAGGATTGATATCGTAAAATCTATTAAGATTCAAGCTTATGTCAGTAGGGGGAAGTGGTAAAGCTCATTCCCACTTATCTAAAGGTATAAAGTTTGTGAAAATTGGATATCGCATGTAAGAGTTATGACCACGTAAAGTTCAGGAAAAATTATGATGTTAATGCTTAAAAATGTTCTAAGGCACAACTCCAGGGGCATTTTGGTCTTTTATTTAGATCCGATCCAAATCAATCTCAGACTAAAACCAGGGTCGCGTATTTCTTCTGTGGGCAAGTATTATGTGCGTAGAAGCTAAAATCGGGAAATATCACATGAAAATTGAAGTCGTGTGTGTGTTTTCGCCAAATCTAGATCAGAGGGAAATAGAGATCGAGACCCACTCGGTCTCTTTGGTTTGCGATTTCAGAAAAGAGAAGGGAAAACGAGAGGCGAGAGATAGAACAGAAATCGAGTAGGGGAGATGAACCTCGAGTAAGGGAGATCGCGTTTCAGTCGAAATTAGAGCTCGTTCAAAATCAAACACATCCACACCCCGATTGCATGTGTGCGTAATCGTATCATACAGCAAGAGAGATCGATCGAGTTATGAAGATGGAGGATTAGCTAGACCGTGAAAGAGGAATTGGAAATCAATTTTTGTGGGATGCATTATCACTCAGAACCGATGGCGAGAATCAGAGATCGAGAGGGAGCAAGATTGAAAGACAGAAAGAGGTGGCGGGGGCTGTTGCTGCCGGCTCTGATATGGCAGAACCACTGCCATCAGCGGCGATGGTTGGTGCTAGTGGTCGATGACAGGTCGGTGAGCTCCGGTGCTGGCAGGGAAAGTCGTTAATAGCCAGAAATTGACCACCATTAGTCTGATTTCAGGTTTAATTCCCCCCAATCTCTGATTTCTACAATTTTGGTCGGGAATATGAAAATAACTAGCGAATTCTTATTGAGTTCTTGTCTTGGAATCAAGGTTTGATATTGTATATTCTATCTGTAATCTGAAACAGAAATTGAGGGTTGTGTTTGGCAACAAAGGAGATGACTTTAGGAAAGAAAAGAAAACCAAAGGTTGTTGGAACCAACACCTACAGTCGCATGCACCCATATATGGGCAATGGTCATGATAAATGGTCTTGCTGTAGTTAATTCTGCAATGGTTAAGCATGAACCACCGGATTCTAAAAGTTTTGTACAAGGTTCTTTGAAGGTATTGAACTTTGCTTGAACTCTAAAGGTTTGAGTATTTCATTTGAAGTTATTGTGGTATTTTCTACATAACCTCGTGTTTGGGAGTAGAATTTGGAATTTGTTAATTTTAATTGATTATGGTTGAAATCATTGGGGATGCCTTTCGTTGATTTGGAAATAATATGTTTTGATAGTTTCTATTTTTAGAAACTTTAATGATTCAAGTTTGTCAAAATGACATAAATGAGTAAAATGAAAAATGTTTTGACATCTAATCAAAGAGATAAGTTTAAAAGATATAAAAAGTTGAAAATTACTAGAATTTCATACTAAAACCTGAGAAAACACAATTAGGCAAGGTAGGATGCCTAAATAAGAAAACGGTCAAATAATGTCGAAATGAAAAATGGTTTAAAAGGTTCTCTGAAGCTTTATACACGTTTTAAACACTATTAGTACATTGTTGGGTTATATAACAATGAGTTAAACACAAGTTTACACGAATTTTGGACTAAGTTGTCAAATAGGACAAAAAGGGTAAAATTGTCCAAAATGGTTATTATGCTTTAGGAATCATACTTAACTATTAGAATGGAATTAGATGATGACTATAAGTAGTTCAAGAATGATTAGACAATTACTATATGTTTAGTTGTCTAATATGTTCTAATCTTCTATTAGATTAATAGAGATTGAAGGACGTTTGGAAGCAACGAAATGATAGAGTTATGTGGATTAGTGTAGCTAGACGTACCTAGCTACTAAGGTGAGTACATGTGACTTTTTCCCACTATGGGGTACATGTCAAAATGTTTATATAGTTTATATGTGACTTTCAAATATGAAATGATATGCAAGTTTAATAATCTATAACATGATTATGAAAGTCTTTTACTATGTTTTGAAAGTATGATTTGGCATTAAGCCACTATGTTTTGAAAGTATGATTTGGCATTAAGCCACTATGTTTTGAAAGTATGATTTGGCATTAAGCCACTATGTTTTGAAAGTCTGATTTGGCATTAAGCCACTATGTTTTGAAAGTCTGATTTGGCATTAAGCCACTATGTTTTGAAAGTATGATTTGGCATTAAGCCACTACGTTTTGAAAGAATGTTTTGACATCACGTCATAAAGTTATGAATGAAAATTTTGGCATCTAGCCTTACGAATGTTTATGAAAGAAAATTTTGGCATCTAGCCTTAATGTATTTGTGAATGAATGTTTTGATGATAAGCAATGATATGTTTATGAATGACTGGTATTTAAGATATAAATGAATGCAGCCATGCAAGACAGTATGAACAAAGAACATGATTCTTTGTGCCCGAGCCATGATGTTCCCGTAACGGAACCTAGAGGAATCTACTGGGGTGGTACCAACCCCGTCGCGAAGTAGATGTCCTAAAGCTTATGATGCTATGATGGACTGATTTTGTTCTTTCCATCTTAGCCTAGACTTGGGGTATCACTTTAAGTAATTAAAGCCCTAAGTATAAAAACATATTTATGATTGATTACCAGTCAAATTTAAGTAATGAAAGTTTTATGATGATAAACTTATTATGAAAGGCTTTAATAGCAAAATGATGATATGTTTCAGTTATTATGTTTTTAACAACAAGTCTTTTGACGTGATTTGATTACAAAGGTTTTGAAGATGGCAAACTTCTTATGATTGGTTTTAAAAGCAAAACGATGATACGTTTCAGTTATAATGATTTTAAAAGCAAGTGTTAAGAAATGATTTGATTACAATGGTTTTGAAAATGATATATGTTAAGTTTATAAATGTTTTGTGTCCAAACCCATGTAGCCCACGAGACATTTTTGTCTTACGTATTTTATTTTATGCCATGTATCCCAGGTTCTAGACATGAGAGATAAAAGCAAGTAGATGACTCGAAGAAATTGGGATCTTAGATGGAGTGAATCTTAGCTGATATCCTGGTTTGTAATCCCAACTTGCTTTCTATGGTTTAGTTTGATATGAAGTTGTAACCCTCGTAGTTGTTCAAACATTTGTACAACTTAATGGTTTATGTTGGGACCAAATATTTAAGACATGACACGAGGTCATGAGAAAAGTTTTTAAAACCTGACAATCTGTTCTATAAAGAAACATGGTTTTCGAGATATGAGATTTTTCAATAACGAGTTTTATAAAATATTACACTAGCTATTGTGCTTTTGACGAAATGCGCTTTTGGCAAAATGCGCTTTTGACGTTATTGCGTTTTTCTTAAAAAAAAAAGGGACAAATTTTGGGGCGTTACACAAATTCTTGGCGTGACCGAGCAGTCATCATAAGAGGAGATTGCACAAGTTAGTAGTACTTTATTTAATGATGATAAGGGTATTAACGTCTTTTTGACATACAAGAGATCAAGAGCGAATCCATGTCCCACATTTTTTAGGTGGTAAAAAAAATACAATTTTTGTCTCAATTGACATCGGTCATGTCAAATGCATGTCAAACAAGCTTTTTCCAGAGCTTTTTCATAAGGATGAAAAGGGTGTTTACATATTTTGCATAAATAATAAACCAAGAGCGGGTCTCTGTCGCACCTTTTTGGGTGGTACAAAAGTTGCAACTTTTGTCCTATTGACATCATTCGTAGTCCAATGCATGCCAGGCAAGCTTTTTCTAGAGCTATTTGATGATGATGAAAATGACATTTATGTCTTTTTGCATAAACATGATATCGAGAGTGAGTCTCTCTCCCATTTTTTTAGGTGAGATAAGAAACTGCAATTTTTGTCCCATCAACATCAATCGTTGTCAAGTACACTATTGTAATAGGAACAAATGGAAGTAGAATGCTATAATAATTAATAAACAAACCAGTGAAAGTACGTTGCTATTTCTTTTGTTTAACGCGTTGAATCTGTTAGTGTATCCCACATTGGTGCGACACGGTCCTATAAGTTTGTATATATGTTGGTGTCTCCCCTCTCTCCACAAGAGATCTTTTGGAGAGACACTAATGATCTCCACATATATTTACATGGTATCAGAGCGGGTTTAAACCCTGTGCTGACCACAACCACGTGCCGCCACGCCCAACTCCGACGACCCTCTTTTGACGTTGTTGGAGGTGCGTTCCTTTTGTTTCTTTCTATTTCAATTTTCCTTTTCGCTTCACATTAAAATAATCGTCGACAACCCTCCCTTTTGTGTTTGCCTATTCTCCCTTTTGTGTTTCCTTTTCTTCTCGGGAGGTATCTCCCCAACCTCCGGCAGCCAGCCGCCACCCTTGTCTTTCTTCTTCATTATTCTCTGGCTGTCTTCCTCCTTCGTCTCCGGCCGACTCACCGGCGCTCCGGTCACCCATTTTTCTACTGATACTCTCTTCTCTCCTCGCTTCACTCATCTCCTCTCTTTCTCTCCCGATCTCGTGAACCCACCAGCTCCACCTTCACTCTTCTTCTCCGGCCAAGTGACTGTAACCACCACCGGATGGCATTGCTGCCATCAGCGTCCTCACGCCGCTCGCCTCTATAGCACCGCCACCCTCTCTTATGTTGCTAGAACTCAAGCAACCACCGCGAATCCTCATCTGCAACCTCCGCTTCTGCCACCATCGAGCCGGTTCTCCACCAACTGTCACCGGTTCCGAGCTCCTGCCAGCCTTCGGTGCAAAACCCTCCACCCCTGTCGCCGATCCGTTGCTCCCTTCGCCTCTCCTTCGAACCCACCTGCAACACCCTGCAACCTTTGTTTCCGGCAACCAAACCGCCGGTTCCTTGCCTACCGACACCGGTTCCGAGCTCCGGTGACCTTCCGGTGCAAACCCCTCCCCTCCTTTTCCCGATCTGCCACCGTGTGAGTCAACTCGTTCAACTCAGCAAGTCGATTCAGTGAGTTAGGGCCGACTCTCCTCTGCAGATTTAAAAGAAGATTCATCTTTAATTGGATGTTACAACTATAGTCCATGAGCTATCTTTCTTTTACACTTGAACTCTCTTATTCTTATTTGTTCTCATTTTGTTTTGTTTTATTTGTTTTCAGTTTCATCGTCCCTCCCGATAAAACTGCGGGGGGATGTTAGTGTATGGGTTGGGGTTTCGGCCCAATATCGTTTAGGGTTTAGATGGCTTCGACCCAATGTCGTTTAAGGTTTAGATTGGTGTCTATATATTCATATATAACCACTCATGTGGGATACACTAACATAATCTTTGTACAAAAATATGATAATTTTATTTGAACGAAGTGCCAAGAACGGGAGTTTTTATCTGCAGTCGAAGGTTCACAGGGCCAAGGAATGCTTGGAGACGGTTTATCAACCGAAAGATCAGCCGAGTGATCCTGTCGATTGTTCCGTTGACTTTCTCAATATAGTAACCTTTTAAACATTTTTATATTTTTAGTATGATAGATGCTAAGAGATGAACTTTTGTATTCTTGAATTGTGTTTCTGTATGCTGTTATCGGCCATGGATTACAGTAATCAATATGAATAAGTACACACTCTCGATTTACACATACTGTTAAAAGAGGATGGTAGTTTCGGTAAATTTTGTTAAAATAAAGAAGCTTATGTACAGAGAATGTGCGGCAAAAGTTACAAGAAAATACAACTAATCATTGTTTTTTCTCTTCATGTTCACTTTATAATGTTTTGTCATGTAATGGAATAACAAACGGAATTATTGAAACCTAATTCACTTTATATAAACTTTAACTTTTTGACACTTTAACAAAGCATAAACACAAACACACTTCAGTTTGAAAAAGAAACATAGGTTAATTGGTTAAACGTTAAAGAACCTTTTTTGATAACATTAATCAATGTATAAATAATTTTATTCAAAAATTCAGATTTACCGAAAAACATTACAATTTCCACGGAACCCATACAAAAGTTACAGATTTTATTTTAAGACCTTATACTTTAATTTAAATATTTAAGAAATTTCTCATATGCTTCAAGACTTTATTTTATAGCATATTTGGAACCTTCTTGAGACACCACGACCTTCTGACGGCCATGTGTGTTTAGAATAAATTTGACATAACACCCAACAAAGACTTGCTACATGCCAGCTAGAAATTAGAATACTCGAATATTAAATATAGAAAAATAAGTTTGAATTTTTTGACAAAAGATCAAAGATTTTTTTTTTAAATAAAAAGAAAAGTAAAAGGAAAATAAATCCCAGAAATTCTCCGCTGTCTGCTCTCATCTTTTAACTCTCTCTACGCCTTCCCCAAATTGTTGTTGACAGAGAAACAAACAGGAAGACCAAACCCTTTCTCTGTTAGGGTGGGGGGAGTAGATCCCTCCCATCCCACTGAACCCACGCGCCACGTCAGCTTTTCTCTCTCCTCTCACTTCCATTTTCGCCATCTTTCACCAATCTTTCACCCATGGAACCAGTACCCACTGAACCCACTGAACCCACAATGCCACATCAGATTCTTAATATTAAATTAAATAAATAATACCCAAAATAATAATTTATATATATATATATATATATATATATATATATATATATATATATATATATATATATATATATATATATATATATATATATATATATATATATATATATATATATATATATACTCATACATACGTGTGTATGTATATAAAAAACGAGAAATTTAAATCCTAAATACGAGAAATTTAATCCTAAATACTATAATCTAAAAAAAACCTAGGTATCTCTTTCATATATATGTGTGTGTGTGTGTATATATATATATATATATATATATATATATATATATATATATATATATATATATATATATATATATATATATATGCGCGGGATCACCGGCTTCATCATCCCAAACATGAACCCACTCTCGCCGAACCCGATGAACCCACAAGAGGAGGGACAATGGTACCAATGGTACCGCTGGTACCGGCGGTACCACTCCCTTATTTTGCTTGAGCCCGATGAACCCACTCCATTACACCGTCCACCCTTAGTATCATTTTCATTCATCTTTTCAACATAAAACAGGAATAAATCTTGATTTAGGGTATTATCTATCACAATTGAGCATTCGTTCTTCGTCCTTTCATTTTTCGATTCGTTTTTCACTGCAAGATACCAGTTTATCAGATCTGCCATCTTCAGTTCGATCAGGTGCGATACATTTTCTTCGAAAAAAACCTCTTTTCTGATCTGTGTTAGTTTCAGTTTTCTTGAATGACTAGATCTTGTTTCGTTTCCTAAACTTCTGATTCGTATTTGTTCGTATCTTTCGTTGTGTAATTGGATATGTGTTTAGCTCAGATGTGTCAATGTGATTAATTAGGGTTTTTATTTTTTCTCTTGGTTTAAGATTCAGCTGTTTTGATTTGTAGTCGTGAGGATTAACTAGGTGTATTAAGTTATATAATTGGTGCATTAAATAGCTGTTATTCTTTTTTTGCAATTCTATTCAGTTTCGTCATTAAAACTAAGGAACTGTTAAAGAGTATATGGTGATCTTTAATTCCTTTGGGCTGTCTTCTTCATCTTTAGGTTTTACGACAATCCTTTTAGACGTTTGATTTTAGGTGCTGCAAAATTTTATCAATCATCATGCTATATGTTATTGTTTTTTATTCAAAATAAATCAGCTGAGTAGATTCATTTATCCTGAATTTATGTATACTCATACTGCCATTTAGGATAGTGTGATTGCTTCAAAATCTACCTACATGCAGCATTGTGTTTTCAATTATTTATTACTATCAGGACATTGTATTGATATATATACCCAATTGTGAAAAATCTACCTATAATTGGTAGATATTTTAAATTACAATGTTGTAATAGAATGAAATGAAAGTAGGATGCTATAATAAACAAATCAATAAAAGTACATTGCCACTTCATGCATTTAACCCTTTTATCCACTACTATCTTAAATAATTCGATTTATCCAAACACTCAACACCATTAATAGTGATTTTTACAACTTCATGCACGATTACAATATGAATTTGAACTAAATATCATTACTGGTCTTCTGTTTCCAGCTGGACTTGAACACTCTTCGAGTGTGTGCTTCACTTGAAGAGGGTTTGTGCTCTTCTAGGTGAAAATGAAGAAGGCATTTGATCAAACTTTCAGGGACATGTAAGTAACAAGGTTTTTATTGTTCATATAAACTATGACAACCTCATGATTCTTGATCCATTTTCATTGCAGTAAAAGAGGAGTAAATAAGAAAGTTCTTAAAGTTCCTTCAATCGAACAAAAGGTGCGTGTTTCTCTCCCCCAGTTATATCATATAAACCATGAGTATTTCAACATAATAATCATCCTTAGATTAAGAAACAATTCCTTTAGATTAATCATGTTTAGTACTTAAAGATGAGTTGTTTCACCATAATAATCATCCAATTTGCAGGTTCTTGATGCTACCAGCAATGAGCCATGGGGTCCTCATGGAACACATCTTGCAGATATTGCACAAGCTTCAAGAAACTAGTATGGCATTGCTTATTTTTGTCTAAAGTTAAAGAACTAAATAATTATGTAGTGCCCAAATTAATCTTGTTTCCTGATTTTTCAGCCATGAATACCAAATGATCATGGCAGTAGTTTGGAAGCGTCTCAATGATACTGGAAAGAACTGGCGCCATGTGTATAAGGTTTACAATTGTACCCTTCCTGCAAAAATTTTATTTGTCGCATAATTTAGGTCAAGGGCATTTTTGTCCTTAGAAAATTTTATAAAGCCTCCCTATTCCTTTCTTGCAAAACTTTCTCACATTAGGGAGGAAAATTAGCCAGATATTTCCCTAGAGTAAAAGGAAAAAACTCAAGGACACGGTAAAGGTTTTGTTCTTTCACACTTGCATATTTTCAAGATTTAGGTAGTGTTTGGTAATGATAGAATCATAGAAGGACTAGAATGGTTCATTCCATAGGAATGGACAAGACCTGATTTTACATTCCAATGGAATGGAATGGACCACTGAATTCCTTTCCATTTTGTTAATTTTCATTTCTTAGTCGGGGATTTTTTTTTTTCCATTCCATCATGGAGTGGAATGAAAAATTGAATATTATCCGTTTTTATTTAAGTAATATTAAATGCCACAATTATTATTATTATTATTTTCATTAAATCACAATTTTTTATTATATATGAAAAAGTGTTATATTTATTATAACTTATCTGGGTTTTACTAAACTTTTATTATGTTTAATATTTACTATCTTTGTGAATAAAAGTTTGTTAAATATAATTAATATGATGGATAAAATAGTGTTAAAAGTATATACTATATTTAAATATAATATAAAATTCATATGAAAATTCCTTTGATTCCTACAAGCCAACCATACAGATCCATCTTTAATGGGAGATTCTAACAATTGATTTTTGTTTTGTGCACCAGGGTTTAACAATTCTCGAATATTTGGTAGCAAATGGATCAGAACGTGTGATCGAAGATATTAGAGAACATGCATACCAAATAACAGTAGGAACATAAATTCTGAGTTTTTTTTTTTTTTTTTATATCTTGAACATTGATTTAATTATAAGAATGTTGTTGTTGTTGTACAATAGATGTTGTCAAGTTTTCAATATATTGATTCTACGGGGAGGGACCAAGGGAGCAACGTAAGGAAGAAGTCTCAGTGTCTTGTTGCTCTTGTGAATGATAAAGATAAAATACAAGAAGCAAGAGAAAAGGCTGCTGCCAGCCGGGACAAGTAAGTTAGTCAAACCAAATATCTTATTTTAGATTATGAAATGACATATTTAACCTTTTGAAGTAGATTTCGTAACACACCAGGAGATGAAGGGCGTTATGGGAGTAGAGAAGAAGATCGTAATGGTTATGGAAGAGAAAGAGAATGGGGTGATGAAAAATATGGTGGAAGAAGTACAAGTAGTGATGGTGATTATGGCCCACGAAGTCAAAGCTCTGATAGAGAAAGGGAAGATGATGGTCATCGCTCTTCTAGGTATATAATATAATAGGTCAAATTGTAATGTCATAATAAGAAATGAAATCACATTCTTAATTTATGTTTATTTTTCATTGTAGAGGAAGCAATGGTAGAGTTGAAGATGCTTCCCCTTCTCCTGATGGAAGGTAATGTAGATGCTTTCCAATATTAGTTTGTAAAAAAATAATAGAATTCAGAAAATGCATAACCAACATTACTTTAATGTTTTGTTGTTGAGGGCAGCCGGGTTGAACCAAAGTTATCTGGACAAAATGTTGATGCACCTCCTAGTTATGAAGATACTGTTACTGATGGTCATAGTCCTGTTGATAGTAAGAGGTAATAACTTGTGTCAAAAGTCAAAACATGTGCTTTATTATATTATTATTACATTGAAATTAGTCTTAACTTATAAGCATTTGAAGGGATGGAGAAACCGCACCAGCACCAGCACCAGCATTTGCTTCTAACCCGTCATCACCTCAACCGAACACTAATCATCAAGAAACTCCAGCCGCCGCTACACAGCCACCACCTGCAGTCACTGCCAACAATGAAGACCAAGGGTTTGACTTTTTTGATCCCCGCGCTTCATCTCCAGGTACAATACTGTTCTTTGGTTGTCTTTAATTGCTAATTAGACATCGTAATATGCTCAAAAACTTTGGTGTAAATGAATATAGCTGCCCCTGTCCCTGCCACGTCAGCATCTGAGATGGATTTGCTTGGTTCTCTATCGGACGCTTTCTCTTCAAACCCATTGGCACTTGTACCATCTACATCTGTAACCACTGAAGTTCATCCTCCAACAAATTCTAATCCTTATCTTACCTTCGACACCACATCACCAGCATCTGGTATCTCCAGTCAGGTGTGTCTTAAAAACTAGATTCCACACACACACACACACATACATACATACATACACATACGCATACACATGCATTGATGGTTTACTTATGTTGCTTTCAATAATGCAGCCATTTGATGATCCGTTTGGTGATGGTCCTTTTAGAGCTATTCCTTCTACCAATGGATTTTCTGAAACATCTCCCTTCACTACAAGTGCGGAACCACCATCATTTGCGGTTTCCCAAGAATCAGGGTCAGGTAATAATTTTGGATTTGGAGACACTTTTGATCAAAGTGTTGACATTCTAGCGGATATACTGCCTCCACCTGGACCACCACAAACTGCTTTTCAATCTCAACCTTCTACACACACCCCTTTTTCTTCTCAAAATGGTCAACCGCCTAGTTTTCCATCAGAACCCGACCACACCACATTTCCTTCAAGTTTCCCCACTCCATTTGACCAACCACCTAGTTTTCAATCCCAAGGTGGTCAACCTATGCCACAACATAGCTTTCAACCTCAAGGTGGCCAGTCCATGCCACAGTCGACTTTTCAACTTCCAGCTGGCCAGCAGGCTACCCCACAGTCAACTTTTCAACTTCCAGGTGGGCAGCAGTCACCTTTTCAACTTACAGGTGGCCAGCAGGCTACCCCACAGTCAACTTTTCAACTTCCAGGTGGTCAGCAGCCTATGCCACAGTCAGCTTCTCAAGTTCCAGGTGGGCAGCAGTCACCTTTTCAACTTCCAGGTGGCCAGCAGCCTATGCCACAGTCAGCTTTTCAACTTCCAGTTGGCCAGCAGTCTATGCCACTGTCAGCTTCACAAGTGCAAAGTGGACAGCAGCATATGCCAGAGTCAGCTTCACAAGTCCAAGGTGGACAGCAGCCCATGCCACAGTCAGCTTTTCAAGTTCCAGGTGGGCAGCAGCATATGCCACTGTCAGCTTTACAAGTTCAAGGTGGCCACCAGTCTATACCACAGCCAAAATTTCCAGGTCAGGGTAGTCAATATGTGTCACAGCCAGGTTTTCCAGCTCAGGGTGGCCAGCCTGGTTTTGCACCACAAGGCAGCCAAAATGCATCTCTTGGTGGTTTTTCTTCCCAGTTGGGTGGGCTTCCAAGTTCCAATGGTCAATCCGTGTTGCAGCCTGGTTTTCCGGCTCAGGGCGGCCAGTCTGGTTTTCCGGCACAGGGTGGCCAATCCATGTTGCAGCCTGTTAACCAAGGTCAGGGTGGGCAGTCTCTATTGCAGCCTGGTTTTCTGGCTCAGGGTGGCCAAAATGGTTTTCCTTCAAATGGTCAACTAAATGTCTCACAGCCACAGCCAGGGTTCACCAATTCCAGTGGTCAACCAAATAACTTGTATGGTGGTTTCCAGCCACAAAGCTCTTCAGCTCCAGTCACTACCACACCTGGCCCACAGTACAACTCTTCAAATTTCTATCAACAACAACAACAACCAGCAGCTCTCACAGCTTCAACAGGTGCTCTTGCTCTAGTGTCTCAACCACCAGCTGATAAGAAGTTTGAGACTAAATCAACAGTGTGGACCGACACATTGAACCGCGGGCTTGTTAACTTGAACATATCTGGATGTATGTTATTTCATCTCTTAACATCTTTTTTACATATCATATATGATGATACTTACCAGTTATTCATGTGCAGCTAAAACAAACCCGTTAGATGACATCGGAATCGACTTTGACGCCATAAACCGTAAGGAAAAGAGAATGGAAAAACCAAGCAAAACCCCCGTGACTTCAAATGTTACCATGGGTAAGGCCATGGGTTCAGGTTCTGGAATTGGACGTGCCGGTGCAGGTGTATTAAGACCTGCACCCAACCCCATGGCTGGTCCAGGAATGGGAATCGGAATCGGAATGGGAATGGGTGCACCTAGTGCAGGGCCTGGGTTTGGAGCGGGTTATGGAGGTGTAAATCAGCCTATGGGAATGAACGGTATGCCTCAGAATATGGGAATCGGAAATGGAATGAACATGGGTCAAGGATTTCAAATGCAGCCCGGGTTTCCTCCCGCCTCAGCCATGCCTGGAACTTATAATCCAATGATGGGTAGAGGTGTTGGTTATGGTCAGCAACCTTATGGTGGATACAGATAAATTTGCACTCATAGTCCATGTGTTATTGTGATATAAGAATTCTTTTTTCTTTCTATAATTTCTATCGAGTCTCTTGTAATGTTCATTTTATTGAGGTTTTTTTTCACATTACATATAGCTTTCTGTATACTACTATAAGGACAGCGAGTCTCGGGTCGGGTTGCTATCTTTTTATACATTCAAAACACTTTTTGGTCTCTTGTTGATTCTTGAAGCATGTAATGCCTAGTTGCAAACAATAAACATTAGGATTCACTATTTTTTTTTTTTACATCTTCCAATTTTCTTTTGTACATATGTATGTGTGTGCTTTCAACCAAAAATGTAACCCAATCATAATGTTACCAGATGGTAACTAGACTAGTAATTTAGTTTATTCAGTAAGTTGCAAAAATTTGAGATGAAAGAAAGTTGTTTTCCGGGACATAAAGAATGATAAACATATTTTACTCTAGAAAGACTTGAATCCTGTCGCCCATTGAATCTTTAAAATCCAGCAACAGCTTTCCCCCAACTTCAAATGTTGCATCATCTAACAATGCCTTGATGTTTACGCCTCCTAATGCTGTATGACAACCACAATTCATCTTCAAAAAATGTAAGACAAAAAGCAGGCCCTTTAGGCAATGTTTGTTACACAATTACACTGACACATGACTAGACGGGACAGAACTAGACAAACTTTCGAGGGCTATTTTCAATAATATGATGAAGAGGACATTCATGTCTTTTGTATAGACAAGAGATTAAGATCGAGTCCCAATCCCACTTTGATCCGTCTTTTTATATGGGACATTGACAGTTCTAGTCTCAGTCTAATGCATGCCAAATACAGTATAAAGCTGTCATGATACCTGGGACGATATTTGTGATGCTATCCAGAAAACCAGCCTGAAAAAAGTATATAGTTTCACTATAATTAGAACCGGTACCTATTCGATTACTATTTTTCACTTCATTACATTAATAAAAATGTTACTAGAAGAAATAACATACGGGAATCCGGACATCAAGTTTTTCAAAGCCATCTCGTCCAATAATTTTGACTCTCAATGTACGAGACCAGATCCCCGAGAAAGGATTATTCGAACCACCTCCACCATATTTATACTTATCAGGATTCACCAGTTCAACAATAGGTTCATACGTTTCTTGACCTGTTTGCTCTTTATCATCTTGACCCAATCTTCGTATACCATAAGGATTACTGCCACCTGGCAAACACATACACCAAAATTAATCATCAAAACAACCAAAAAAACCAGTTTCAAAACTGGGGTTGTTGACTTATTGACCAACCTGTTTGCCACACAGGTTGACTGCTCTTAGTAGCATAACGTTTTTCTTCTTCATAATACGCGTTAAAACCCAAAACTTCTTTGACTTCTTCAAATGATGGCATGCTTGCAGGAGAAGGTACACGTCCTCCCTTAATTGCCACCAATGCATCCTCCATGGCACGGATAGATACCGCCAACAAGGAAAGAGGATAGGCTATAATTTTATATCCTATTTCCTCAAGCTCTAATGGAGTTAGTATTGGTGTTTTCCCACCACCCTCAAGCATATTAGCCTACACAAGAATCAAAGAAGCTTAATAATCTTTTACAATTATAATTTTTTTTATCTTGTAACTGAAAAAAAAAGTAAGATTGAGAACCAATTTAGGAAGTCCAGGAGAGATTTCACAGAATGCTTTCATTTCTTCTTTTGAAGCAAGTGCGTCAATGAAAAGAACATCAGCTCCAGCATCAGCAAAAGCACGTGATCTCCAAAGAGCTTCTTCTATGGACAATGCCTGACGGGAATCTGTTCTTGCTACAATAACAATGTCGGAACCACTCTCTTTCCGAGCATCAACTGCTGCTTTTATCTTCATCACAGCTTCTTCTCTGGATACAACTTTTCTGCCTTGTGTATGACCACAAGCTTTTGGGGACACCTTGTATTTTGAGGATTATCAGTAATCTGTAGGACGTCGTGATGGAGTTGATGATAGATTGATTGGAGAGGTTAAGAAATTGAACCTGATCTTCGAGAATTATTCCTGCAAATCCTGCTTTGATATATCCTTTTACAGTTCTCTTCATGTTCATGGCGTTTCCATATCCGTTATCACCGTCGCCGATCACTGGAATGGATACAGCTTCTGTGATTTGTTGCCCTTGCTCCACCATTTCTCCGTAAGATATCAGTCCGGTATCTGGCAAACCTAATCGAGCAGCGGATATTCCGAAACCTAGCGAGAGAATAGATATATTTGAGAAAATTTACCCACCAAAACATCTGACGACCCAGGAAAACTATCGGACGGATCAAACGAGGCTGCACATCAGAACCAATTTTCACCATTCTCACTTTTAATTGACACTCTAAAAGGATTCCTAAATCAAGAAGAAGAAAGTTTACAACGATTAAGTGAGAGGTACCAGTTGTGAAGCAGAATTGAAAGCCAGCTCTCTCTACAAGCTTCGCGCCGAGAGCATTGAAAACAGCAGGGCCTTGGTGAATTCCCGGAGACTCAAGTAGTTTCCGTAACTTCTTCGCCGGAGAGGAATCTGAAGTGGCGTCGTAGGTCTTTCTGTCTCCTCCATAAGAACCTACGATGATGGAGTTGGAGTGGACGGCAGACCGCGATTTCCAAAGATGATCACATCCAATGGTTTTCTTTGTAAGAATCGGATTAATCGGGTTGCAAGGAAGTGTAAAACCCTTGAAATTTGAAATTAAGTTCTCCGGCGATGAGGGAGGAGAGTGCTGGCGCCACACGGAGGAGGACAGGTTCATGTTGTGTTTGGGTTGGAGACGGGCAAGATTCCGTTGGCTTGGGTTAGTTTTTACTGATGAGCTCTTTTAATATAAAACCCCCATAATATTTGGTAGAGCTTTCACTTTCTATTTTATTTGGTTATAAATTTCACATAAACTGGTAGTGATGTCTATGTTGTGAGGTATTTTTTAATCTTATATTTTGGTCTGAACAAATTAACATAAAAATTTATTTCTTGTAAAATATAAAGACAAATGGACCAATTAATGCAATTTTATATTACATTATTACATATAAGTTACTTCTGTAATTTTTACAAAGCTAAAAACACAAAGATCATTTATGTCATTTGACCATATACTATTGCATAATGACCATTTTTGTAAGGGATAATGATCCATAAGGGTAAAAAACTTTGTATCGTGTATACATTTAGTCATTTATGTTTTTTTTTTTTTTTTTTTGTCCATGTTTTGATCACTGAACCTATTTTTGTGCTTGATTTATCCATTGACTTTTTAAAATTGTTCACATTTAGTCACTTATGTTTTCTTTTTTTCCACAGACCATTAAGTTATCCGCCATATGTGTTCAGAAAAAATAAGTTTAATAGTCATATGTATAAAAAAACATAACTGACTAAATGTGAACAATTTAAAAAAGTTCATAGATAAATCAAGCACAAAAATAAGTTTAGTGACCAAATATGTATAATTTTAAAAGTTCATTATCCTATCAAGTCATTATCCCTTATTGTAGTTTTGCAAATTAAAAACTCAAGGATCATTTATGTACTTTTTGGAAAGTTAAAAACACAAACATTATTTCTGTACTTTTTGGAAAGTTAAAAACACAAACACTATTACTGTCATTTTGGCTCAGTGTTGCATAATGATCATTTCTATAATTCTACAAATTAAAAACTTAAGGACCATTCTGTAGTTTTTGAATAATTAAAAAGACAAGAACCATTTCTACACTATTAAATAGAGGTCATTTATGTAATTTTTCCAAAGCTAAAAACACAAGGACCATTTCTGTCATTTGGCCACACTATTACATATATGTCATTTATGTAAATTTTCCAAATCTAAAAACACAAGGACCAATTATGTCATTTGGCTACACTATTACAACCATTTCTGTAATTCTGTA
This sequence comes from Cichorium intybus, assembly GCA_023525715.1. Lineage (NCBI taxonomy): Eukaryota > Viridiplantae > Streptophyta > Magnoliopsida > Asterales > Asteraceae > Cichorium > Cichorium intybus. The sequence goes on along the minus strand of CM042009.1, from coordinate 116,047,033 downwards.
AATTAAAAACCTAGGGACTAATTGCAATTTTTGGAAAACAAAAAACACATGGCTATTTCTATCATTTTGCTATACCATTACATATGGATCATTTTTGTAAGTTTGCAAATTAAAAACACAAGGACCATTTCTATAACTTTCACAAAATTAAAAAGACAGGGACTATATCTGTAATTGAAGCATAAAACTAAATACATAAGGACCATTTCTGTCATTTGACCATACTGTTATATAGGGACCATTTATGTAATTCTACAAATTAAAAACTTAGACTATCTTTGTAATTTTTGAAGAATTGAAAAACATAAGGACTATTTCTGTCATTTTGTCATACTATTACACAAGGACCATCTCTAATTCTGTAAATTAAAAAACAGAATGGTAAGTTCTATATTATTTTCCAAATTAAAAGGACGAGAACTATTTCTATAATTAAAATGTTTCCTCGCATCTAGAAGGGATATAGAATGTTACAAGAATCATTATACTTTTTTTTCTTCCAAAACTGATTATTACAGGCAACTTTAGTCGTTTTTGTTTATGTTCAACCTCAGCTTGATGTGTATCTTATCTGTATCTTATCCTTACATACCCAAGGATAGTTTCAATAAACTTGACTCGATTTTACTTGTTTTTATTAAACCTAAACTCTTTTGTTTCTTTTTTATTCTTCATCTACATATAAGTTTTTCCTAGTTTCCTCATGAAGATAAACATATTCTCCATTTATTTTGTACTTTTTCATATTGACATCGGTCATAATCCAATACATGCATGTAAAATGCAACATCTCTTCTTATGTCACGTCTTACAACAAATGGGGCAAACTTAAATCTGGACATCTTGGATCCAAATTAGCGTTCTTTTAAAAAATTGCAATATTTAATAACCAAATTAAGGCATCCACAATACATTGAACTCTATAAAGTTTAATAACTTGCCAATTTATTACTCTAATTTTCAAACAGTTTTACTATTTAATTTTTACAATGCATTAAGCTCGACAGAGTTCAATGTAACATATTTTAAAAATAAAAAAAATATTTTTCCAATTGAACAGTTCAATTGCTATCAAACTGAAAATCCATTGAATGACAACTTGACATTTCACCCTATCGAGCCATTCCATTGCAACATGTATTATGGATGCTCTAAGAATTAAAATAAAAACTACTCGTAATACTTTACATATAACCTTTTATTAAAAAACATTAACAAACTTTACAATGGAGTTAATCTTACCAAGCCACATTATATAAAACTAAATCTTACATATATTCATCTAGTTTGTACATTAGGGTTTACAAAGGTAAAACTGTGTGGAATCAAATGGCAAGTTGGTTGCTATCTATGTTAAAAACCCATCAATTTTAATTTTATTTTTTTCTTCTCAAATCATTAAAAAAATAAAGGAAATTTTCACTGTTTCCTATGCCAAATCTTCATTACGTGGCATTTAGGAGGACACATATGCTCCTATGTGGCGTATGTCATTGTAATGCATCAGAGCTCATGTATACATCTGGCTTATTATGGTCCCTATAAAAGGGCAAATGCTAAATTGCCAAAACCATATAACTTTCTTACCCTTTCTTGACAAACAATCCTCATTCCCCTTTCTGGTACAAGTAGTGATGGCATCATCCCCCGTCTTACTCATCAAACTTCGAACTCCTTATACCATTGCGTGACTATCTTAATCAAGCAAAGGAAAGGATTTCATGGACTATATCCAACCCCACTCGAAAGTTTAGAAACTACAGGAATGCAATGGTATAATCTATTTTGTTTTAGGTAATATCACTTGATCATTTTGTAGATTAAACATATATTATTTTGGATGTTATGTATTTGAAAGGTCTAGGTTGTGACTTCTTTGAGTGGATCGATCCACCTTGCGAAAACGACTACAACAAATTGACGTTCTATGGTCTAAAATGCATCATGGATTAAAGGGTTGAGAATGTTGGTTCAACTCGTCTAGAGCTCAAGTTCATGGAAATCATTTGGAAATGGCGAAATGAAAGAGGACTTTGAAGCGAAGGTGGTGATGATACGGGTAGAGGTTTTTTTAACCTGCAAACAAAGCTAATTTCGTATAAATGGCCTGTGTTTGCGAGCATAATGCCTTTTGTGTCTAACATTATGCTGTTCAAACTAAGAAAGAAGATGAGTCGTAGGTGGGTGGAGGAGTAATGAGAATGTAAGGTTTGGATGGTGATAGGTTAAGCTTTTGTGAATATGACTATGTCTATTAAAAGGTTTGACTAGTTTTAGGTTAAGCTTTTGGTCGACGGTGTTAGAAGTCATTTATGGTAGCATGCAATTTCGTATGGAATCTTTTGCTGATCATGAAATTAACAATTGTGTATCTAATCTTTTGGTACGGAATATAATATTATAGGTTTGGTTGATACCTACCTTTTGTCTTTCTTTCCATTGTTAATATACCAAAGTAACATAGTACCACTTTTCTAGATTTTGAATGTTGTAAAGTACAAATGTGAACCACTTTGATAATGAGACAATTAATATTAAACATAAAGGGTTTCTAGCCTAGTGGTATCATGTGTTGCCCTTCCTCCTTGAGGTCGAGGGTTCAAGTCTCGTAAGAGACATAAATGGAATTAGGTGTAGTTTAGGAGTAGATTAGATTTTTCGTTCTAAAAAAAGTAACTAAAGTTCTTGGAACACAAAATATATCTAAAACACAATAACCAACTACCACTCAACTAAATGAAAAGAAACATGTTCTTGGTGTGTGTGTGTGTGTGTGTGTGTGTGTGTGTCTCTATATATATATATATATATATATATATATATATATATATATATATATATATATATATATATATATATATATATATATATATATATATATATATATATATAAGCGATCAGGTGATGACTATTCTTAAAGTGGGGACTCGTTACCTTAAAAAAATTGAAAAAAATAAAAATATATATAAATAATAAAATGAATCATAGTACTATATTGGAGAAAAAAATTAAAAAAAAAACTTTTGGATCATTATTTTTTTTATAAAGAACTAATGATCCACAAAAAATAAAAAATTTGGATCATTACTGTTTTTCAATTATCCAAAAAAAATTTTCCAATTTTTTTTATAACGATATAGTACTATTCTCGATTTTATCATTTGTATTTTTTATATCTTTTTTCAAATTTTTTAAGGTGTCCTTACGAGTCCTCACCAAAAAAAGAGTTCTCACCAGAACGGGACCATATATATATATATATATAATTATATATATATATATATATATATATATATATATATATATATATATATATATATATATATATATATATATATATATATATATATATATATAGGGCTAGGTTATAATAAGAATGACAATTATTGTGTTACATTGTAACCAAATCCTGACCATTAGATTTCATTCTCGTAACAATGAAAAAAACACATTCTTAACAGAATAAGTTTTTGACATAATGAGTTCTAACCATTCTTAAAAGAATGAACTAAATTTTGTACATTCTTAAAAGAATGTGTTTTAAATGAGTGGTCCAGATTGAGTTTCAAGATTACACAATACTTGTATAGATATATTTGATCCTATCCCTATATATATATATATATATATATATATATATATATATATATATATATATATATATATATATATATATATATATATATATATATATATATATATATATATATATATATATATATATATATATATATATATATTTTTTTTTTTTTTTTGAAAGGCAACTTGTATAACAACAAAAGAACCCCAGCAAGAAGCTGAGGAAATTACAACCGAAGCATCAAGAAATAGCTAAACTAGGACAAAATAACCAAATAGTCCTATCTAATCTAACTTTAGTGGCCCTACTTTCTATCCAAAGACACGTTTCTTTTTGAATATGAGAAAATAGATCTATCGCCTTTCTTCCTTTTTGCAAAAAAGTGTTTTCATTTCTATTGTTCCATAAGACGTTGATGGTAACCGCCCCAATCACAAATAACGTTCTTTTTTCCTTGGGGTTAGCTCCTTCATTATGCAGCCAATCGAAGACATCATCTAGACAGGTGATATTACTAGCTTTTAAATTCCACCAGGTAGAAATCTTTTGCCATATCTCCTTTGCAATTGGGCACCTTAAGAAAGTATGATTGACATTCTCTTGTTCAAGTCTACAGACATCACATATCAAATTGCCCACCACCACGTTATGATCCTTCAAAACAGATTTCACAGCAAGTCTTCCTCTACATGCACGCCAGACAAGGATATTGCTCTTTTTGGTGACCCATTTACTCCATCTGTTTCTGCCCAAGGTTATTTGGTTTTTCTCCGCTATTTTATTTCTCATCCATGCGACTGTAAAGTCTTCTTTAGGACCACCAGGACATCGCCATGTATCTTCCTTATCTGACATAGTAACGGACGCGATGTAATTAAGCAAGGTCTCAAGCTCTTCTTTGGACCTCCCTTCTCTAACAGAATTCCTCCACGACCAGGTGTTCCCGTTTATTTGCATTTTATCATCCACTGTAACATTTTTAAAGGGATCTAAATTGTAAACTCTAGGAAATTTGTATATGAGCGGGATCTCCCCTATCCACCAATCCGACCAGAATGAGGTACTTCTCCCATTACCTACTTCCTTTTTTATTAAAGTTCTTGGATCTAGTTGGTGTTCCATAAGATCGTCCCATTGTTTAACAATCTGTCTCCAAGTATGGCCTAGTTTAATCTTTCCCTTCTCTTCAAACCCATGCATTTTTCCATGTATGCTCTCAATAATCTGAACCCATAAGGCGTTATTCTCCGTTATATACCTCCAATACCACTTAGAGAGAAGGGCTTTGTTTAAGGTATTCAAAGACCCAATACCGAGACCCCCTTTCGACTTAGCAAGCATCACGTCTTCCCATTTGATCCACGGAATTCGCCTTTTCTCTTGATCACCGCCCCAAAAGAAATCACGTCTCAAGCCTTCAAGAATCTTGAGAATGCCCTTCGGAACTTTGTAGATAGAGAACATGTATGTGCCAAGACTACCAAGCACATTGTTTACTATTGTATGTCTGCCACCATAAGAAAGCGTCTTAAGTTTCCACCTACTCATCTTTTTCTTGAATTTGTCAATAAGAATGTTCCACGCCTTCTTAGATCGCATATTAATACCGATAGGAAGACCAAGGAAAGTCGTAGGCATCAAGTCGGCTTTGCAACCAATAATCATAGCCAAGTTTTCTGTCATACTTCTTTCTACTCCTATCCCAAACAGATTGCTTTTTTCCAGATTAACACTGAGGCCTGCGGATTTTTGAAAGCACAATAAAATTCTGACCAAATTTAGAATATTTTCAACCGAACACTCCCCAAAAAACATAGAGTCGTCTGCGAAAAATAAATGAGAGAGTACAGTTCTGTTTTCTCCAACTTCGACACCTTTATACGTTCCGTTTTCAATTCCTTTGACGATGGCGTGGTTCAAACCCTCCATAATTAACGTGAAGAGAAAAGGAGCGATTGGGTCGCCTTGGCGCAGCCCTCGCTGGAGACAGAATTCAGAAGTAGGAGAACCGTTTACCAATACAGAGGACGTACCAGACCGTAGGCACTCTTTTATCCACTGTCGCCATTTCCAACCGAAGCCCTTTTGAAGCATCATGGAATCCAAGTAAGACCAAGAGACGGAATCGTAAGCTTTAGCTATATCTGTTTTAAGGACTAACATTGACTTTTTCTTTCGTTTTGCCCAATCCATCACCTCGTTTGCTATTAGTGGGCCGTCTAAGATCTGTCGATTTCTTATAAAAGCTGATTGTGTCTTTTCTATAATGGATGGGAGAACATTCTTCAATCGGTTAGCGAGCATTTTTGACAAAATTTTGTACAAACTAGAAACAAGACTTATAGGGCGAAAGTCTTTCACCAAGGTGGGATTATGGACTTTTGGGATTAATGTGATAAACGCCGCATTCACTCCTTTCGGGATTTTAGGGTGTCTAGCAAAGTCGTTATAAGCTTCCAGGAGTTCGTCTTTTATGATATCCCAATGTCTTTTGTAAAATTCGACCGTGAAACCGTCCGGTCCCGGTGATTTATTTGCACCACATCTCCAAACCGCGTCCTTTAACTCCTTGTCAGTGAACGGCTTTTCAAGGTCAGAACTTTCGCTAGTGGAAATCTTAGAAGGGTTATCAAGGACCTGCGACCAATTACATTCATGATTCTCTTTGAAGATACTTTCAAAATGAATTTTAAAATGGTTTTTAACCCTGTCCGGATCAGTCTCCCAACTTCCTGTAACATCTATACCTTTTATACATCTAGTATGCTTCATTTTGTTAATGTTTTTATGGAAGAGAGCGGTGTTCTCGTCACCCTCAAGACACCATTTATTCTTGTACTTTTGCATAATGTCTTCACTTTCTTTTTTCTCTTTTACTCTGATCTTTGATGTAATGTCAATCCTTTCTTGCAGCAACATGACAGAATCTGCACCTTCGTCAATATTTTTATCTATTTCTTCAATCCTTCTAGTCCACCGCATTGTTTCTTCTTTATCTTTTTTATCTTTATCACGTTTCCACTCCTTGATCTTCTCTTTGACAGCCTTCAGCTTTTGCATAACAATAAAGATCTTTTTATGCTGACCCTCCAGAACTAACTCATGCCAAGTTTTCTTCACAATATCATCTAGCCCATCTTCATCTAACCAGGAGTTGTATAATTTGAAGGGAACTTTTCCATAGCTTCTAACTTCTTGCTTAAGAATGAGAGGCACATGGTCCGAGAAAAGACGAGCACTAGAAACAACCTCTGCATTAGGCCATAACTCCCCGAACCCTTCATTGACAAGGAACCTGTCTAATCTAGAGATTTTGGATCCTCCCCCTTTAAACCACGTGAACTTCAAGCCCCCCACCTTAATATCTGTAAGGTTATTACGGTTGATAAATTCGTTAAAATTTCTGGTAGCTCTCTCATCTATTCTCGATCCCCTTCTTTCACTGTCCTCTCTAACATCATTGAAGTCTCCAAACACAGTCACCGTCCCGTTCCAACTATCCAAAACAGCCGATATGAAATTCCACAATTCTAGTCGTTTGGATGCATCTTGACTTGCGTAAACATTAATGAAGCAAAGTGGCGAATTGTTTTCTAACCATTTTCCTTGAACCACCAAACAGTCTTCTCGACTAATTACAGTGTCCTTGACAAACAAATTCTTGTTCCATATGCTTAGAATCCCACCTCATTGACCCATACCATTAATATACGTATACTCAAAATCTGTGCTCCCCCATAATCTTTTAACCACCATGTCGGATATGTTTTTTCTTTTTGATTCCTGGATACCAGCTATCGCTATATTGAAACTAGAAATTAGGTTCGAAATCCACTTTACCTTGAAATCTCCTCTTCCAAAACCGTTTGAATTCAGGGACAGTATATTCATAATTTCATGTTCAAATCACCTTTCTTGTCTGACCTTCTGTTGTATATATATATATATATATATATATAATTTGCACGTTGCCTATGTTCTACGTATGGTAATAACTCCTTCATTGCTTCAAGTAGTTCCTACATTGGCATGATAACTTACATTAGATATTAAACAAATTTATTTACATTTATTTATTAGTAAGAGCAAATGTTACATACATTATGTTTATTAGATATTAAAGTAACACCATCTACAGTTTCAAGGTGTAGATCTTAAATCAAATTTTCCTTGTTTTCTACACATACCATAGCCTATGCAAGTGGGAATATCTAATTATTAACATCCCTACCAACAACAGATAGCAACTCCCCACTACATAAACCTTTTAAAATAACATCCATCCAGGTTTAGGATCCTTCTACACCCTTATCTCCAACCTTTTTTTTTCAATCTATCAAAACATACATAACACTTGCTGAAATATTTTTCCCCCATGTGACATTGAATTGAAATCCAATTTAACTGTAGATCATGGATTTTATCTTTTTATCTCCTCACCATATGGCCCGAGCTTTACGTGTTCTATAATGGTACCTTTAATAAGAGACAATGCATGTTTCTTGGTCTCCTACATCGAACCATACTAACCTCCTATGCCAAATTTCTTTCAGACCTCTTCCCTAAGTAGTCTAACACTCATTTTTTGTTTATGTAAAATTTCAGTAGTGTAGTGGCTACCGATCCATGCGTAATTAACAATTAAACCCAGTTTCAAATTCCTAGAACAATTATGCTCAATACTTAAAGACCTGATTTGGAAAGACTACTCTTTATTCATCCATGAACCCCAAAGCCTAAATGTGCATTGTCTATTACAACAATTTACCAATAATCTTCTACGATCACTTTTTTTGTAACATAAGTGAGAACCATTAGCAAAAACATAATTACACAGCACGTGTTTCAACTGTTTAGGTTTTTGGAGCGAGATTTTTGTTAGGTCAAAGCTTACTCAGAAAAGAGAAAAGAATCTTAATCATTTATGGTTGAAATCATTTATGACTTTAAGTCAGACCACATTTCTTCATGACCTCCTGATAAATATTCTACACTTGAATGGTTATCCTATGGAGTTATAACTTTATATTTGTCTTCATCGAGCCACTCCTGCAAAACTTAATCCTTCAGTCAACCTAGACCTGGTCAAACAGAAATCTAGTGTCTCGCACTTCTCTTGTGTAAATGTTTTAAGAAAGACAACACATTCACCAAAGTCCATCCCAACGAAGTCAATATCCTCTAATGCATGACATATATATACCACCGGAGTAAGAAAACGGGTTCCTCAAAAACATTCCTGGAAGGTAAGATCGACTTTGAAGGACTCTGCTATCGTCAACACAAACCGGGGAGAGGGGTTTTTCTAGGAGAAAATAGAAAGAAGACTGAGTGGGGGTATCCTTTAAGGATCCATTTGATAGATCACTTCAATGATATGCCACTCTCCCTTAATGAAAATATTTTAAATGACGTGACAAGGTTTACCAGGTAACCTTCTACTTTCTTAAAATGGTTTTTTTAACACAAAAAAATGAACTTCATGCCCTTTAGGGCAAAAAAATAACATTTAGACCTTTTAAACCAAAAGTGAAAACTTCGTTGAGCTACAATGAAAATTTCCCCAAAAATAAATCCGAACCAAAAACACCAAATAAATTGCAAGATCTAAAAAACCAATTTCATCGTACAATGTCCCTACGACAAAACTCACTGATCGTTTCCTCAAGGAAAGATCTCTCTAAACTTCCTCATCATCATGTTTGCTTTGTTCTAACTTATAAGCAACATCACCGCTGATATTGTCCTCTTCTTTATCAAACCTACAAAAAACCATCAAAAACTCAGTATCCATCCAATCGCTACACTTTATTTTATGGGTCCAATCACAAAATGACACTGTACATATTTTCTATATTAAACACTATATTTGCTTCTTTTTGACCTCTCTCTTCTCAATCCAAAAGAAAGTAAATAAAAACACTTACGCCGAATAAACCACAAGCCCGATAGCAACAGCAGCAAAAGCTACAAAATACATCCAATCCACCTGATCATATGTGCCAACGTTAGCTTTGTTTCGTAAAAATCAACATTTAAGCTCGATATATTTACAAACCTTTTCATGGTATACAAAGATGCGTATCAAAACCGACCACATGTCTGATGTCAACAAAGACAAATTTAGCATTGTGGAGCCGCTAATCTGCGTTTTATACCAACACCAACAAATTTCAACAATAAAGTTGCTACAATTTGCATAACTAAAAGGGTTAAATGTGTCATTATGAGAAATCGTTTCTCCTTGTTCTTAATCTATGCAACAAAGTGTTCTTTTATATAGGATATGCAACAAGGCTCCCTTTTAGGATCAAAAAACGATACTTTTCACTGGTAACACCCGTTTAACTAGTTAAAACATGGTTGCATAAATTGATAAAAGAAAGTGAAACGCCCTTGGATAAATTGGTAAAAGGGTGAAATATTATTGCATAAATAAGCATTTACGAAACGAAAGATTGTTGCATATTTTGGTCCTTGAAAAACACGACTTGCGTTAATATTTCATCTAAAAAACCAGTTTGTTGCATAAACTGGGAAACGATGTAACACTTGTTGCTGCATAATTACTTATTTCACCTTAACTAGAAAACCGAAATTAAACTGGTTAGTCTCACAAAAATGGATAAATAATCTTGCAAGCTCTCACCTTTAACAGGATAGGCACACCTGAATAAAATAGAAACATTGCTGCTGCGAATCCAGCATATGGAAGCACCTAAGACAAACAAAGAACATGGATTCTCTCTTGTAGCTATAATACTTTAGTTTTATTTTATAAATACGGACCGAATTGCCCCTTACTATCCTTAATAGGGTTGACAGAGCCAAATAGTAGCTTCTAATCAAAGTAGGATTCTGTGTTGTCAGAGCCAAACAGAATCCTACTTTGATTTATTCCTATTACAATATTATACTTTCATAAAGAAAGTACGCCTACACACATGTGCAGTTAGTGTTTGTGTGTGTGTGTGTGAGAGAGAGAGAGATAATACCGCTCCTGATGACCAATGGATGGATTTGAGTTCCTCTCGCTCAAGTACGCTTCTATGGACAACGTTAAAGACCACAATATAATAATGGATGAACTATGTCAAAAGTAAACAAACAAGATCAAAGTGGTGTAATGAGTAAGATGTTGTTTCTTTGTGACTTAATGGCTTAATATAGAAATCAAGTAGGCTATATGTGGGTGTTTCCTTTTGAGTTAATGCAGAAAAAAATGACTTAATAGAGAACATTAGAAAATGAGGCTTTCGCCATCAAGTCCTAATGTTCTACAACTTTTCCATCATCATTTCCCCGAGTATGCCTTAATTTTCTGAAATATATTTTAAACATCATTTATATAGACAATACTTGATAATAAAAAAACACTTTAGAAAAAGGAAAAAAGAAATGGCATAATCATGCATACAAGGCCACAAGTTTTCAAATGTTAGTATATGCACCATTACAAGGATAATATATATTTGTAGCTGTTATGTAAATATAAAATAACTTCTAGATAAATATATTTTTTTATATAAGTTGTAAGTAAACATCTTTAACCATTATATACCAATCTCACGCCCACGTCCAATTCCGACTCTTGCGATTTTTAAAGGTAAATATTGAAGGTGATGTTTGTTAACAATATTCCATATTATTGAACGGTATTTTAGACAATTCACTGATAGTAAAAAAAATAGACATTGCAATAATTATTATCGAGCCGAAGAAATATATCATTAGATTCCCATGGAATATTATGGAAGGATACATTTGAATACCACTGAAAATGGCACCAAAGATCCCCAACATCGCCAGGAGTTCAACTTGATCCGCTTTTTTTACAAAAAACTCCTGCAAAAGGATTTTCAGTAAGTGTATTCTCTACCATAACAATTCTTCACTTTTTATCTCTTTTACATTGAAAAGCAATACACTAAATGCAAGAAACAACAACGCCCTTTTGATTCATTTGTTTATTATAACATCTTACTTCCATTTCTTCCTTTTACAACATTGTACCTTACAAAATCTACCCAGTTATAGCAATGAAATCTAAAAAAAAAAAAAAAAAAACTCAATGTACAATCGTATAACTGGGTAGACCTTTCAGAGTACAACGTTTTAACGATTAAAAAAAAATAAAAGTACAATGTTGTAATAAAAAGGAAGTAACACTAGAATGTCATAATACACAATTTAATGAAAGTATGCTGCTATTTCTTGCATTTAGCCCAAGATTATTAGGGTATGATAGTACATTGCTATTTTTTGCTCACCTCGCCAACATTGCAGACAGCATAAAGTGTAGCTCCAGCAATAACCAGCAAATCCCCTTTAATAGGATTGCTCCCGCTCTCTAAGCATACACATAAATAAGTCAAAATACGTATACGAATACATATTCATACATCATGAAAAAATAAAAACATAAACTGAAAATACAATCATATGTATGCTCACGTGAACGATCAGCTGCATGTACATCTGAAAATATCACAAGCACAAGACCCGCAACACAAATGGCAACACCAGCAAGTTTCTTGAATTTGTATTTTGTTTTCAAGAAGAGCCACGTCAGGATTATGACTGATGGGATTGACCAACAATCCAGTAGCATAACACTTGTCAATGATGTGTACTGGTATGCCTTCACCACTGCAAAAAATATATATTTTTAATTTAAAAAAGGAGTAAATTAAAAACGTTGATCCATTTATGAACATATGATTTATAAATTTACCAAGAAAATTTGCCTCTACGTCTACCAGTCCAAGAAGTATATAATAGTACCATTTTGCCTGCAATGTTAAAGGTAAAACGAATTAGCATATTGTCGAATATGGTGACAGAATAATTTGGGTGTGCAACTTGAAGAATTTAATATTCTTTTAGTTAAAGCAAGGGACAATTAGGTAATTTTACTCACCTTCATCTTACTTTTCCGGCAAATCAAAATTCCACCGTAAAAGATCGCCAACAACACATAGTTCGCTAAAGACTGTGAAGTTGGTGCATTGATTCCTTTGTTACACAAAATGAGACAAATTAGAACATGTATTACGACCAACACCAAGTTGAAAATTAAAAAACAATGCTTAGTCTTCCATACTTTATTTTATCATATTTTTGTATTTTCATAAATATGATGGTTTGAACTACAATTATACAAGTACTATAGCTAGAAAAAGAGGCCTACAAGCATAAATATTTGTGTACATAATTCAATGTTATTCGGTTCATTGAGGTGTTAACCATGCCATACAAAACAGCTATATATAATATAGAATAATTTTATTTGTTTAATAAATATGGAGAAAACTAATCAAGACTAATACATATACAAATTAATCTCAAATAACGAGAACGCAAACCTTTTCTAGCAAGCTCAGATGATGTGAACCCAGTTGAAGTGATAAAAAGGGAAAGAACCTGTCCCAGGAAAAGGCTAAACAATGTCTTCTTCGTAAAAATGCCCTTAAAATCCACCATGATTTAATACCAAAACCCTTTCTTTTTGTAAGAATCTCTGAAAAACTTACGAAATCTACCAGAATCAAGAAACCCCAGAATGCCCAAATCACAAGAACCCCATTCTTGTTTCTTTTAAATCCCACAAATATGTAGGAGTGGGAAAAGTAAAAATTTTTGATTTTCTTTCCTCAGAATTACGTAAGAAAACGAAATACCCACTTGAGAATTAAAGTGGGTATTTTTGAAATTTACGTGAAAAATGCAAAAAAGGAACAAAAGTTTTCGATCACTAATAGTCTGATACGATGATAAGAGAATGACAGAGGGTTTTGTGAAGAGGTGAGGGTGGGTTTAGGACTGTTTGTTCTTCGGATTCTTAATCGGTAGAAAACGGAATGACCGAAACCGACTCCCTTAAAAATCTTTTTTCAAGTATATATACTTTTTCATCTTCGTGTGCATGTTGGCCGTTTATTTATTTTATATTTAACTTGTATCTTTTAAATAATCGAATCTGCTTTTATTGGTGATTATCTGATTTTGGATTTTCAATTTACTAAAAAAGTGACATATGCCAAAAAAATATTATCCTCACAAGAATCAAAATAGATCGTGATTGGTTTAAGGCTTTAAGCGGTTATATGCGATTTTCACATGGAATATTAAATTTCTAGTTTTAAAACCTAATAGTCGATTAATAATTCCATAACCGATTTGATCATAACTCCATGGTGATTAAAACTTTTTGAAAACTAACACCGGATAAACATTGTATTTTTTTGTTAAAAATGCACTTGTGCTCTTTGTTTGTTTTCATATTACAACAATATCCGCAAGTCAAGTGCCTTTGTTTGCCATTTATATCAAGGGGAATTTTATTTGCAGTACACGATTCTCTATAATTACATTACTTATGGTTACTTTTTGATGTGATTTACACCCTTTGTTTATTTAGTCCATTTTCTAGTGTCATTTCATTTTTTCTTTTTGGATTTTGTTTACGTGCACCCACAAATACATCTTCCCTTTATTTTTTCCTTGATTACTTTACTTTTTTCTTTTAATTTATATTATTTAAAAAAATACACACACATGTGTATGTACACACACTAGGTTATAAACTCGTATGTTACACGGTTGGCAATTCATGAAACAAATGGACACAAAAAAATAAATTGTATTGAAATTTTAAAGGATAGAGCAGGATAATACTTTGAAGAAGAACCACTTAGTGTTACATGTTGTGTCTACATTGAATGAGATATGTTGGTCTAGTAGTGGTTGTGATGGGCGACTTAGGGGCTTGGGGACGATTTTTGAGACAAGTAGGAATATGTGTGGAAGGTAGTATAGGGCTCGTACAACCGAAAGCATAATATTTTTACCTTGGATCAGAAAGAGTCACAAGGATCCTAAAGAGCCACAAGGATCCTAAAGAGCCTGTAGATAAGCGAATCGCGTGTGTTCTTTAAACCACTCTTTTTATATCTCCAGCATGGTAATGACGAGATGAGGTGAGAGCGGTTCAGGGTCCGACTTAGGGGCGAGCGGATAGAGAGGAGCAGGTTTGATTGATGATGATCTGCAGGACATGATTGTCGTAGAGGTATCGAGGGAGGTGCTTTTGATGATTCCCCATATGTTTGGCTCGATTAAGAACGAGTTGACCTAGATGTTTGACGAGCGGTATGCCTGTGCTGGCCAGCCAAGGGCCAGAACCGTGACCTAACCGAGATTTCTCTGCCTGCCAGCCTCCTATGTTAGAGGGACGGAAGGATCCGGTTACCAACATAAGATGGATATCAGAGGTAGAGGGCGCGTTTAGCACATGTTTTTGCCCGAAAAGGCAAAGGTTCGGTTCGCTGTGAACCTGGTGCGTGGTTCGGTGAAAGATTGGTGCGTGGTTCGGTGAAAGATTGGTGGGCTTGGCCATTCAGCCCCTTTACCGATGGAGCACGAGGCGATGACACGGGAGCAGTTTACGACTTGATTCAGTGCGGAGTATGTTCCTCAGGTGGAGATGGAGCGCTTATCTCAGGTGTATTTGGCCCTTTCTCAGACTACGAATTCGGTGATGGAGATCACCACCCAATTTATGAAGAGGGCGCTGTTCTGCCCTGAGTATGCTGCAACCGATAAGATTAGGATGTCTTGGTATTTTGATATGCTGAGGACAGAGATCCAAGAGTTTGTGTTGGCTGCTAGACAACTCTGAATGATATGATAGTCGCGTGTAGATCGCATGAGTTGGGGCTGGAGACCCAGTAGATGTAGAAGAGGCAGGCACCTGTTTAGGCACAACTGCTAGCAAAGAAGTTCAAGGCTGCTGATTTATGACCTGGAGGTCAAAGGGGCAACATGCGATGTGGCAAGGGCAGGAAGGTCCACGGCAACCAATGTTATTCATCTACATCCCACAGGTGTGGCAAAGAGGGTCATTACAGTCACAACTGTAAACAGACGATGAGGGTATGTTACCACTGCGACCAGGTTGACCACATTAAGGCCGATTATCCCAGACTCGTGGGAGGACTGGTGCAGGACCTATCACCTGAAACCTTGAGGATTATTGATGACCGTCAGGGGAGGGCGGAGGCCCCAAGGGCCAAGGGCAGTTTAACGTCCCAATTTTTAGGGTAAAATTTTAATTTTTATAACGGTTCAAATTTATAAAAACGGGTTGGAAAATAAACCCATCTAATTCAAACTTGACAATTAAAACATTCCAAACCGTGTTTATCAAAACAGTTACAAACATTATCCTGCGGAAGCCTTGAATACCAAAACCATAGATGCGATACAATCGCGCTGTGCTCCAAGCTCAAGCCAGCAAATACCTGGAAAATATTTAAGGTGAAAGAGTAAGCACAAAGCTTAGTAAGTTCCCCAAAATACCACACGATCCATTCCATTCATACACATAAGTCACATTCAACGTCAAGGAACGACCTGTCATGCATCGTCCTTTAATCATTCAACATCCTCGGGTGCCCAGAACGACCTATCATGCATCGTTCTTTTATCATGAATCACCTTCGTATTGACCGACACGACCGGTCATGCATCGTGTTCGTCCGAGGACCTGACTCATACCTAATCGGCACTGACCTATCCCAATATCAACAAGTCGCAAGAACGAATCATACGAGTACACATAAGCGCATACATTCCGCTAAGCCACAGTCTAATACCTTCCAAGACTCTTCCAAATAATCACTAGATTCATAAAAACACAAAATTTCACGTCCAAAAATGACCATGCATGCACATGGTCAAGATCTAGGTCCAAAAAGAGAAAAACCCAAGCTTAAATACTCAAGGGGGCTTGGCTCACTCTCAAAATCAGATCAAAACTTCCAAAGAAGGCTCTAGGGACATAAATTTATTATCTTTATCAATCCATTCCAAAGATCAAGCAACAAAGGACCAAAAACCCATATAAAGTCTCCAAAAACACTAGAACAAACCTAAAAACATAAAGAAAGGCGAACTTTCTACTCACAACGGTTCAAAGAATGAATATCTTGCTGACTTACACTTATAGAACACCCTCTAGCACCACTATGCACCTTCCTTATCTTCAAGAAACCTTCTAAAATGATTAAAAGAGCCAAAAATCACCCAAGGAGGCTAGGAAAGGGGTTGGAGATGTTTCTGGAGGCTGAGGAGTGATAAATGATGGCTACCTACAGCTTAGAGCCCTTAAATACGACCCAAAACTTGAAATGTAAGGTTTTTGTGCATATAGCGGCGGATAGCGGCGATATCCCCTCAATGTGCCAAGCCACGTTCTCGACTAGCATAGCATCGCTATCTTTTACTCATAGCGTCGCTAACACCAAATTATGCATAGTGTCGCTTTCTCTTACTCATAGTGTCGTTATCTCCATCTTTTCATAAAACTTAGTTCTTTTGATCCAAGCTTGGTCATTCCTGATAGGATTTAGGTAAAACAAATAATCTTAAAACCCTTAAGTTCACATGCAACCTAAAGGATCTATGTTTTCACTATTGAACCTATAACTAAGAATATCAAATAAGAAACCCTAGGTAATTTTCGAAAAACCAAAGAAGGGTTTAGGATTACATACCTTATTGTTATTATAGTAAATAACAAGATACCTTCACTTGTAGATCTCTTAGAAGCAAGCACCACAATTATCGTGCCTTTAATGGCTCACACCTAAAAGTCTAAACAATTAGGTACTTTAGAAAAGCTCACTATAAAACCCTAGAGAGGGATTATAGATTCTGCTTGAGAAAGAGATAAGAGAAAAACTCCAGGAAATGCTCTAGAATTTTGGCGTAAAGGTTATGAGGGCCTAAGTTGTGACACCCCATTTCTACTGTTTGCAAATACTATGGTTTTTCATATAAATACATGATTACAAAAATACGGTTTATCAAAAACCGTTAATTTAAATGCTTAAAACAATGGGTGTACAAATTCATATCAAACTACCATAGTAAGCAAGAAAGGATTTAACCTTGAGTCCAATATAGGAGCTAACTTAAGCTCCACTCCAGCTAAACTTCATCCCATTGATAGTAACTTATATTGACCTGGAATACATGGCAAAACAAAGAATACGTAAGACAAAAATTGTCTCGTGAGTTACATGAGTTTTAGACTCAAACTTTTAATTTCTTTTCCAACTTTTATAAACCTTATAACATAAAACTTCTGTCAAAACTTTATAGTAATATCATACTATACTTTTTACTTCTCGAAATCATTTCATAACATACTTTACAAAAATAACATCCTTCAAAGTTTTAAAATATTATCAGACCATAGCTCTTTATTCCTTTCAAAATCATTTCATATCATCCTTTGCATAATTACCTTCTTTCAAAACTTTATAATAGAATCATAACACAACTCTTTACTTTTCAAAAATCATTCTATGACATACTTTACGAAAATAACATTGTTCTTACTTTCTTTGACTGGTTTTATAAGCTTGCTGGATTTTTTTATACTTAGGGCTTTAATCACTATAAGTGATACCCCAAGTCTCTATGGCTAGAAAGAACGGATCAATCCTCACCATAGAAGTGCTGAGGCAATCTACTTCGCGATGGGGCTTGCCCCCAGTAGATCCCTTACCTAACCCGGGTAGGTTGGAACATAGTTCCCTTACTAACGCTGCTTGCTACAATTACCAGTCATACAAAAACTTGCTGCTAGCTTGAACATTTCTCATAAACATATAACTTGTGGCTAAATGCCAAACTACATCATTCTATGTCTTTATGGCTAGATGCCAAATACATAACTTTCCAAACATATTGTGGCTATATGCCCTTTCATACTTGAAAACATATAAAGTTTGTAACCAAAAAATACTTCTTAAACATTTTATGGCTATATGCCTATCCATACTTTCAAACATGTATAACTTGTATTAAACATATACTTTCACATATTTGGTTCATAGACCAAAACATACTTTCACATAATTGGTTCATAGACCAAAACATAACTTCAAATATAACATTATACTTTCACAAACGAGTTAGAGATAATACTCTTGCATATAATTTCACATATAGAAATTTTATAAGAAATCTTGAAAATACTTACTTGCCATGTACCCCAGAATGGGTAAAAATACTGCATGTACTCACCTCATGTATTACTAGAAGATTGACTACACGTTCCTTGTATTCATACTCTTTTGTGATTAAATAATCACTTGGCATGAACCTATAATTAACATGTTATACATTAACATTCATGCTATCTGATTCTATAACTCATTAGAGTCCTTATAATACTATCTTGGGTCATAACAAGTTTATAACTTTTAAATGACCAACTTTAGTTAAGTTGTATTTTATACGTATTTTTCTACAGTACCCTCGGGGGTCGTATTTCGATTCCGACAATTTTTCATGAAGTTTCATAGCATATTAGACCTATGTTTAAAATTTGAGGTCAAACGGACAAGTATTGAAGAAAATCTCAAAAACTAAAATCACTTGGCAGAGGACATTGAGACTAAACTGCATATTTACTCTGCCGTTAGGCGCACCGCGCCCAGGTGAGGGGCGCACCGCGCCAGCTGAGTAGCAGCCCAGAATTGCCCGATTTTTATGCTACAAATTTCCATTTTCCCTTATTAAGCCCTTAATTCACATCTTAATCCCTAGGGTTTGTTCCAAAACCAAAACCATTCATTTACTTCATGTTTTTAACCATAAAAATCATAGATTTTGATTACTTTTCCAAACATTCTCGTTTTTGTATTTTTGATCCAAAAACCGAATTTGTTTGAAATTAATCACTTCTACTGCTTTATTTTAACAACTACTACATATGGAACTCATTAAAACCCCTTAGAATTAATTTGATCATATAAAATTGATTTCTAAGGCTTTTGAACAAAATTCAAAACTTTCAACAATAGCAACATACTTTGATGATTTTAAGATATGTTCTTAATACTTGACTTAATTGGTTTAGGGTCATTTCCAGGCCCCAAATACCAACTTGTACTTGTTTTTAAACATCTTTTTCACAAATTTTATCCTCTTTGCTTAAAATCATTCCCGAAAACCCAATTTAACACCAAAAACCATTTTGATCAATTTTTAAAGATGGAACCGATTTCTCACTTCATTTATAACATATATGACTTAATAAAACCATAGGAACTAATTTCAGTTCCAAAAATCCATTTATAGGGTTCTTGAGCTCAAACCCATTTCCATGGAATTAACCACAATTCATGGTTAAAAGTTCATTCCTTGTGTTGATTTGAGCTAGATGAGGTATATGAATTCGTTGTGGCAACTTCATATCAATTTTCAGTTTGTAGATTACCCACAAAACTGGAATAACTAAGCTTAGGGTTGATGATTTCTTACCTTGGAAGCTTGAAATTAAAAGTTCCAAGTTAAATCCTTGATTCCCTCGCTTCGATCATTGCTTCTCTTCGCGAACCCGTGCCCTCGTCTCTTCCAGAGAGTTCCCAGAACTCTCTTCTATAATTATGGTCATTTATGAGATATTTTCTCATATATATATTTTTCCAACTTTGGCTTAATGACAAAACAGCCCCTGAACTTAATTTCTTCATATTTTTAACACTAGAACCCAACTCTTATTACACTAAGTTTTATTTCTTACATTTTTGGTCCAAACTAGAATTATACTTTTATATTAAATCTTATACATGGGCAAATGACCAAATTACCCCTTTATGGTAAAATGACCAAATTACCCTCTTTTACTAGAATTAACTTTCAAATACTTATCACCATTATTTGGTGTCAAAATTTTATTTCATTACATATAAACTCCAAAAATCATATTTTCCTTACTTAAAAGTCATTTGGATGTCAAATGACCATTTTGCCCCTTCTCACCATCTTTTTCCAAACTTTTGGTATTTTACCACATTTCTAAGTAAATTATTTTAAAACTTTCAAAATATTTTTGGTCTTTTCCTTACGTATTTTCTCGAATATAAATTCGAGATTTTTGGGTCGTTACAACTACCTCCCCCTTATTGGGATTCCGTCCTCGGAATCATCACACAACTATTGATTCAAGGGATCACTCCGTCCCGTCTTCAGAGGCTCTCAGTCCAAGTTTGGTTCTTAATATACACTTTCTTTTATCAACCATACTCATATTCTTCATTATTTTATCTTTTAATCTTTCCTTCTTTAGTTGTTTTTGATTCTTTAATCAGCTCTTAACAGTTCATGCTTTTAAATCCTTTATAGAGGATACATAAATCTTTTTAAAACTTCATATCTTTTTAGTTAACCAAATATCATTTTGTGCATTTTACTCACTTCTCCTTATAATGTTCATAATACTTGTAAAAATACATTACTTTTATTAAATGACCAAAATACCCTTTTCGGTCATTTTATCTGTTTTCTCAACCTTTTAGTCATTCATTCATATTTCATACTTTCATATTTGTATCAAAATAGCAGCTTACTTTATAATTCTTCTCATATATTTACCAAAACTTCATGAGACTATATTGATACTATTCTTTGCTTATAAAATGTCTTCCCAAATACAATTCGGTGAAACTTTGTATTTATACAATTTTATAAATACACAATATCTTTCTTTGAAAATAAAATTTTGTCCTTTTACGGACGTTTTACGCGAACATAACTTCTTCTTTCTTTTTAGAAGTTTTACAATTTCTTATCTTTACATAGTTGTTCTTTAGATCTTTTAAACTTCACTTTATTATTCTTTTCATCTACTAACAATTCTCGACTTATTACCACTCATAAGGAATGCATTCATTTTTGTTTTATTTCACATCCTTACTTTTCTGTTTGGGACGGAAGCTGTCAAAACAATATATTTTCATAAAAATCTGCATATCTTACTCTAGAAGAATCAAAACAACATACCGCTTTTTATTTTAACAATTAGGCATCATTAACTTTCTTTCTATGTATAATACACCATGTTTAACCTTGTAAACTTGTATGGTTTTACTATTGAAGTTGATCTATTATTTCTGTCAACTTCCTTCTTTTTCACTCTTGGTTTTTATACTACTAATTGTATACTGATTGTATACTTCTTGTTAATTTCTATACATTCGCCATCCCTTGCTATATGTTCCACTTTGTACTCTACATGTATTATTTTCTTTAAATATATATTTGGTATCATTCCATACTTATATTACTGTCACATCATAACTATTGTTATTCACTCCATATTACTTCCATTTTAAATTCATAATTTATGAAGTCTCACTTTAACTTGCTTCTTTTTCACGTCATGTACATTAAATGTATTACTTTCATATTCAACATATAATCAACTTAGATATTTCTTTCATATTCTTTTATGAGATTTCGGTCTCAATACTCATTACTTATTCGTATAAACATGTTTTTCTCATTTCCTCACTTTTTGTACAATACTTTTACAAGTATACTTTTCTTTTCTTTTTGGATACTCCATGTATCCTGCTCATATTAATACTTTATATTCTAGTATTTCTTTGCCAATTCTATTTCTCACATTAGTGCTTAGTTTAGCACCTGATTTTCTGTTTACTCTTTCCTCACGGTATCTAAATTGTTTACCATGATTGATTCGAAATTTATTTTTCTTCAATTCACTTATGGAACTTCATACATGTTGCATACTATAATTCACATTCTCATACTTACTTCATTTTTCATAATATTATTACCTTGTGGTGTATTTATGTTTTACAAACCACATTCATTAACTTCTTGACATATACTTACAAGTTCTTAGTTGCATAATATACACACACACACACACACACACATATATATATATATATATATATATATATATATATATATATATATATATATACACTTGATTCTCTTTTGGTTTAAGAACCCAACTAGGTATTTTTAACATTTTCGTCCCATGACGAATTTTTGACATAACCCTCAATCACCATTACCTCTTGCTACTCTTTACTTTTACATCTTTTATCATTTCTATCATGTGTTATAAGGCTACATGCCTAACACATTATATTATGCTTTACAACATTAAATATTTCATATACAACTTATTTCTTATGTATCTTTAGGTGATACACAGTTGCCATTTATTTTCTCGTCATCTTTCATTCTTTTGGTATATCGAGGTAGTATGCCCGATACATTATTTTACTCTTTTGCTTCATACCTTTTAGTATTCTAATTAGAATACTTATTTCATAACCACTTTTATACTTTTTACACATTAAATATACATACATCTCAAAACTTTCTCATGCTTTTATATTTATAAGCACGTATAAACCTACATACACTTCTTTGTATTTCATGGCTACTAGCCATGTACTGACCATTTCTAACAATCTTTGGATTCCTTTACCCATCATTTGTATTCGGAAGTAGTAACTTCCTATCTGTTTACTATCGTTCTTACATTATCTTTAATTCTTCGTTTACTACTTGTTTAGATATTTACTCTTTTTCTTTACTTCATATCATTTATGACCTTTAGTCATTTTACTCACATGCTTTTGATTTTTTTTCCATTATCATACACCATTATACTCTTTCATTACTGGTATTACCTCTTTTATTTCATTTATTTGGTTGTGGAATTTATTTCCTCATAACCAATATTTTATCATCATTTTCTTTAAAGTCTTTCATTATATTCTTCTGATTATCCTCATCATTTGTTTCATCTTTTATTTCTTGCCTAACATTTATTTAGGCATTCAACCTTTAATTTTCACTTCATGTTCATTTAATCATATTACAACAATGCAATTTACTTTAAATATCATAATCTTTGACAATTTCTCATGCATCATTCTTTTTCCCCCATTTGGGTATTTTACTTTACTTTTATTACTCATTATAACATTGTACTATTAATACACTCCACTTATAATTTCATTCTTCCTGTAAAAGTCTTACAACTTTTATATAGGCAATCAATACCCATAATTCATTTTTAGATTGTCCTTATACATACTTCCTCTCGTCTCGACAGGAATATAATTTAATGTCTTTCAATCTGTCTAAAAATATTAATTATCACATTATTTCTTTTTACTTTACCATGCTAAGTGGTATATATTCACTACATTAACTTTTAATACTTACAACCTTACTAGTTGTTATTACATAGGTATATAATTCCTATGTTTTACTTACTACTCTCCTCAAAACCTTACCCACCAGAATACCATAATTCCTTTGTGATTCCACCGGTCTCAATACATATCCTGTGATTATGATAATACGTGCCCATATTACCATAATCACCTATACATATTGATTCTGCTGTTACCACAAGGTTTCATGGGACACTGGTTCCTTTGACATATTAACACCATTATAAATACATGGTGATCAATACTGAAAATCTTATTACTTTATAAACATAGTCTTTAATAAAATTAGACGGTTATGGAAAATATCATATAATTTTCCTAACGGTCAAATCTTTGCTCACTTTAAACGTTAGCTTAACACTTCTTAGTGTTATATCTACACATTTTAAATAATGAATAATGTCTTAATCATTTAAGACATCTATATATATAACATACTTTCAAAAAATAACATTTCTATAGCATGAGTTTAAGCCTAGGAGTGGAACAAGCCAATCCTAATTCGCTTAAACTATGGCTCTGATACCAACTTGTGACACCCCATTTCTACTGTTTGCAAATACTATGGTTTTTCGTATAAATACATGATTACAAAAATACGGTTTATCAAAAACCGTTAATTTAAATGCTTAAAACAATGGGTGTACAAATTCATATCAAACTACCATAGTAAGCAAGAAAGGATTTAACCTTGAGTCCAATATAGGAGCTAACTTAAGCTCCACTCCAGCTAAACTTCATCCCATTGATAGTAACTTATATTGACCTGGAATACATGGCAAAACAAAGAATACGTAAGACAAAAATTGTCTCGTGAGTTACATGAGTTTTAGACTCAAACTTTTAATTTGTTTTCCAACTTTTATAAACCTTATAACATAAAACTTCTGCCAAAACTTTATAGTAATATCATACTATACTTTTTACTTCTCGAAATCATTGCATAACATACTTTACAAAAATAACATCCTTCAAAGTTTTAAAATATTATCATACCATAGCTCTTTATTCCTTTCAAAATCATTTCATATCATCCTTTGCATAATTACCTTCTTTCAAAACTTTATAATAGAATCATAACACAACTCTTTACTTTTCAAAAATCATTCTATGACATACTTTACGAAAATAACATTGTTCTTACTTTCTTTGACTGGTTTTATAAGCTTGCTGGATTTTTTTATACTTAGGGCTTTAATCACTATAAGTGATACCCCAAGTCTCTATGGCTAGAAAGAACGGATCAATCCTCACCATAGAAGTGCTGAGGCAATCTACTTCGCGATGGGGCTTGCCCCCAGTAGATCCCTTACCTAACCCGGGTAGGTTGGAACATAGTTCCCTTACTAACGCTGCTTGCTACAATTACCAGTCATACAAAAACTTGCTGCTAGCTTGAACATTTCTCATAAACATATAACTTGTGGCTAAATGCCAAACTACATCATTCTATGTCTTTATGGCTAGATGCCAAATACATAACTTTCCAAACATATTGTGGCTATATGCCCTTTCATACTTGAAAACATATAAAGTTTGTAACCAAAACATACTTCTTAAACATTTTATGGCTATATGCCTATCCATACTTTCAAACATGTATAACTTGTATTAAACATATACTTTCACATATTTGGTTCATAGACCAAAACATACTTTCACATAATTGGTTCATAGACCAAAACATAACTTCAAATATAACATTATACTTTCACAAACGAGTTAGAGATAATACTCTTGCATATAATTTCACATATAGAAATTTTATAAGAAATCTTGAAAATACTTACTTGCCATGTACCCCAGAATGGGTAAAAATACTGCATGTACTCACCTCATGTATTGCTAGAAGATTGACTACACGTTCCTTGTATTCATACTCTTTTGTGATTAAATAATCACTTGGCATGAACCTATAATTAACATGTTATACGTTAACATTCATGCTATCTGATTCTATAACTCATTAGAGTCCTTATAATACTATCTTGGGTCATAACAAGTTTATAACTTTTAAATGACCAACTTTAGTTAAGTTGTATTTTATACGTATTTTTCTACAGTACCCTCGGGGGTCGTATTTCGATTCCGACAATTTTTCATGAAGTTTCATAGCATATTAGACCTATGTTTAAAATTTGAGGTCAAACGGACAAGTATTGAAGAAAATCTCAAAAACTAAAATCACTTGGCAGAGGACATTGAGACTAAACTGCATATTTACTCTGCCGTTAGGCGCACCACGCCCAGGTGAGGGGCGCACCGCGCCAGCTGAGTAGCAGCCCAGAATTGCCCGATTTTTATGCTACAAATTTCCATTTTCCCTTATTAAGCCCTTAATTCACATCTTAATCCCTAGGGTTTGTTCCAAAACCAAAACCATTCATTTACTTCATGTTTTTAACCATAAAAATCATAGATTTTGATTACTTTTCCAAACATTCTCGTTTTTGTATTTTTGATCCAAAAACCGAATTTGTTTGAAATTAATCACTTCTACTGCTTTATTTTAACAACTACTACATATGGAACTCATTAAAACCCCTTAGAATTAATTTGATCATATAAAATTGATTTCTAAGGCTTTTGAACAAAATTCAAAACTTTCAACAATAGCAACATACTTTGATGATTTTAAGATATGTTCTTAATACTTGACTTAATTGGTTTAGGGTCATTTCCAGGCCCCAAATACCAACTTGTACTTGTTTTTAAACATCTTTTTCACAAATTTTATCCTCTTTGCTTAAAATCATTCCCGAAAACCCAATTTAACACCAAAAACCATTTTGATCAATTTTTAAAGATGGAACCGATTTCTCACTTCATTTATAACATATATGACTTAATAAAACCATAGGAACTAATTTCAGTTCCAAAAATCCATTTATAGGGTTCTTGAGCTCAAACCCATTTCCATGGAATTAACCACAATTCATGGTTAAAAGTTCATTCCTTGTGTTGATTTGAGCTAGATGAGGTATATGAATTCGTTGTGGCAACTTCATATCAATTTTCAGTTTGTAGATTACCCACAAAACTGGAATAACTAAGCTTAGGGTTGATGATTTCTTACCTTGGAAGCTTGAAATTAAAAGTTCCAAGTTAAATCCTTGATTCCCTCGCTTCGATCATTGCTTCTCTTCGCGAACCCGTGCCCTCGTCTCTTCCAGAGAGTTCCCAGAACTCTCTTCTATAATTATGGTCATTTATGAGATATTTTCTCATATATATATTTTTCCAACTTTGGCTTAATGACAAAACAGCCCCTGAACTTAATTTCTTCATATTTTTAACACTAGAACCCAACTCTTATTACACTAAGTTTTATTTCTTACATTTTTGGTCCAAACTAGAATTATACTTTTATATTAAATCTTATACATGGGCAAATGACCAAATTACCCCTTTATGGTAAAATGACCAAATTACCCTCTTTTACTAGAATTAACTTTCAAATACTTATCACCATTATTTGGTGTCAAAATTTTATTTCATTACATATAAACTCCAAAAATCATATTTTCCTTACTTAAAAGTCATTTGGATGTCAAATGACCATTTTGCCCCTTCTCACCATCTTTTTCCAAACTTTTGGTATTTTACCACATTTCTAAGTAAATTATTTTAAAACTTTCAAAATATTTTTGGTCTTTTCCTTACGTATTTTCTCGAATATAAATTCGAGATTTTTGGGTCGTTACAACTACCTCCCCCTTATTGGGATTCCGTCCTCGGAATCATCACACAACTATTGATTCAAGGGATCACTCCGTCCCGTCTTCAGAGGCTCTCAGTCCAAGTTTGGTTCTTAATATACACTTTCTTTTATCAACCATACTCATATTCTTCATTATTTTATCTTTTAATCTTTCCTTCTTTAGTTGTTTTTGATTCTTTAATCAGCTCTTAACAGTTCCTGCTTTTAAATCCTTTATAGAGGATACATAAATCTTTTTAAAACTTCATATCTTTTTAGTTAACCAAATATCATTTTGTGCATTTTACTCACTTCTCCTTATAATGTTCATAATACTTGTAAAAATACATTACTTTTATTAAATGACCAAAATACCCTTTTCGGTCATTTTATCTGTTTTCTCAACCTTTTAGTCATTCATTCATATTTCATACTTTCATATTTGTATCAAAATAGCAGCTTACTTTATAATTCTTCTCATATATTTACCAAAACTTCATGAGACTATATTGATACTATTCTTTGCTTATAAAATGTCTTCCCAAATACAATTCGGTGAAACTTTGTATTTATACAATTTTATAAATACACAATATCTTTCTTTGAAAATAAAATTTTGTCCTTTTACGGACGTTTTACGCGAACATAACTTCTTCTTTCTTTTTAGAAGTTTTACAATTTCTTATCTTTACATAGTTGTTCTTTAGATCTTTTAAACTTCACTTTATTATTCTTTTCATCTACTAACAATTCTCGACTTATTACCACTCATAAGGAATGCATTCATTTTTGTTTTATTTCACATCCTTACTTTTCTGTTTGGGACGGAAGCTGTCAAAACAATATA
Organism: Cichorium intybus; assembly: GCA_023525715.1. Classification (NCBI taxonomy): domain Eukaryota; kingdom Viridiplantae; phylum Streptophyta; class Magnoliopsida; order Asterales; family Asteraceae; genus Cichorium; species Cichorium intybus. Next base: position 116,018,822 of record CM042009.1, on the reverse strand, counting down.
TTTTCATAAAAATCTGCATATCTTACTCTAGAAGAATCAAAACAACATACCGCTTTTTATTTTAACAATTAGGCATCATTAACTTTCTTTCTATGTATAATACACCATGTTTAACCTTGTAAACTTGTATGGTTTTACTATTGAAGTTGATCTATTATTTCTGTCAACTTCCTTCTTTTTCACTCTTGGTTTTTATACTACTAATTGTATACTGATTGTATACTTCTTGTTAATTTCTATACATTCGCCATCCCTTGCTATATGTTCCACTTTGTACTCTACATGTATTATTTTCTTTAAATATATATTTGGTATCATTCCATACTTATATTACTGTCACATCATAACTATTGTTATTCACTCCATATTACTTCCATTTTAAATTCATAATTTATGAAGTCTCACTTTAACTTGCTTCTTTTTCACGTCATGTACATTAAATGTATTACTTTCATATTCAACATATAATCAACTTAGATATTTCTTTCATATTCTTTTATGAGATTTCGGTCTCAATACTCATTACTTATTCGTATAAACATGTTTTTCTCATTTCCTCACTTTTTGTACAATACTTTTACAAGTATACTTTTCTTTTCTTTTTGGATACTCCATGTATCCTGCTCATATTAATACTTTATATTCTAGTATTTCTTTGCCAATTCTATTTCTCACATTAGTGCTTAGTTTAGCACCTGATTTTCTGTTTACTCTTTCCTCACGGTATCTAAATTGTTTACCATGATTGATTCGAAATTTATTTTTCTTCAATTCACTTATGGAACTTCATACATGTTGCATACTATAATTCACATTCTCATACTTACTTCATTTTTCATAATATTATTACCTTGTGGTGTATTTATGTTTTACAAACCACATTCATTAACTTCTTGACATATACTTACAAGTTCTTAGTTGCATAATATACACACACACACACACACATATATATATATATATTATATATATATATATATATATATATATATATATATATATATATATATATATATATATATATATACACTTGATTCTCTTTTGGTTTAAGAACCCAACTAGGTATTTTTAACATTTTCGTCCCATGACGAATTTTTGACATAACCCTCAATCACCATTACCTCTTGCTACTCTTTACTTTTACATCTTTTATCATTTCTATCATGTGTTATAAGGCTACATGCCTAACACATTATATTATGCTTTACAACATTAAATATTTCATATACAACTTATTTCTTATGTATCTTTAGGTGATACACAGTTGCCATTTATTTTCTCGTCATCTTTCATTCTTTTGGTATATCGAGGTAGTATGCCCGATACATTATTTTACTCTTTTGCTTCATACCTTTTAGTATTCTAATTAGAATACTTATTTCATAACCACTTTTATACTTTTTACACATTAAATATACATACATCTCAAAACTTTCTCATGCTTTTATATTTATAAGCACGTATAAACCTACATACACTTCTTTGTATTTCATGGCTACTAGCCATGTACTGACCATTTCTAACAATCTTTGGATTCCTTTACCCATCATTTGTATTCGGAAGTAGTAACTTCCTATCTATTTACTATCGTTCTTACATTATCTTTAATTCTTCGTTTACTACTTGTTTAGATATTTACTCTTTTTCTTTACTTCATATCATTTATGACCTTTAGTCATTTTACTCACATGCTTTTGATTTTTTTTCCATTATCATACACCATTATACTCTTTCATTACTGGTATTACCTCTTTTATTTCATTTATTTGGTTGTGGAATTTATTTCCTCATAACCAATATTTTATCATCATTTTCTTTAAAGTCTTTCATTATATTCTTCTGATTATCCTCATCATTTGTTTCATCTTTTATTTCTTGCCTAACATTTATTTAGGCATTCAACCTTTAATTTTCACTTCATGTTCATTTAATCATATTACAACAATGCAATTTACTTTAAATATCATAATCTTTGACAATTTCTCATGCATCATTCTTTTTCCCCCATTTGGGTATTTTACTTTACTTTTATTACTCATTATAACATTGTACTATTAATACACTCCACTTATAATTTCATTCTTCCTGTAAAAGTCTTACAACTTTTATATAGGCAATCAATACCCATAATTCATTTTTAGATTGTCCTTATACATACTTCCTCTCGTCTCGACAGGAATATAATTTAATGTCTTTCAATCTGTCTAAAAATATTAATTATCACATTATTTCTTTTTACTTTACCATGCTAAGTGGTATATATTCACTACATTAACTTTTAATACTTACAACCTTACTAGTTGTTATTACATAGGTATATAATTCCTATGTTTTACTTACTACTCTCCTCAAAACCTTACCCACCAGAATACCATAATTCCTTTGTGATTCCACCGGTCTCAATACATATCCTGTGATTATGATAATACGTGCCCATATTACCATAATCACCTATACATATTGATTCTGCTGTTACCACAAGGTTTCATGGGACACTGGTTCCTTTGACATATTAACACCATTATAAATACATGGTGATCAATACTGAAAATCTTATTACTTTATAAACATAGTCTTTAATAAAATTAGACGGTTATGGAAAATATCATATAATTTTCCTAACGGTCAAATCTTTGCTCACTTTAAACGTTAGCTTAACACTTCTTAGTGTTATATCTACACATTTTAAATAATGAATAATGTCTTAATCATTTAAGACATCTATATATATAACATACTTTCATAAAATAACATTTCTATAGCATGAGTTTAAGCCTAGGAGTGGAACAAGCCAATCCTAATTCGCTTAAACTATGGCTCTGATACCAACTTGTGACACCCCATTTCTACTGTTTGCAAATACTATGGTTTTTCGTATAAATACATGATTACAAAAATACGGTTTATCAAAAACCGTTAATTTAAATGCTTAAAACAATGGGTGTACAAATTCATATCAAACTACCATAGTAAGCAAGAAAGGATTTAACCTTGAGTCCAATATAGGAGCTAACTTAAGCTCCACTCCAGCTAAACTTCATCCCATTGATAGTAACTTATATTGACCTGGAATACATGGCAAAACAAAGAATACGTAAGACAAAAATTGTCTCGTGAGTTACATGAGTTTTAGACTCAAACTTTTAATTTGTTTTCCAACTTTTATAAACCTTATAACATAAAACTTCTGCCAAAACTTTATAGTAATATCATACTATACTTTTTACTTCTCGAAATCATTGCATAACATACTTTACAAAAATAACATCCTTCAAAGTTTTAAAATATTATCATACCATAGCTCTTTATTCCTTTCAAAATCATTTCATATCATCCTTTGCATAATTACCTTCTTTCAAAACTTTATAATAGAATCATAACACAACTCTTTACTTTTCAAAAATCATTCTATGACATACTTTACGAAAATAACATTGTTCTTACTTTCTTTGACTGGTTTTATAAGCTTGCTGGATTTTTTTATACTTAGGGCTTTAATCACTATAAGTGATACCCCAAGTCTCTATGGCTAGAAATAACGGATCAATCCTCACCATAGAAGTGCTGAGGCAATCTACTTCGCGATGGGGCTTGCCCCCAGTAGATCCCTTACCTAACCCGGGTAGGTTGGAACATAGTTCCCTTACTAACGCTGCTTGCTACAATTACCAGTCATACAAAAACTTGCTGCTAGCTTGAACATTTCTCATAAACATATAACTTGTGGCTAAATGCCAAACTACATCATTCTATGTCTTTATGGCTAGATGCCAAATACATAACTTTCCAAACATATTGTGGCTATATGCCCTTTCATACTTGAAAACATATAAAGTTTGTAACCAAAACATACTTCTTAAACATTTTATGGCTATATGCCTATCCATACTTTCAAACATGTATAACTTGTATTAAACATATACTTTCACATATTTGGTTCATAGACCAAAACATACTTTCACATAATTGGTTCATAGACCAAAACATAACTTCAAATATAACATTATACTTTCACAAACGAGTTAGAGATAATACTCTTGCATATAATTTCACATATAGAAATTTTATAAGAAATCTTGAAAATACTTACTTGCCATGTACCCCAGAATGGGTAAAAATACTGCATGTACTCACCTCATGTATTGCTAGAAGATTGACTACACGTTCCTTGTATTCATACTCTTTTGTGATTAAATAATCACTTGGCATGAACCTATAATTAACATGTTATACGTTAACATTCATGCTATCTGATTCTATAACTCATTAGAGTCCTTATAATACTATCTTGGGTCATAACAAGTTTATAACTTTTAAATGACCAACTTTAGTTAAGTTGTATTTTATACGTATTTTTCTACAGTACCCTCGGGGGTCGTATTTCGATTCCGACAATTTTTCATGAAGTTTCATAGCATATTAGACCTATGTTTAAAATTTGAGGTCAAACGGACAAGTATTGAAGAAAATCTCAAAAACTAAAATCACTTGGCAGAGGACATTGAGACTAAACTGCATATTTACTTAGCCGTTAGGCGCACCGCGCCCAGGTGAGGGGCGCACCGCGCCAGCTGAGTAGCAGCCCAGAATTGCCCGATTTTTATGCTACAAATTTCCATTTTCCCTTATTAAGCCCTTAATTCACATCTTAATCCCTAGGGTTTGTTCCAAAACCAAAACCATTCATTTACTTCATGTTTTTAACCATAAAAATCATAGATTTTGATTACTTTTCCAAACATTCTCGTTTTTGTATTTTTGATCCAAAAACCGAATTTGTTTGAAATTAATCACTTCTACTGCTTTATTTTAACAACTACTACATATGGAACTCATTAAAACCCCTTAGAATTAATTTGATCATATAAAATTGATTTCTAAGGCTTTTGAACAAAATTCAAAACTTTCAACAATAGCAACATACTTTGATGATTTTAAGATATGTTCTTAATACTTGACTTAATTGGTTTAGGGTCATTTCCAGGCCCCAAATACCAACTTGTACTTGTTTTTAAACATCTTTTTCACAAATTTTATCCTCTTTGCTTAAAATCATTCCCGAAAACCCAATTTAACACCAAAAACCATTTTGATCAATTTTTAAAGATGGAACCGATTTCTCACTTCATTTATAACATATATGACTTAATAAAACCATAGGAACTAATTTCAGTTCCAAAAATCCATTTATAGGGTATATGAATTCGTTGTGGCAACTTCATGGTTAAAAGTTCATTCCTTGTGTTGATTTGAGCTAGATGAGGTATATGAATTCGTTGTGGCAACTTCATATCAATTTTCAGTTTGTAGATTACCCACAAAACTGGAATAACTAAGCTTAGGGTTGATGATTTCTTACCTTGGAAGCTTGAAATTAAAAGTTCCAAGTTAAATCCTTGATTCCCTCGCTTCGATCATTGCTTCTCTTCGCGAACCCGTGCCCTCGTCTCTTCCAGAGAGTTCCCAGAACTCTCTTCTATAATTATGGTCATTTATGAGATATTTTCTCATATATATATTTTTCCAACTTTGGCTTAATGACAAAACAGCCCCTGAACTTAATTTCTTCATATTTTTAACACTAGAACCCAACTCTTATTACACTAAGTTTTATTTCTTACATTTTTGGTCCAAACTAGAATTATACTTTTATATTAAATCTTATACATGGGCAAATGACCAAATTACCCCTTTATGGTAAAATGACCAAATTACCCTCTTTTACTAGAATTAACTTTCAAATACTTATCACCATTATTTGGTGTCAAAATTTTATTTCATTACATATAAACTCCAAAAATCATATTTTCCTTACTTAAAAGTCATTTGGATGTCAAATGACCATTTTGCCCCTTCTCACCATCTTTTTCCAAACTTTTGGTATTTTACCACATTTCTAAGTAAATTATTTTAAAACTTTCAAAATATTTTTGGTCTTTTCCTTACGTATTTTCTCGAATATAAATTCGAGATTTTTGGGTCGTTACATAAGTGGGGGAAAACGGTTTGAGTAAGGAAGGAAGGATTGTGTCAGTGCATTCGTTGGGCTATGAGCGTTTGTTGGGATCTTCTGTTATGAAGTTTGTCATGGGTAAGCTTCGTGGCTGGTGGTGGGTTAAGCGGGGTCGGCACGGACAGTTGCGGTATTAAGATATGGATGTTCTCTATGCGATTGTGAGTGCCAGTTAGCCAGTGCAGAGCAAGTGCAAGTTTGTTCATGTCAGATGTGGTACGGAACTTTGACTGGGTGTCACGTCTCCGTACACAGCAGAAGCGAGCGTGTGGGAGCTTCGTCGTCTTTTGCTTGAGGGTTGTTAGGAGTTCAACGCCTAGTAGTTGGAGGGTTGAGTCGAGCTTTGTGTGGTCGTTTGTGGATGACTATTGAGTGTGTGATTTGCAGAAGAGGCCGAGAGTTTGTGATAAGTGTAGAAGTTGTTATATGTAATAAGAAGATTGCATCGGCGGTTGAGTCGGTCGGGGTTGGTTGTGTTCTCGATTATTGTGTTAGAAGTGGTTGTCTACTCGCTCCGTGTGGTCAGATTGTTTGAGTGTTCTTACGCATGTTAGGATTGATTGGAATTACCTGGAGTTGCGACTAGGTTCGTGTTAACGCTATGATGTCGCCGGGAGGTTGTTGGCCTAGTGCTTCTTAGGAAGCAGGAGCTTTCGTTAAGTGGTGGGGTCTTCGATGGAGTTGGGATAGTTGTTGGACTTCCGTTAAATTTGGTCAGGTAAGAGCATAGGTGTTCGTTGGTGAATTCTTCGGAGTGGTAGTGTTCAATTTTTTGTTCGTCTGTCCTTGTTCGGGTCGAGTAGTAGCAGGGCAGGTGCAGTGAAACAACTGGGAAGGTGTGAGAAAGAGATGGTTATTTATGTGCTCGTTCGTTGTCGGTAAGAGCACCTCGGTTCTTCAGCATCGGAAATGCTAGGCTCGGGTATTTGCTTTTTCTTTCGAATGATGGAACAGTCGTGTATGAAGCGCTAGGTTAGTGGAGGTTTTAGGCAGGACGTTAGGGATCGGTTGGATAACTGATCTGGGGAAAAGATTGGGAGTGTTAGCATGTTAAAGTTCGGACCAGGTTTAGATTGTCGAGATACGGTTAAGTATATCTCTTGGGAAGTGTTGGTTGTATGGAGGTCGAGCTGGAATCTGGTAAGTAGCTGAGATGTTGGTAAAAGTTAAGAAGTACGGGTTCGGTTTTTCGGATCTTCTTTCAGATTTGTAGAGCGGTAGTATTGGAGGCATTCGGGTTTTAGGGTTTCTCGGCAGTGTAGTAAGAATCGGTTGAATGATCGATCTGGGAATTGGTTGGAAGTTTAAAGGTGTTGCGCTCCGTATTGGGTTTTGATTGTCAAGGTGGTTGAGTAGCCTCACTGAGAAGTTTTTTCTGTTGGAAGTGGGGTGTATCTCGAGTTCGTTCTCAATAATTGGAAGACTGTATGCTTCTGGGTGCGGTTGGGTCAATGAGATTTTTGGTTAGGATGGTGGTTCTCGGTTAGACCTGTTCATTTTGGGATGTAGAAATGGTCGGGTGTTGCGGCCATGTATTAGAGAATCAAGTGGACTCGCTGGTTGAGTTCGTTGTAGTTGGTTGAGTAGTCGATCATAGGTCGGGAACCTGGTGAGATTGTTAAGTGTGTAGCCCGATAGGCGGATTTGGAAAGGTCATGCATAGCCATGCGAGCGGATTGTCGAGGATTAGGTGTTGTTCTCGGTCGCCAGATTTGTTCTTGCGACTGAGGGGAATCAAAATGAGTCAGGGAAGGACTGTGAGTCCAGTCGTGGGCTGGGCGGAGCGTAGAACCTGAATGGATGAATGTTGAGTCTAGGTGCTACCAACTCAACTAAAACGAATTGGTGATAGAAGAGGCGCATACCCACACCATATAGTGCATTCAGCCCTCTAGTGCTTGTAGCAACTCCACGAGCGCCTACGACATGCAACTGCGACTTGGCACATGCCTACGTCGCCGTGGGGCTGAGCATTTCTGCCCCAACAATCCCCCCTCATAAATTTCTCTCTGAGAGAATCGAACCCGCGGCCATAGCTTTGATACCACTTGTTGGATCTAGGTGCTACCAACTCAACTAAAACCAATTGGTGATAGAAGAGGCACATACCCACACCATATAGTGCATTCAGCCCTCTAGTTCCTGCAGCAACTCCACGAGTGCCTACAGCATTCAACTGCGACTTGGCACATGCCTACGTCGCCGCGGGGCTGAGCATTTCTGCCCCAACAATGAAACAGGGAAATGCTCTGGAATTTCGGCGCAGAGGTTATGAGGGCCAGGAGGGGTTTATATAGCTTGTAAAGTTATTGTGGATAAACCTTATTTGGATTCAAATTGGATAAAGGATAATTGGTTAATTAATCCGTATTATCTTTAAATTCAAAAACCCCATCACTTGCACTCTATCTTGAATGATTTTGGAAGGAATGAAGCCCTATCTTCCATCATTCATGGTGGATGAATTTAAGGGATAAAATGTCACACCCCGATCCTTGGCGGAATCGATCAAGGCGTGATATATTGTTCAAAGTCTCATGACAACTATGTTATAATATGATTAGATTCAATTAAGTACTAAGTATGCAAACAAGATCCACAACATACAAATACAAATCAAAATACAATAACATTTATTACATCAAATTTAAATAGTCTTGTGGGTTTCTAAGGTACACCCTACTTTTCATCAACTTCATTCTTCAAATCTGCATCATGGGTAAAAACAGGTCAACTACGAGAGTTGGTGAGTAATCTAGTTTTATTAAAGAAAATTGTGAGTTTGAATAATTTGAAATTTGTTTTCTTTTGAAGTTGGCAAGCAACTGTTATTGAGATAACAGTTTATAAATCAAAAATTGATTAACAAATGATAACAACAACAATAAGTCCTCACCCTATATATACATATATATGTATATATAGGATGGAGCATCTAATCATCATACACACACAACCACGTGCGATCAATCACCTTAGCGTCCCAAGGCGGGGTGGTCAACACAATAGCGCTATTATTGTCCATAACGTACCTCAAGAATACGGGCATAGTCATGGAGATTAGACTAAAATGATAATGCACTACAAGTACATGTAGTGTAAACAAACAATAATTATACAAATAATGATTCAAATATAAATGTCCCCAACAATGTCTCAATTGTGATAAAATAATAAAATGAAGTTGAAAACATATTAGAACCACATGATACACCCCAAAAGTATTTAAAATTATAAAATATGGGGTAGATTACTCACATTAGTCCAAACGGAATACGCGTGTTGTACGATAGACGGCTCGGGTCAAAACGACGTGGAACCTATTATAATTAATAGTTTTGGTTTAGGAACTACTAAACGGGAATGGAGTATTAATAAAAATAATTAGACACATATTCTTATATTAGATGAATTAACAATAATCAAATTTTGTTTTGAATATTAATGTATTCATAGGTTAGATGAATTTTAAATTGAATTAATTACTTTGCTTAATTAATTTATATTTTCACTTTAGGCAAGATTTTAATAATTTCTTATTAAAATAATAACTTGTCAAATTATAAGTATTTACAGATTTTATATATTATAAACAATTATTTATATGAAATAATCATTAAAAAGGCATTTTTACATGCTTAGATATTTAGGAAAATGGTTTTAAATACTAAACAGTAATGAAACATTCTGAAATTATCAGAAAATCATTATTTTATAAAATAGTAATTAATGTAAAATTTTCATATTTTTCTTAACTGCTTTAGTATTTATTTAGTATTTTAATAATTAAACCAAAACAAAATTCGGGAAAAATAATAAATGATTCCCAAAAATTCTGGAAAATTAAACATAGTTTTCTAACAATATATTGAGCCTACTGTAAATATGTTGGATATTTTGGACTATGAGAAGTATTTCTTATGTTTTTCATTATTAACTAATCAATAAAATCATAAATAATAGGGAAATATTAATATAAATTCATTAGACTTTTTATTTATGATTAACATGTTATATATGGTATTCGGATAAGGTTTTATAATTTTTGGATATGTGTAGCTATTTATTATCAATTTAAACCTTTAAATAAACATTAAATCAGGAAAAATAAGCAAACCTTCTTACAAAAATCTGTAAATTTTGTCATGGAGTCTTTAAAATGTGTATTAGGTGCGAAAAATATAAAATCTAGATTTTAACATACCTAACTATATTTTGCAATTTATTTTTCTACAACAAAATAAAATACAAAATAAGCATCAAACAGTAATATAAATGCATGAAAATTTATAAATCCACTTTTCTCAATATATGGGTTGTTCCAAAATGTTTCCAGAATTTATTGACTGCAAAAAGTATTTTATGTGAATTATTGCCATATGTTATTGCAATAATTATAGTAATTCAATAAAAATAAGTTATTTTCTGAAAATTTACAGAACTTCTTATTTTATTTATGAGAGTCTGAGAAAAATCAGGTTTATGCATAAAATAAGTTTTAGATATTTTGGTGGATTTAATTTGTTTCATGTATGAATTTGGAACTTTTAACAACATATCTTGATGAATGCTTCAAGAGGGATGGAGATTTGAGTATATTGAAGTGTTCTTGGCTGAAAAATGAAGATTTCTAGGAGGAATTTCGAGATTGAGAGTGAGAGGAAGAATATATATGGTTTGAGTGGTGATGAGAATAATGTGTTGGGAGAAAAATGAAAGGAAAGATGATGGAAGGTGTGAGTGGGAGACAATGGGAATAACCTTTTACTTTTGGTGGTCTTCATAATTCCCCACTAACACAAGCATCTTAAGAGTTTTATAAAATTTAATGTAGTGTTTATAAAAATAAAATTTTATAAAAAAATAGGTTATTATTTGATTATAACAATCTACTTTGATTTGAAGTTTAATTATAGCATTCAAGTTTGATTCTTTTAATTTAATTAGAGCATCATACTTTTATTTGATTTTAATATGGTATCATAATTTAATTTTATTATAGTTATAACGTTATACTATGATATATTGCTATTAACGTCAATTTATATCGTAGTGTAAGGGTTTTGATCCTATTAGCGTCAAGAAATCTCGAGTAGGGTTTATTAAATTTCCAATTGGGTTGGGTTGAACCGAATCCATTTTAGGCGGATGTCACAGTCTCCCCTACTTTAGGAAATTTCGTCCCGAAATTTAAGAATAGAGTACCTTAAGAGAAAAGTTGCGGGTATTTGGTACGCATTTGATCCTCACGCTCCCATGTATACTCAGGTCCACGTGCTGACTGCCACCTGACCTTGACCAGGGGAATGCGACTTCTTTTGAGTTGCTTTTCCTTTCGGTCGGCAATTTCCAAGGGTTTCTAGATAAATTGCATTGTCTCGTCGATTTGGATATCCTCGAGAGGAACATGAAGGTTCTCGTCTGCTAAACACTTCTTGAGGTTGGCTATATGAAATACTGGGTGAACTTTATTAAGCTCTATTGGTAGATCCAACTCGTAGGCTACTGGTCCGATCCTTTTCAGGATCTTAAACGGCCCTACGTAGCGGGGTGCCAATTTACCCTTGCGTCCAAATCGAACCACACCTTTCCATGGGGACACTTTTAACATGACCATGTCACCCACGGTAAATTCAAGCGGTTTGCGTCGCTTGTCGGCGTAACTCTTTTGTCGGCTACGAGCTGTGAGAAGGTTATTGCGAATCTGAGTGATTTTGTCGGTTGTTTCCTGGATAAGCTCAGGACCAACTATTGGAGAATCCACTGTTGCGCGAATTACGTGGGACTCGCCAATTTCATGCCAGCAAATAGGAGATCGGCATTTACGGCCATACAATGCCTCAAATGGTGGCATCCCGATGCTAGAATGATAACTGTTATTATAGGAGAATTCCACCAACGGTAAATGAGAGTCCCAGTTTCCTCCGAAATCTAAGACACACGCTCTCAACATATATTCGAGTGTTTGAATTGTCCTCTCAGATTGACCATCGGTCTGAGGATGATAGGCGGTACTGAGATCGAGGCGGGTTCCCATGGCTTCTTGAAGTGATTGCCAGAACCGAGAGAGAAATCTCCCATCACGATCTGAAATGATGCTGAGAGGGATGCCATGCCGACTAACTATCTCGTCGATGTAAATCCGAGCAAGTTGTTCGACCTTGAAATGTTCACGGATGGGAAGGAAGTGAGCAGATTTAGTCAAACGGTCAACGATTACCCAAATGCTGTCATGTCCCTTTGTGGTACGGGGAAGTTTGGTTACGAAATCCATGGTGATCGCTTCCCATTTCCACTCGGGGATTTCCGGTTGGACCAATAGTCCAGAGGGTCGTTGATGTTCTGCTTTGACCCTGGAACATGTAAGACATTTGGCTACGAATAAAGCAATATCCTTTTTCATTCCCGACCACCAATAATTGGTTCTCAAGCCATGATACATCTTGTCAGCGCCCGGATGAATGGAATATCGAGTTTTATGGATTTCTTCCATCAGGAATGTACGAAGATTGTCGCGATCTGGGATGCGACCTTGATAATAGAAAATACCATCAGATTTAGATTCCAACTCCCCATCAATTCCTGTGGGCATGTCATTTTCGGTAATTGCCGAGTGTTGGGCTCCTCGAATTCGGTCGCTGAGATTGGACAAGATAGGGGAACATATTAAATGAAATGCTTTGGCATGTTCTTTTCGACTTAACGCGTCGGCTACGACGTTCGCCTTTCCTGGATGATAGCGTATTTCACACTCGTAATCATTTAGGAGTTCGACCCATCGTGTTTGCCTCATATTGAGTTCCTTTTGATTAAGAATATGTTGCAAGCTCTTATGGTCGGTGAAAATTACGCATTTAGTGCCGTAAAGGTAATGCCTCCAAATTTTAAGAGCGAAAACCACGGCACCGAGCTCCAAATCATGAGTCGTATAATTCCTTTCATGGATTTTGAGTTGTCGCGATGCGTAAGCTATAACCTTTCCCCTTTGCATCAAAACACAACCTAGACCGAGATTGGAGGCATCGCAGTATACCACGAAATCTTCGGATCCTTCAGGGAGTGTAAGAATTGGAGCGTCACACAATCTTTGTTTAAGAGTTTGGAAAGCGTATTCCTGCTTGGGTCCCCAATCAAATGGCGTACCCTTGCAAGTGAGCGAAGTAAGCGGTAAAGCGATCTTTGAGAAATTTGAAATGAAACGCCGGTAATATCCCGCTAAACCGAGGAATGACCGAATTTCCTTGGGGGTACGTGGGGCTTTCCAATTCTTGACTGCTTCAACTTTTGCGGGATCAACTAAAATACCCTTGTCACTTACAGTATGACCGAGGAATTGTACCTCCTTTAACCAAAACTCGCATTTTGAAAACTTGGCATAGAGCCGATTTCCTTGCAACGTTTGGAGAGTTAGGCGAAGGTGTCTTTCATGCTCTGCCTTTGTCTTGGAGTAAATGAGGATGTCATCAATAAAGACGATAACAAAACGGTCGAGATAAGGTTTAAATACCCGATTCATCAAGTCCATGAATGCGGCAGGGGCATTTGTTAGGCCGAAAGGCATAACAGTGAACTCGTAATGACCATAGCGGGTTCGGAAAGCGGTTTTGGGGATGTCTTCTTCCCGTACTCGAAGTTGGTGATAACCCGAGCGAAGGTCGATTTTTGAGAAGCATGAAGCTCCTTGAAGCTGATCAAAAAGGTCGTCGATCCGAGGTAACGGATATCGGTTCTTGATGGTCAATTTATTTAACTCCCGGTAATCGATACACATACGAAACGAACCATCTTTCTTTTTTATGAAGAGAACCGGGGCTCCCCAGGGTGAAGTACTAGGGCGGATAAATCCCTTATCGGTTAATTCTTGGAGCTGACTTGCCAATTCTTGCATCTCAGTTGGAGCCAACCGATATGGAGACTTGGCTATGGGAGCAGCTTCAGGAACGAGATCAATGCGGAACTCTAGCTCACGTACTGGAGGGAGTCCAGATACGTCATCGGGAAAGATGTCGGGAAAGTCTCGTACAATCGGAATATCTTCTATCTTCTTTTCTGTGACCTTTGTTTCCACCACATGGGCTAAGAAAGCCATGTATTCTTTACGTAGATATGATCGAGCTTGAGTACATGACATAAGACTAAGCTTTTTCGAACGAGTCTCGCCATAAATACGAAGACTTTGACCGTCGGCAAGAGGAATACGAATGAACTTCTCGAAACATATTATTTCAGCATGGTTTTGGGATAGCCAATCCATTCCCACGATGATGTCGAAGCTACCAAGTTCCATAGGAACTAAATTGACGGAAAATTTATGACCGCAAAAATCGAAAGTGCAATCTTGGATGACTGCATTGAGTGAAATGTATTTTCCATTGGTGACTTCTACGGTAAAGTGTTCATCAAGTATCGTGCGAGGTGTGTGAAGTATGGGTTCAAATTCCAAAGACACGAAACTTTTATCGGCACCTGAATCAAAAAGTACTGACGCGTAGCAGTCATTTATGAGAAACGTACCATTTACGACCTTGTTATCGGTCTGTGCTTGGGTTGCGGTAATGACAAATGCTCGGCCTTTGGGAGCTGGAACCTGCATTGTTGGATTTGCCTGGGCTTGAGTGTTAATGATATTGACAAGCCTAGGACACGCGTTTCTGAAATGGGTGGGGTCACCACAGTTGAAGCATGTTCCAGTTGGATACCGGGTTTGTGTTTGCTGATTTGAGGGTAGAGCGAATGGTCGCTGAGTTTTTGGTGCACGGCATGTGTCCGCCAAGTGGCCATAGCGACCACAAGTCGTACAAAGGCGACACGGGCTGGTGGACATATGGTGATAGTTACAATGGTTACAGAGGGGGTGAGGTCCGGTATACGGCTTTTTGTTTGGTTGGGTGACTTGGGTGATAGGAGCAGCAGTGGTAATAACAGCATGGTTGTGGTGATGGCTTTTCCGCTTCTTTTTGTCGTGTCGGTGTGAGGACTCGGACTTGACAATTAGGGGAGTCTCAGGGGTCAGCTTTTCAGTTGTCATCTTTGAACCCTTGCGTGGGAGGACACCATCGTTCATATTATCCTCGTTGAGTTGACCTGCTATTTCAATAGCGGATTCCAGAGTAGATGGCCTGCTGGTGGTCACCGAATCACGGATCTGGCGCGATAACCCTTTAATGTAACGGCGTATTGCAGTTTTCATAGGTTGAACCATGTGAGGTAGGAGTCTTGAAAGATCATAGAATCTATTAGTGTAGGTAGCGTTGTCTCCTCCCACCTGTTTCAGATTCCAGAATTCCTCCTCGAGAGTTTGCAATTCGCTGTCCGGGCAGAACTTCTCTATCATGCGTTCCTTTAGTTTTAACCAGGTCATTCCCAAGGCAACACCCTCTCCTTTTGCCCGTTTTTCTAGGTTCCACCATGAGAGAGCATGTCCTTGGAGGCACCCTGTAGCGTGACGGACCATCAGGTCCTCAGGGCACTCGCTGTGGATGAGAGTACTCTCCATTTCTTCGATCCATGTGAGGAGTGCGGTGGCACCATCTATGCCTTTGAAGTAAGGCGGATTACAGCTACGAAAGTGCTTAAACGAGCAACGATGAGTGGTTGCTGGAGCTTGCGGCTGAAGAGTTTGAAGATGGGTTGCAATTGTTGGGATGACATTTGCTACCTCCTTAGCGATAAGGGCGGCTAGCCTTCGGTTGTTACGAGCAGCGTATGGAGGTCGTAATGCCATCTATGAGAAACACGCATATGGACTTGTGAGTTATTTGTAAATTGATTATGGAAATTAATTTTGTAGACATTGTTGGGTAAAATGATTGTAAAACACTTGTTGGGCCATGGTTAGGAGTGTTAGGCACCTTTTGGGCTTTCCATGGGTACTAAATGTGAAGCATGTAGCAATTGCGTGGGCCCCCACAATACTAAGTTTTCACATGTTTTTCCCACTTCTAGGCCCATTAGGGAACTTAATAGTCCAATGAGTTGGCCATTTTGGAGTGTATCCTTTCGGATACGTTTGATAAGGTCGGGTATTTTGATGGTTCAAAAATAATGTGAATAACGCGCTTTGGCCTATAGGTTTGGGAACTCTCGCCTTTGGTCCCCAGGTAAGCAAACTGGTCCCTCGGTTGATTGTGATGTATACGAATGCTTACCTAGTCAGGACTTTTGGGCTACCGGCACCTCCCCCTTCCAGTTACTACGCGTCCATTACTTCGATCCTACCCAACTAGAGTGGATGACTTTTAATTTCCTATGAGCTCTAAGGAATATATATGTATATAATTTTTATTTTGAAACCATTTGAATATATGTGTGATTTTAAGAGAAAGAGGAGAAAATTCACAAGTGTATGCGCACATATAAGTGTCGGGAATAATACGTAAGCACATAAGGGAGCAATTAGCACACAAACGTATTCCAAAGATTTTCTAAGTGCGAATTGCATGCAGTTGTGTGTGCATTTTATAAACTAGCATACGAGAGGACCCTAGAGGCTATAGACTAGGTCAAGGCAATTAACCTAATTCCCTATAGTCAAGGGCTCTAATACCAATCTGTCACACCCCGATCCTTGGCGGAATCGATCAAGGCGTGATATATTATTCAAAGTCTCATGACAACTATGTTATAATATGATTAGATTCAATTAAGTACTAAGTATGCAAACAAGATCCACAACATACAAATACAAATCAAAATACAATAACATTTATTACATCAAATTTAAATAGTCTTGTGGGTTTCTAAGGTACACCCTACTTTTCATCAACTTCATTCTTCAAATCTGCATCATGGGTAAAAACAGGTCAACTACGAGAGTTGGTGAGTAATCTAGTTTTATTAAAGAAAATTGTGAGTTTGAATAATTTGAAATTTGTTTTCTTTTTAAGTTGGCAAGCAACTGTTATTGAGATAACAGTTTATAAATCAAAAATTGATTAACAAATGATAACAACAACAATAAGTCCTCATCCTATATATACATATATATGTATATATAGGATGGAGCATCTAATCATCATACACACACAACCACGTGCGATCAATCACCTTAGCGTCCCAAGGCGGGGTGGTCAACACAATAGCGCTATTATTGTCCATAACGTACCTCAAGAATACGGGCATAGTCATGGAGATTAGACTAAAATGATAATGCACTACAAGTACATGTAGCGTAAACAAACAATAATTATACAAATAATGATTCAAGTATAAATGTCCCCAACAATGTCTCAATTGTGATAAAATAATAAAATGAAGTTGAAAACATATTAGAACCACATGATACACCCCAAAAGTATTTAAAATTATAAAATATGGGGTAGATTACTCACATTAGTCCAAACGGAATACGCGTGTTGTACGATAGACGGCTCGGGTCAAAACGGCGTGGAACCTATTATAATTAATAGTTTTGGTTTAGGAACTACTAAACGGGAATGGAGTATTAATAAAAATAATTAGACACATATTCTTATATTAGATGAATTAACAATAATCAAATTTTGTTTTGAATATTAATGTATTCATAGGTTAGATGAATTTTAAATTGAATTAATTACTTTGCTTAATTAATTTATATTTTCACTTTAGGCAAGATTTTAATAATTTCTTATTAAAATAATAACTTGTCAAATTATAAGTATTTACAGATTTTATATATTATAAACAATTATTTATATGAAATAATCATTAAAAAGGCATTTTTACATGCTTAGATATTTAGGAAAATAGTTTTAAATACTAAACAGTAATGAAACATTCTGAAATTATCAGAAAATCATTATTTCATAAAATAGTAATTACTGTAAAATTTTCATATTTTTCTTAACTGCTTTAGTATTTATTTAGTATTTTAATAATTAAACCAAAACAAAATTCGGGAAAAATAATAAATGATTCCCAAAAATTCTGTAAAATTAAACATAGTTTTCTAACAATATATTGAGCCTACTGTAAATATGTTGGATATTTTGGACTATGAGAAGTATTTCTTATGTTTTTCATTATTAACTAATCAATAAAATCATAAATAATAGGGAAATATTAAGAGAAATTCATTAGACTTTTTATTTATGATTAACATGTTATATATGGTATTCTGATAAAGTTTTATAATTTTTGGACATGTGTAGCTATTTATTATCAATTTAAACCATTAAATAAACATTAAATCAGGAAAAATAAGCAAACCTTCTTACAAAAATCTGTAAATTTTTTCATGGAGTCTTTAAAATGTGTATTAGGTGCGAAAAATATAAAATATAGATTTTAACATACCTAACTATATTTTGAAATTTATTTTTCTACAACAAAATAAAATACAAAATAAGCATCAAACAGTAATATACATGCATGAAACTTTATAAATCCACTTTTCTCAATATATGGGTTGTTCCAAAATGTTTCCAGAATTTATTGACTGCAAAAAGTATTTTATGTGAATTATTGTCATATGTTATTGCAATAATTATAGTAATTCAATAAAAATAAGTTATTTTCTGAAAATTTCCAGAACTTCTTATTTTATTTATGAGAGTCTGAGAAAAATCAGGTTTATGCATAAAATGAGTTTTAGATATTTTGGTGGATTTAATTTGTTTCATGTATGAATTTGGAACTTTTAACAACATACCTTGATGAATGCTTCAAGAGGGATGGAGATTTGAGTATATTGAAGTGTTCTTGGCTGAAAAATGAAGATTTCTAGGAGGAATTTCGAGATTGAGAGTGAGAGGAAGAATATATATGGTTTGAGTGGTGATGAGAATAATGTGTTGGGAGAAAAATGAAAGGAAAGATGATGGAAGGTGTGAGTGGGAGACAATGTGAATAACCTTTTACTTTTGGTGGTCTTCATAATTCCCCACTAACACAAGCATCTTAAGAGTTTTATAAAATTTAATGTAGTGTTTATAAAAATAGAGTTTTATAAAAAAATAGGTTATTATTTGATTATAACAATCTACTTTGATTTGAAGTTTAATTATAGCATTCAAGTTTGATTCTTTTAATTTAATTAGAGCATCATACTTTTATTTGATTTTAATATGGTATCATAATTTAATTTTATTATAGTTATAACGTTATACTATGATATATTGCTATTAACGTCAATTTATATCGTAGTGTAAGGGTTTTGATCCTATTAGCGTCAAGAAATCTCGAGTAGGGTTTATTAAATTTCCAATTGGGTTGGGTTGAACCGAATCCATTTTAGGCGGATGTCACATAAAACCCTTTAAAATTCATCCCCTATCCTCCCAAACATTATCCATTACTCAACTATTGAACAATTACAATTCAACCCATGCACTTTTAATTAATTCCAAATTAATTTCAATTAATTCTAATTAATTCCAAACTAGTTTCTAATTAATTTATGAGTAAACTGCAAAAATGGTCCCTGTGGTTTGCTTTTGTTGTGGTTTTGGCCCAAACATTTGGAAATTTGTATGGATGGTCCTTTTTTAGAGGTTTCTTTGTGGATTTGGTCCCTGTCCAACTTGAAATGTCTGTTATACCCTTATAATTTCTTTTTTATTTTCTTTTAACCGATTTACATATTTCAATAATTAAAAAAATAAACAATTCCCCCATTTTTTTCTCTTTCTCTCGACCTTCTCTCAACTCTCTCTCTCTCTCTCGACCTTCTCTCTACTCTCTCTCTCCTATTTCCTCCATCACCAGATGAATTCCACCAAGTTCAAGAAGAAAGAAGAGATATCGAGAGGACATCGATTCCCCCTTATGTGTGTTTGCGTAATCGACCAGAGATCAAGAGGACAACGATTCAGGCGAGAAGAGAAAGACAGAAGCACAATCGTCTTCATCAACACCAGCAATCCTTCCTTTTTGCCTCTCAAGCTTTCGGTAATCAGACGGAAGCACGATCGTCTTCACCAGATGAATTCCACCAATTTGTGGCTTTTTATGAATCAAACCCCCATCTTCCCCATAAGCATCCTTCAAGAACACAACCCAATTCATCTCAGTTCCCGCCAAATAAAAACTTCTGGGCTGCTTCAATAGCCTCCAATGTCAAACTCAATAACTCATGAAGAACACCTACACGATATTTCTCATCCTCCAATGTCCAAAGATCCAAACTCGCCCCATCAGAATAGGGCGAAATAAGAGGGATATGTCCATTTTGATTCCAGATCCGTAATCAATTTAGACCCATATGAGTTTGGATCGATTTTGTAGAGCTTCTCGATGGATTTAGACCCATATGAGTAGTAGAAGTTAAGGAGATCGAGAGGTGTGTGAAACAACAACTGAAAAAAAGAAATTTGGATGGTGATTGTGTGTGTATTGATCAGTGTGTTCGTCTCCTTCTGTGTGTTTATTGATTTGTGGTGGTGGTGGTTTCTTTTTGATCCCTTCTTCCGCCACAGCTGCTGATCCCCCTATTATCTTCACTGAGTCGACGATAGCACTGGAGAATAATGAGCCAATTGTTCCCCACTTTTTGTTTTTGATCTGTGTTTTTTTTCAATCTGTGGTTGAACATTTGTTTTTAAAATGCTGTCGGAAGGAGAGGGTGACCGGAAGGGAGGAAAGGGTGACTGGTGGTGGTCGACGGAAGGGAGAGAGAGAGAGAGAGAGAGAGAGAGAGAGAGAGAGAGAGAGAGAGAGAGAGAGAAAGAGAGAGAGAGAGAGATGGCCGGATTCAAGGGGGTGAGTGAGGAATTTTAATATTATTTTTTCATTTACTTAAATTGTAAATATTTAAAAATAAAATGAAAAGAAATTAAAAAGGGTAAAAAAGACATTTCGATTGAGACAGGGACTTAAACCACAAAGAAACCTCCTAATAAGGACTATTTTCACGATTTTGAAAGTTAAGGGACCGTATCCACAAAAAATGGCAAACCACAGGGACCATTTTTGCAGTTTTCTCTTAATTTATTATCACATAATAAATTAATAAACTAGTTATTTCTCTCTTTCATATAATTCTAATACCATTTGGATTAGTGAGGGCAACCCAAAAGGACTGTGCTACTATAAATTCAAGTATATATCAATTATAGTTATGGGCTTAGACACCTAATTCACTAATTCCGAGAACAGGGTCTTATAGGTAGAGCTTAACAGTTCACAACGGACTAGGCGAGAGTAGCGCCTGATGTTGTCATTGGTAAGTATCTATTCATGTTTTATGTTCTTTCTATTTATGTTGATTAGGATGTTCTGGCCAATTCTTTGTTTGAATTAGTGTTGTTTGACTCGGGAGTGAGAAAGAGATTGCGGATTTTTAGAGTCAATAGAAGAGCTACGCAAATAGGTACCAGTCATGAGGATCGCAGTACGAATGATAGTTTTAAATAGATAAGCAGAGCATAGCTGTTAATGACGCTATACACTATTCATGTGAGTTTCCTCATTATACTATGTGTGGCGTTGCATGCGTAGGTAGCCGGATACCTGTATGGTAGGACTGTGTGCTTAGACTAGTGTAGTCTTGCTTGCTAATTTGCTTAGTAGTAGGATTTGTTCTTATAATTGTGTCAGATGTTAGCAGAACGGGGTGAGCATGTGAGCCGGACGAATTGGGGTTAGTCTGAGAGTCATCAGATGTCGGCAGAATGGGGTGGGCCTGTGAGCCGGACGGCTTAATGTCAATCTGAGAGTCCTCAGCTGTTGGCGGATCAGAGCTAGTCCAAGAGCAATTGTGGTTTGTTTGTTATGTGATGGAATGCTCACTAAGCTTTGTGCTTACTCTCTCAAGTTAAATTTTATTTCAGGTATTTCTTCAGATAGGGAAAAGGACACGAGGTGACTATACTGCATCTAGCACATTGTTGAGACTTTCGCTATTATTCATTTTGTACTGGATTTAATATCATGGATTTTTGGATACACTATTTTTCTAAATATTGAACGAATGTTTTATGGTATTAAAATGGTTTCTACATTTATACTCTGATTTTAAAATGAAAATTTGGTCTTAAAATTTGGGACGTTACAGCTGTAGTTGACAGAAGTTAAAAACATATGACACGATCGAATATGAGATCACACAAAAACATCCACATGCTTTAAATCACTTATAAATAAAAATACATTCTTGAAACTCGGGAGTGGGAACTTGAGCCGTCGAGTGTGGTGTTATTAGATTGAAGTGAAAGAGTTGGTTATAGTCATGTACCTACAGATTAGGCATGATTGCGGGAGCAAGAGTCGGAGTGGGAGATGAAATCGTCGATGTGTAACCAACTAATCCAATTCGAATTGATAAAACAACGTGCAAAGGCTTAAGTTCCCACTCTCGAGTTTCGATAAGGTATATTATTTTTCAAGAATATGTCTTTGTTTATAAGTATTTGAGAGCATTTGGATGTTAATGCTTGATCTCATATTCGCTATGTCATATCCTTTTAAACTTTTGTCCACTACGAACGATTCATAATTACTATTAACTGTATTTGACTTTTAGTGTTCAGTTTCATCAATACTAAACACTAACGTTTGTTGGGTACCGTTGTTATACATTTTGGGCCGATAAAATTAATGTAAACATTGAATATGTTAGCCCATATCATGTTATTTTGTATAAAAAATTTAATTTTGAGATTTTTTTTCATAAACCGACCCAAAATAATGAGACTATACTAGAGATTTCCAGTCTAGGAAACCTGATAAACCGAAAGAAATGATGGAATTGAATATGTTAGTTAATATCTTGTCTTTTATGTAAAAAAAAAGTAATTTTGAGACTTTTGAGTACCAATCTAAAATAATTAGACTTTATTGAAGATTTCTCAATCCCCAATACCCCTACTATACTTGTTAAAAAAATTGGCAAACAATGGATCAATTTACGTTTGTGATGGATTACAAAATCACATCAGGTTCGTATTAAGAGAATATAAGAATAAAAAAGACAAATTGCAAAAAAGTCACTATGTTTACATAAAAATTTGATTTTGACACTATATATATACACCTAGGGGAGGGATCAACAGAGAATCAAAATTACGCATAGAACCATTGAACTATATTCTTGACCGTTAGTTCAAAATAAGATGATAAGGGTATGATGGTAAAATGATATTTTTTTAAAAGGAAATAATAATTTATTAATTATATTCCTAATTTATAGAAATTATGTTCATACATGAACATCAACATTCATAATCATTTTATATTCAAAAATGAACATTCATAATCAAATAATGTTCAAGTTACATCTATCACAATTAATATTCGTAACCAACTAATGTTCATAAATGAACATCGACAAAAATACGAACATACACACATGTTCATAAATGAACATTGACGAATATTGATAAATATACAAACATACAGACATGTTCGGAAATGAACATTGACAAACATTAACGAAATATGAACATACACAGATGTTCAGAAATGAACATTGACAAATATTGATAAATATTTTTCCGGGATGAACATTCCTAACATTTTTAGAAATGAACATTCATAACATTGATGAAATATATGAATATAAACACATGTTCAGAAATAAACATTCATAGGGCCTAATTAATATGTATCCAAAATCCAAAACTTACTTAATTTATATAAATCAAATCCCAAAATTAAAAAAGTTTCTTAAATTACACGTATATGCTCATTTCTGAACATACACATATGTTCATTGATGAACATGTTCAGAAATGAACATTCATAATATTGATGAAATAGAAGAACATGCACATATGTTCAGAAATGAACATTGAGGAAGCCTAATTAATATCTATCCAGAAATATCCAAAACTTACCTAATTTATATAAATCAAATCCCAATATTATAGAAGTTTCCTAAATTACACGTATATGTTCATTTCTGAACATACACATATCTTCATTGATGTACATGTTCAGAAATAAACATTCATAATATTTATGAAATAGAAGAACATGCACACATGTTCAGAAATGAACATTGATGAATATTTAAACAAAAATGAAATGTTCATTACTGAAAATGGATTAACATGTATACATTTATACAGAAACTAAAATGTTCATAATTAAACATGGAAGCACCTTTATACATTTATATCAAAAACCAAATGTTCATAACTGAACATAGATGAATATTTATACAAAACCTCAGATGTTCATAACTGAACATAGATGAATATTTATACAAAACCTCAAATGTTCATAACTGAACATAGATGAACATCGATATTTCTCTGCTCTCTAACCCTCTGCCTCGATCCTTCTACATCGATATCTCTCTATTTCATTCTCGACTGCTTCCATTTCTTCTCTTTCTATCCCTTTATCACGATCCTCTGGATCCCTATACATCCATCGATAACCAACAGTGGCGGCAGCCCAGCCACGGGCTGCTGCCACTTCTTTGCGTCTACAACCTCTTCTCTTTCATTCTCGATTCTATGTAACTTGTTGTCGACCATTGTGACTATTGAATTGTGATTTGTGATTGTGAAGCTGTGAGATATCGAGATGGGAATGAAGACCGAAGATATGAATGGAAGGAGATAAGATCTAGATGTGAGATAATTATGGAATATTGTTTAATCGGTCTTGGCGGTCATTTTTTATTTTTTATTTTTTATTCATTTTTTAACTTTTAAATGATGACACAAACACTCTCTAATAACTCAAGAAAACTGGAAAAAAAATCAATGTTAAAGAATAAAAATAAACAAATGTATAATCTTTGATGTGTATCTCGGAATTGAATATATCTAACTTTGCTATTTTGTTATATTTATATATTTTTGAATGAATTCATTTATAATTTAGGACCTCCAATTAATCCCCGATTAATCCAATTAATCCCTTAACCCCATTCGACCGCCAAGCTACCGTCAAGCGATTTTTACAACCTTGATATATATATATATATATATATATATATATATATATATATATATATATATATATATATATATATATATATATATATATATATATATATATATATATATATATATATATTGCAATTAAGTCACTAAGTTTTCCAAATTGTTGCAATTTTGACCATTTGGCCGATATTCTCGGTTGTCAACTGACGTGATATGATGATGTGTCAGTATTTGATAGCGTAGTACTAACATTGCATGATGATGTTTTTTTAATTTTAGCTAAAGATTTATTTTACATTTACGTATTTGACTATTAAAATAAATAATGACCCAATGAACAAATCAACCCATATATAAACCCTAATTAGTAATTACCACTTCTACTAAATATATTATGGGGGAGAATACATGTGCAATATAAACATTTACCAATTTCATATCAAGTTTTATAAATGTTATTATAGCTTTATAAAATGTTTTCAATAAACGAGTATTGTACTCTTTTATGTATATACTTATCAACGTTGATTTCCTGAGAATACATGTAGTTTTGAGGGTCAACACATGTAGTTTTGAGGGTCAACACAAGGTTGGTGAGAGTTACAGGTTTTCTGCTAAACACAGCACTGGTACTTTTAAAATAACTAAAAGTATTCCTTTTGTAAGTATAACCATACTTGTAAATGAGTTTGTAAAAAGTTGCTAAAAATCGTAAGTAATACCATACTTATAAATGAATTGTATAGAATTTTTGAAAACCATAAGTAATACCATACTTATAAATGATATGTACGTTTATGAGAAAACCATCAATGCGTATAGTTGAGTCCTATAACCGAGCTATTCGACTGAAATGTACCCCCTACAACGCTTCATGGACGTCGTAGTAATGAAAAAGATAAGTATCACCTACATCGATTTGCAAGTCGAAGTTGTAGCTAACAACCATAGGTGGGGTTATTTGGACAGCTTTCCTCATTTACCCCATTTACGAACCAAAATCCTCATAGGTTATTTTCATAGCAAAAGGTGCGAAATTTGGTCATTTTGATCAAGGATTTTGTGTAGTAAAAGTTTGTGGAGGTTGGATTTAACACCCGAAATGCGTTCTCTAGTTCTTAATTCACAAGGTTAGTTATTTTGAGTTTTAGGTTTCTATAATATATAAAAACATAGACAAAGGGGCCGTAACACTCACTTTTGAAGCGTGAATTCAGCTTAGATTCGAGAATAATCGCGTTCGAGAAACACCGCGAAATAACACCAACGAAGACTTAAGCGGCAAAGGGGCAAAGGGAGAGAGGAAGAAAGCTAGATGCTTGGTGAATTGGTGAAAATAAATGAAGAATATGCATCTTATTTATAGGGTTGAAAATCACTATTCGTCACTATTCACGTCACTATTCACGAGGTAAGCGCTTACATAATCATTACGCTATGCTTTCCGATTTTATAATTAGTATTATTTTTTAGACCGGAGAATTGTTGAGCCGAGTGCACTGATTATAGAAACCTAAACAGATAATTTTTTCGAGTTGTATAACATCGGGAAATCGCGTTTAAATATTACGTTCATTTATCCGCAGTATCCGATTAGTTGACTTTTATAAATATTTTTACTAAAAATATTTCGAGTATGGAATCCAATAATAGACCATAGTCTGAGTCCAATAATGTTCTCGGAATTTCCATATGAGGTGCGCAAGTGCCTCAACGGATCGAAACGATTTATGTAGTTAAAGAAAATCAGTGTTACACTGGTTTGTTTTGGCTTGTTTTCATATAACAGTCGTAACTTTTGCATATGAGCTCCGTTTTGAATGTTATTTATATTTCCGGAATCAGGGAAACATGTACTCTGAGGTTAGATTGCTTGTTTTGTTTCACAAATGGTTAATACTTATTTTCAGTTTTTCAGACGTATTAACTAGGGTTTCAGTTTGTGCTTGAGATATTCCATTATAGGAAGTAAGATTTCATCTCGTATCTTATTTTAATCGCAATGACACTATATTTTCCAAAGTATGCATTGAAGCTCAAAAGGTTTGGTTATAAAGAGGTTTGCGGTGAATTAACTGTTTATAGTTCTAGGTATAAATTTCTGGGATGTCACATTACCTCCCCGTTAAAGGAATTTCGTCCCGAAATTATTTCATAACTTAACACTTCTGCTCGATCGTGTAGAAGTCACACGGGTCGTGTTTCAGTTACTGTAGCATCCAATAGCATCAAGTGGACTACACGGGTCGGGTTTCGAAGCACGGGTCGGATTTTTAAAAGTTAACGATGCTAACTTTAAAGGTTAGTGTCGCTAACCTGCTTCAGTGGGGTTATTTGGACAACTTTCCTCATTTACCCCATTTACGAACCAAAATCCTCCTAGGTTATTTTCATAGCAAAAGGTGCGAAATTTGGTCGTTTTGATCAAGGATTTTGTGTAGTAAAAGTTTGTGGAGGTTGGATTTAAGACCCGAAATGCGTTCTCTAGTTCTCATTGATTTCCTGAGAATACATGTAGTTTTGAGGGTCAACACAAGGTTGGTGAGAGTTACAAGTTTTCTGCTAAACACAGCACTGATACTTTTAAAATAACTAAAAGTATTCCTTTTGTAAGTATAACTATACTTGTAAATGAGTTTGTAAAAAGTTGCTGAAAATCGTAAGTAATACCATACTTATAAATGAATTGTATAGAATTTTTGAAAACCATAAGTAATACCATACTTATAAATGATATGTACGTTTATGAGAAAACCATCAATGCGTATAGTTGAGTCCTATAACCGAGCTATTCGACTGAAATGTACCCCCCTACAACGCTTCATGGACGTCGTAGTAATGAAAAAGATAAGTATCACCTACATCGATTTGCAAGTCGAAGTTGTAGCTAACAACCATAGGTGGGGGTGTCAACCCATATAGATCTATACATATGTATCTCGCTCTGCTTGATTAACGGTTATAGTAGTGTGGGGTCTAGGTATTTCTACTTAGTTATGAATAGTGTCTCACTATCTAGTTACTGTAGCATCCAGTAGCATCAAGTGGACTTACACGGGTCGGGTTTCGAAGCACGGGTCAGATTGTTAAAAGTTAACGATGCTAACTTTAAAGGTTAGTGTCGCTAACCTGCTTCAGTGGGGTTATTTGGACAGCTTTCCTCATTTACCCCATTTACGAACCAAAATCCTCCTAGGTTATTTTCATAGCAAAAGGTGCGAAATTTGGTCATTTTGATCAAGGATTTTGTGTAGTAAAAGTTTGTGGAGGTTGGATTTAACACCCAAAATGCGTTCTCTAGTTCTTAATTCACAAGGTTAGTTATTTTGAGTTTTAGGGTTTCAAACTCTAGATGTCCAAATCTGAAAGTATGCTTCAATTAATCTCATGTGTTGTTAGTGGATTGCTAATATATGTTGTATTGAGTCCTCGTTGCGAATATTGTGATGTTTTAACGATTGATTTGGTAAAACCGTGAAATTGGGGGTTTCGGTTTGATAGCATATGATATTCACTAATTGTGATTTGTATTAGCTATTTATTTCTTAATCATTTGAGTTAAGTATTCTGGAAATGCCTGAGGATGTTTAAGATATGATATGTGATTTCATTTTACAGTTGATACTCGTAGGATGGAAGGAAGTACGTAAGATACAGGTGGACCACGAGATGCACTTATGCCAGGTGAGTAGTTCTAATTCATTATTTATGATTATATTATGATATAATTGAATTAACTGTAAATCTTAATTGATTGAGATAATCAATTTGTACGAGTTATACAAGGTTGAGAATTTCCTATCATAAACGAGTACTTGGTGTGATTGAGAACTCTAAGTGACTGGGATAATTAAAGAGATTGAGATCAATGATGTTTTGTTTTAGTAGTCGTTGAGAAATGATGAAATGATTTACTAAGTCTTAATTATTTCTCATTGAGCTTAGTTAGCTCATAAAAATGGTTATGTTGTATGTATTAAGGGTGACCGGGGCAAGAAGATTGCAGAGGGATGAATGACTAACTTGGGGCAAGACTTTTGGACTTTTTGTGAACTATGGCATGCTCTTTTGTATAGTTTTGTAAAAAAATGGTCTTTTGTAACCTAGTTTTGGGACATATTTGTATTAAGTAATCGTGTTTATGATAACTGCTTGTGCTTTTGTTTCTTAACTTTGATTACATTATTAAACCCTTTTGGTTATTAGAGTATTTATTGGTGTAATTTGGAGATAGGAAAATAGGAGTTACATGGAGTGATCCACATGTATCCCTTCCTTGCTGACTCCGTGTCCTAAGAAATCCACCTTTCACATCAAAATTCACATTTTTAAATGAGTACTGAAAATTCTTTGAACTATTTCCGCTATCAAGAGATATACATTTTTTTTATTTAAAAAAAAGTCTTTTCATTAACCTGTGCTTATCGGATTTAAGCAGCGAATGTTGAAAAAAATGGCACTTAGGGCAATGGAAATGTCGCACCTACTATAGATGTTTTGAATTTCGGTAGTAATAATGGGGGTTGTCCTTTCAGTTCTAGCTGTAAGATATTATATAAACGGGTATGTATCATCATTTGTATCTAAGATCCTTTCGGTCTCATTTTTTTACTACTAGTTTATTCTTATATAATCTCAGATTTCCAAATCGAGGTATGGAAAACAGATCTCCTATGGAAATATTTTCAGACACTGAACTGAATTTCTTAAGGGAAGAGGGTACCTCCCTATCGTTTAATCAGATACCTCCACTGGAGTTTGGTAATTATAGTATTCTAAACTCCTTTTTATTTCTTATTCCTTTCTCTAGCGTTTTGATTTTTGTTTTAAATTATGTGAGGTATAGATTTTCTAGATATATTACCGCTGGATCAACTTCAAGATGATCCTGAAGTTTTTCCTCTGATGGGTATTCTCCCTGAAGATCCACTGCCTTTAAATAAAGACATCGCTGTTGGGCAATCTCAATATATACTTCCAGGTTAAGTCATTTTGTTAAGCTTTATGTTTATTTTGCTTGATTATCTAACATACGTTATACACAGATCCATTCGTAGATGATCTTACTAATGATAATCTAAGCATGAACATGCCGATACTGCATAGTGGAGTAGATCTAACAAATCAGGGGTTTCTAACTGGCATTCAAAATCAGGATCAAATACAGTCGATCCATGATGATACTATCGGGTTCGCTTCAGCGAATCCTGAGTTTGTGGGTGGTTTTCAATATCAGGATCACCTTCAGATGATTCAAATGAATCTAAAGGGATTTAAAAATCCTGGGTTCATGGTTGAAAATCAACCATTACTACCGACAACATGTACTAATTTTACTGAACCAAAGTTTATCTTTGGATCAGCAAATCAGGATCATGCTCAAATGATCCCAAATAATAATTGTACAACCGTATTTAATTCTTTGAGTCAAAGAACCACAGTAATTGGCAGTGGAAGTGGTTCTAGACATGCGTTGAGTAAGGAAACAATATCCATGTATTTTGACAAGCCCATTTTGCAAGCTGCAATGGAACTCAACGTTGGATCAACACAGTTGAAGCAACGCTGTAGGAAGTTAGGCATCAAAAG
Source organism: Cichorium intybus (assembly GCA_023525715.1). NCBI lineage: Eukaryota > Viridiplantae > Streptophyta > Magnoliopsida > Asterales > Asteraceae > Cichorium > Cichorium intybus. The sequence continues at coordinate 115,988,405 of CM042009.1, read as the reverse complement.
TTGGCCTCGACGACAGATTAAGAGTCTACAAACTCTTATTAACCATACTCAGGTTAAGAATTGTATTTCTTTCTCCACAATTTTAATACCATGAGATTGTAATGACTGAAAGTATTTATGCAACAGGAATTGGATAATAATCCTAGTAGAGCAGACGTAATACTTGGTCTAGAGAACGAGAAAAGAGCAACAGTCGAGGGTTCCAGTTCGAAGATAACTGATACCACAAAGAGATTGAGGCAAGCTGCCTTTAAGGCTGTTTACAAGAAAAGAAAGGTTCAGAAGAGGGAAGAAGCTTCATCAGGGACCGATACACAGCAGAAATCTCTGCATTCTGTTTCTGCTATGAGTGGTTTTAACCATGATTTTCTCAAGACCATAAGTGAAGAGAACCCAGAAGACTTGGCAGGTGACATAACCCGCCTTCAGCTTTCAGATTGAATTTCTACCAATATTAGTTTAATGGAACTGTTGGTATGAATGATGGTAGGTTTTCGATAATAGTTATTGGTCAGGTATTATCAAAATATCATGTTGACTGTGCAAGGATAGGGGTAGATAAAGTGTCTAAATGTATGGTTCTATAGTATTATAAAATATTCCTATAGTATTTTAGCTTTATATTCTGTTTTAGAGTTTCTTTGTATATGATTCTTGGTAAGTTTTTATACTTGTTGTTCACTACGACTATTTCTAAGTACATGTTAGTCATACCTTGAACCAATACAGTTGATCAAGCTCTATCTATCCTAGGTATGATTACATAATTACCTAGGCCTAGTCGTAGTGTTCAACTCATCTTATTACTTTTGTATTGTTCTGGTTATGACACTGTTCTAGTATGTATGTACTTGTACTTTATACTTTATAAAAATATCATTGTATGTTAAAAGTATACTTTGTACGAAATGTTTTAGAGAGTTTTAGTCTCGTTGTATTTATAGTTGTATACAGTGTTCTCATCGCGGGTCAGAGTATATATATATAACTCCTATATATATTGTTGGTGGGGTTTGCAGTATTATTAGTTTTTGTTTTGTACCTCAAGACTATCAAATAAGGATCGGCCAGATGAGAAGTACCGGTGGGCAGGATCATTTTGGCATTAAAGCTGTTCTGAATCCAAAACCCAAGCGATAGTTCAAACTAGACACCTCACCCGTAAGTAGTCGAGAAGTAGTGTAATTAATAATAATACTTTTATTAGAAGCCTGTTGCTATAGTTGTATTCCTCTTTCGAGGATACGAGTTCTCTATAGCCAATTTAGCTCTGATACCATTCTGTCACACCCCCGACCGAGGCGGCGGAACATGCCGGGCTGTGCGACTAAGTTATTGGATCACAGGCAATTGAATATACAGTACAAGTACAACAATAAACCAAAGGATAGATGTATTTCATCTTAAAGTTTGAATACATGGTTCTTACAAATAATAATAGTAGAGTACATTAAATGCCTTAACAGATATAACAAAACTAGGTTGCCTGAAATCCGTGAAGATTTCCATCTTCTGAAAGTCTCATTGATTTCCTGAGAATACATGTAGTTTTGAGGGTCAACACAAGGTTGGTGAGAGTTACAGGTTTTATGCTGAACACAGCACTGATACTTTTAAAATAACTAAAAGTATTCCTTTTGTAAGTATAATCATACTTGTAAATGAGTTTGTAAAGAGTTGCTGAAAATCGTAAGTAATACCATACTTATAAATGAATTGTATAGAGTTTTTGAAAACCATAAGTAATACCATACTTATAAATGATATGCACGTTTATGAGAAAACCATTGCTTATAGTTGAGTCATATAACCGAGCTATTCGACTGAAATGTACCCCCTACAACGCTTCATGGACGTTGTAGTAATGAAGCCTGGCAATCATTCTACTCTTCTTTCTATCACCACCTATCATCGTCATGGGTTTCCTTTTCAACTCCTTCAACACCACCACCGACTTCCTGCTAGTACGTGACTCCCGCATCGAGCCACCGGTGATCCGCTTATCTAATGACTCCAATCAGTGGTCAACCGGAAGTCATCTCCAGCCCTGTTTTCGGCATCACTTTCGTGTTATCAAACACCACCGAACCCAACGGAGTAATCAGTGGTCAGTATCTTGGATTGTTCTCCAACTCCGCCACGCGAACCATAACGCCTCTTATTGTTGTGGAGATCGACACATGTATAAACACGGAATTCAACGAGACGGATGGGAATCACGTAGGAATTGAACCCTAAATCAACGTTATAGTTAATTAGGATATGTAAAACACTAATTTTAACTGGATGACCCCTTCGTTTGGGGGTCAAGGGTGTTTTAAACCCTAAATCATTTAGTTTGTTCCCTTACAAAGCAAAAAAAATAATATCAAGAACCTTTTAGAGCATAAGGAAAAATGTCGTTTGGCTACGGTAACATTTTGCCTTACAAAAAGAGAAAAAAACAAAAATGGCCTAATCTCATAAGATTTTTCTAAAAAATAGCCAAAGGACTAAAATAGCTAGTATTTTCACAGATGAAGAAGAGCCATTTGCGAAATAGGCCTCCCACCTACAAAAATCCCCTCTGGCCTGTGAATGTATTTTTCACCTGATAATGACCTTCTAGCCACCTGCGAAAATTAGCCCTCACCTGCGATACTCTCTCTAGCATCTGCGATTTTGTTTAAATATATATATTTTTTTAAATTTGAAAAAAAAATTTAGAAACCTAAAGTTCTGAAAATTGTAAAAAAATTAAAATTGCAAAATATATTTTTTTAGTGGTAAAAAATGGTTTTTTGTGAATGTACAAGCAGTTGATTCACGTTTTGTCCATTAACAGCTTGTACATTCGCAGATGGGGCACATATGCGATTTTTTTTAAATTTGAAAAAAATAATTTTAGAATCCTAGAGTTTCGAAAATTGTAAAAAAAATTAAAATTGCAAAATAATATTTAGTGGTTAAAAATGAATTTATTGTGGTTAAAATGAATTTATTTATTTAAAAGTCGTAAAAGGAATTTTAAAAAATATTTGCCAATGTCGTTTTATATTTAATTCATGGAAAGTACATTGTTTATTTAAAAAACTTTCGTAATTTATTTGTAAGATTGTGTAAAATATCGAAAATGATTTTATGGTTGAAAAAATCATATTATGGTTGATATTACATGGAATTATCTAATTTATTTGTAAACCGTTTCTATATATGTTAATTTTTATAAATGTCGTTTTATAAAACTAAAAAATATCAATTGTTGTGCAGCATCCTAATAAATTTATATTCGGCGTACCCGATCTAAAGGGTTCGGCAAAAGTCTTTTGCCGAACCTTTTAGATCGGGTTGATCGTTTAAACATTGCGTAATTTCCCAAATGTCTTTCGTTAAACCCTTTAGATTGGGTACACCAAATATGAATTTATTAGGATGCTGCATAACAATTGATATTTTTTTAGTTTTATAAAACGGCATGTTATAAATATTAACATATACACAAACGGTTTACAAATAAATTAAATAATTTCCGGTAATATCATTTTTTCAACCATAATACGATTTTTTCAATCATAATATCATTTTCGATATTTTACGCAATCTTATAAATAAATTACGCAAGTTTTTTAAATAAAACAAATTATATGAATTAAATATAAAACGATGTTGGAAAATATTTTTTAAAATTCCTTTTATGACTTTTAAATAAATAACTTCATTTTTAACCACAATAAATTAATTTTTAACCACTAAAAAATTATTTTGCAATTTTAATTTTTTTTAATAATTTTCGGATCTTTAGGGTTCTAAAAATATTTTTATCAAATTTAAAAAAAATCGCATATGTGCCCCATTTGCGAATGTACAAGCTGTTAATACACAAAACGTGCATCAACTGCTTGTATATTCACAAAAAAATTATTTTAACCACTAAAAAATTATTTTGCAATTTTTAAATTTTTTTACAATTTTCGAAACTTTAGGGTTATACAAATATTTTTTTTTCAAATTTAAAAAAAAAATATAAAAAATATTTCGCAGATGCTAGATAGAGTACCGCAGGTGAGGGCTAATTTTTGAATGTGGCTACGATGTCATTCTCATGTGAAAATAAAAATAATAAATAAATAAAATTTCGCAGGCTGGAGGGAATTTTCGTAGATGGAATGCCATTTTTACAGATTGCTTTTCTTTATCTGCGTAAATACTAGCTATTTTGACTATTTTTTGAAGAATCTTATGAAATTATGTTATTTTTGTCTTTTTCCTCTTAAAAAATGGCAAACAATGGATCTATTTGCATTTGTGGTGGATTACAAAATAGATCATGTTTGCATTAAGAGAATATAAAAAAAGATGAATAACGACAAAGTTAGTTAGATTGTAGGTTAGAAGGCTAGAAGCAATATATTTCATAGTAAAGAATACCTTATTTAATATTCTTTGGTCTTTATTTCAGTTTTTTCAAATAAAATGATTAATTGACATCCAAATGAAATATTAGGAAACCAATCTATTCATGTGCAAAATGCTGAATATTAATAAAGGAAAAACAATAAATAAAATAGAGGGTCCTGCAATCAAAAGACATAAGCTCAGGGGTGAATCTTGGCGTATATAAAAAACTAGCTCACTCTTGGTATTTTAGCGGGAATAATGCCAAACGAACAAACACACACCTATTTCTTCCTCACCACCCAAGTCCCAACAACAGATCTGAGTCTCTGACACACACTAGTACACCTTCATCTTCACACACTAAAATGCCTAAACCGTCATCGGCGTCTCCACCGCCTCCGCCGTGGCTAATCCCCCTCAAAAACCCATTAATCAGTCTCTTTTTCATCTTCTTCGTCTGTTCAACTGCTTACATTCTTGGGTCATACAGATCCACCGTTAACACCTTTAAATCCACAACTAAAAATCAAGAAAACTGCTTAAATACGATCACCATTCTCACGAATCTATCCGACCATAACACCCCGGCGTCGCTCGACTTCGAACCCCACAACACCCTCCCTCCGCCACCACTACAACCGCCACAAAAGTTCCAGATTTGCCCTGCTAATTTTACCCATTACTGCCCTTGTCAAGACCCGCAAAGAGAAAAACTGTCTAAAGTCGAGAGAATGTTGCACAGGGAGCGGCACTGTCCCGCCACGGAGGGAGAGATTCTCCGGTGTCTGGTACCGGAACCGCTAGGGTACAAGAAGCCATTTCCATGGCCGAAAAGTAGAACCCAAGCTTGGTTCAGTAATGTGCCATTCAAGACGCTGACTGAGTCGAAGAAACAGCAGAACTGGGTTCGATTAGTCGGCGACCGGCTGGTTTTTCCCGGCGGTGGAACTTCTTTCCAGAAGGGAGTTAAGGGTTATATCGATCAATTGAAGAAGATGGTGCCACTCGAATCTGGGGATATCAGGACTGTTCTTGACACAGGGTGTGGGGTAGGTGTGATTCTTAAAATCAACTTCATTTATTCCTTAATTAGTGGTTTAAAACTGTCAAACGAACTTTTAATTGATTAGTATGCACAAAGACCGACCAAACCGGTCCGGTCTAAACGGTTGATTTTTCTGAACAAGGAGACGAGTCTTCTTTTAGAACGATCAAACATTGGCAGTCCAATTTCAGTTCGGGTTTAATCATTTTCATACATCTTTTATATAATCAATTAGTAAATATCAGGAAAGACATCAATATAATAAAAAACACCCAACATAACATTACTGACTTTTTATGTAAAATGTTTGTCACGTGTAATTGTAAATATGTGATTTATAACTGCTAATTATATAACAAGTTAAATAACATTTTGTTGGAGGTTTTTTAAAATCAATTATCATTCCGTTGACTTAATGATTATATATAAATATTTCTAAAAATGATCAAATTTACAAGCGACAAAAAAAAAAAGACAGACTCAAACTGATTGGGACCGGTCCTGAACTAAAACCGATATTGGAAGGCTATTTAAAGACTGGCGGGCTATACCAAGACCGGTCCCAATGAGTCTGGTCTTTTTAGGACCAGGACAACTGTTTGTCCATCTGTCCTAAGTATTATTGGTTTAACCATGGCAGGTTGCAAGCTTTGGAGACTCGCTAATGGATTATAACATTATAACAATGTCTATAGCTCCAAGAGACATCCATGAAGCTCAGGTTCAATTTGCCCTAGAAAGAGGCCTCCCTGCCATGCTTGGTGTTCTTGGCACTTACAGGCTACCATATCCATCAACATCATTCGACATGGCTCATTGCTCTCGTTGCCTTGTCCCATGGACCCAATACGGTACTTAAACAAACATTATGCCTAATTAAAACTTAGTTATAATCATTTTTATCTCAATTATACCATGTTTTGTTGGTAGATGGTTTGTATCTAATGGAAATCGACCGCGTTTTACGGCCCGGTGGTTATTGGGTGTTATCTGGACCACCGATTAATTGGAGAGCTCGCTACACGGCCTCGGATGGAACCATTAAGGACCCTAAGAAAGAGCTCAACGGTTTGGAGGATGTTGCTAGGCGGCTTTGTTGGAGAAAAATCAAGGGAAAAGGGCCGATTGCAGTGTGGCAAAAACCGAATAATCATATCGAATGCATCAAAAAGAAAAAAGATTCAGATTCAGATTTCCCAAAGTTTTGTGGCTTGGATAACGATCCGGATGATGGTTGGTACAAAGAGATGGATGCATGCATCACTCCTCTACCTCGAGCAAACCATGTTCTTGAAAACTGGCCTAAGAGGTTGAATAGCATTCCACCTAGAATGGGGATAAATCACGATATGGAAACGAAAGATTTTGTCGATGATAATTTGGTATGGAAAAAGAGAGTTTCCGAGTACATGCGGGTGGTTAAATCGTTATCGAATGGTGGGTATAGAAATGTTATGGACATGAATGCGGGGATAGGAGGGTTTGCAGCTTCACTATCTGAGTATCCCGTTTGGGTTATGAACGTTGTACCGCATGATTCAAAGTATAAAACTCTTGGCATCATTTATGAACGTGGCCTAATCGGAACCTACATGAATTGGTTCGTTTTCTTCCTTCTTTTCCCTTTTCTAATTTAATTTTAATATAAAAAAACTCACAGAGAAGGGAAGCGAGACTTCAACATATATAATACAGATAATAGTCGCGTACTGTCTATCAATTTCCTGGCCACAGGTGTGAACCATTCTCGACATATCCTAGATCATACGACTTGATACATGCGGACAACGTGTTTAGTTTGTACATGAATAAGTAAGCCTTTTTAAGTTTTACTTCAATTTTTAACCATTTTGCCCATCTCTATACTCATTTGACTTTCGTTGACTCAGGTGTAACATCATGGATATATTCATTGAGATGTACAGGATCCTTCGCCCCAAGGGGACAATCATAATCGTGGACCATGTAGACATCATTATGAAGGTGAAAAGGCATACAGATGAAATGGGCTGGCCCACTAAACTATCGGACACCGAAACCGGCCCGTTTGGCCCTAGAAAGTTGTTTTTTGTTAACATTTAAGGGCATCAAGGAATATATAGAGCATTTAGATTTCGAAAAAAAACCGGTTGGTTTAGTACAGAACAACATATTTATGAGAAGTAATATATGAAATATGAAAATGTCTTTTTGAAATAAATATAAACTCTCACTTATTGTCACCATCACCGCCATATTCCGTGGAATTCCCGTTCCAAAAAGCGTTTTTGCCATTAAATTTGGTATCATCTTCATCGTGCTTCAAAGTATGAATATTACTTCCACTTCCAAATCGAGATGAACTTGCGCTATTATTGCCTTGGTTTTGTGTCACAAGATACGATCTTCTACTACCCGAGAAGCTGCCCGGTTCAGATCCTGCATATAACAAGTCATTCAATTTGCTATATACATTGTTTTCATTAAATCCACAAGTCAATATTTTTTTTAATAAATAAATAATCACCAGATTCTGGCAAACTCCTTTGAGTATTTTCAGTAGTATTGCCACCAAGATAGGCTAAAGGATTTACATATGATAAAACCTTCCTCCAAAGTGAAAAATATCCTTCGCCATCTGGCGATGACGTGGCACTGGAGACGGATGGGTTAGGTACGGAAGATGATCGCGGTTTGTAGTGACCGGTAGTTTGGAGATGTGGGACCACTATTAATGCTTGTCTATCAAGTAAACTTAACTCTAGTAAAGTCTTGGTTAAATCTACAATTATGGTAACTAACAAAATTAGTACCAATATAAAAAAAATATATTGTGAATGTTATTATTTATTAGTTTTTACCTTGGTCGGTAAAAACCTTGCGAGGGTAAGGAATGGCTAGATCATAAGATCCAATGCTACTTTCTTGGTTTTGGTCAACATAGTCTTTGACCATTCTTAAAGTGCTTGTAGGTTCGAATTTCTCTTGTAGACTTGTGCCACCAGGTAATCGTATATTCAAGTGAATATCAGTTGATTTGTTTAAAATCAAATCTGAATTGTCAGTTTGTGAATTTTCAGAGTTTGTTACATCTTTTAGAGAATCTACATGTTGATTAGCTTTCAAGCTTGGTTTTTTGTTAACTCCAGATTCATTCACTTTTTTAACTGGGTCACTAGTTGTTGTAACTGGCTGTTCGATATTACTTTCTGACAATTTATGAACAACTGGCACATGAGACACGTCATCACTGGCTTTTAATTTCTTTTGCTGTCCATGTAACAAAAAACATTATTTATCCATATAATAAGAAAAACAGAAACAGGTTAGCTAAATCAATCTAGTTACCTCGGATTTTTTGTCATGATCTAAATCTTTTTTATCAACTGAAGCAGTAGTATTTGTGTTAATTGATGATGTTGAAGAACTTCCAATTTCAGGTGATGTGGAAGGAGGAATTTCAGAGGGGATTTGTTCAGATTGTCTTGATGCAAGTGCTGCAGATAAAAAAGTGGCGGTTGTTTCCTGTAAAATAAAATATAATTATACTTTTGATTACAAATTTATAGCCAAAAACAACCATACATGAAGCAACAAAGAATAAAAGAAAATAATATTACTTTCTTAAGTACCTGAACATGAAGACTCAACCATGCTTTCTCAATTGTTGTAGCTAGAACATCACCACTAACAAAACCCTCTTTTCAATATTAAAAAGATAACAAAAAAAAAAAAAATAGAAATTCAGTGTACTTGAAACGAAATAGATATAATAAATATGGTTGTAACTTTACCATTTTGCCATAGTTGGATGCCATTATATCCGATAGCTGTTATACAAGGGGCAGGTTTCTGTGGGTCTATTTAAATTGATGTAAGGTATGCCATACATGTATAGGAGATATATTGTAGCCTACTTTTAATCATGTGTTCTTGGTGAAAATATAAAAAAGAATCATTTACTAATGAAGAAATGTGGGGTTTTAATCGATGAAAGGATACATAATGCAGAAAATTGAGCAGCATCTGTGCTTCCTTCCAAGATGTGTAACAAAACACAGTACTTTGATAATGACTCCGCCACCTAAATGTGATTTAAAATAGGTATTATATAATATGAGATGGATTAGTTTGATTTAAATGAAAAGGAAAAAGAAACCATATAGGACATTAACTTACACTAGAATCTGACCAAGTGGATTTATCCATAGAGATTGAGTCTTCATTGTCACCTGTAAAATAGCAAAATCAAAGCATATTAAACAACAGATATGGTATTCTAATGTCATATGAAAAGGTTTGCTCCATTGATCATGTTAGTTTCTAATATCTTGAGCAAATTACCGGATTTTCATCATTTACAATAATGCTATTGTACTCTGATGCTAAAATTGTTGATTTTTATACTGCTTAAGGGTCCTTAACTATCAATCAAGGCCACCGAAAAGAGACCAAGATATAACTTGTGGTATATAGGAGTATGATGACTGATGAAGAATAAGAACACTGAATACATTATATGAAAGAGAACTTGTACCTGAAATGTAAACTAGAAAAAGTTTTTTCTGCCTTTTCGCTTCAGTGATTGCTTCAATGATAGAACCTTTGAATGCAAGAGAGGAGATAGATTGTTCCATCTGTATAAATTTTAGAAGTTGGTAAGCAAGGATGTATTCATTGCCTGTTAAATCCAACTATAAGAATGATGTAGCAATGATTACTAAAGGTGAGTTCGAAATCTGTGAATTCTTTTGTGCTTGGTGGTATTAGGTTTCATCTTTTCTGGGACCCAATAATGTATCTATATGATCAGGTACAAACTATAGCAGTAAAATCTAGGAGAAGCTAAATTCTGATGCGATTTGAAAGGTGCGTCCTAAATCAGAAGAAGCAAAACAAAAAAAGTGACTCTGGCAATAGGCCGATGAAGTAAAAAAGAAAATCAAATAAGCGAATATGGGCGTTCAATCGTTCATACATGGAACCAATTGTGATGGAGTTCAATTGCTCGATTTAGAACCCTAATTCGTAATCAATCACATTTAGCTTCGAGTAGACTAATCAACACATGATCGACATCCAAAACAGATATCATCGACTGACATCCGGCTTTGTTATTTAAATCCGCACCGTGTGCGAGTGTACACAATCCACAAGTCATGAAATTGAACACAACTAGTGGTTGTCGCACATGAATCACGATACTCTCGATTTTCTCGATAAGCAAATAGAAATTCACAATTAATTGACTGAAAACATTGGTGAAATCTAGGCAAAACAAAGTCGTACCTTCGGGATTTGTGACGGTTCTTATTCTTCACCTTAATTTTCCGTGTGTTTATGGATGCAAGTCTGCAACCACTTTTCAGAAGCCGAAGAAGTCTTCCATGATGGGCCAAACTTTTAAAACCTCGTGCTTCTCAAAATTGGGTTAGCAAGAAGAAATAATATAGTATTTTTATGAGTAAATTACAGAATTGTCCCTGTGGTTTGCTGGTTTGTTTCTTTTCCGATCTAACTTTTTCTCAAAAGCAGCTTATCAGGAACTTGGAAAGGGATCGCGAGCATTGTGAAAGATCTTCAGGGCTTGATATCAACCAAAGGTCTCAAATGGAAATAACACAAAATTATGGACTGACTTCTGGGTTGGAAACTTCCCGTTGTACTCAAAATTCCCAAGTCTATTCCAGCTTGAAAAGAACAAATCGCGAAACGTCAATCAAATTGTTTTGGAAAATTTGGATCCTACCAATTGGAACTGGTCTTGGTGAAAACCACTCCAAATCTCCAAGATTTTAGATTTTGATAATCTCATCTCGATTTTATCAGGTCTCAAACTATCCACTAGCCCTGATAAAATCACATGGGTCGGGGATCCATCCGTCGCGTTCTCAGTTAAATCACTTAGAAGCATCATTGACGGCAAATATTGCATCAGCTCAGATGATCTTTTTCCTTGGACCAATTGGGTCCCCATCAAAGTCAACACATTTGCTTAGAGGGCATATTTGGAAAAAATCCCTACATTATCTGCTCTAGTTCGAAGAGGTATCCCAAACATTCACCTGCAAAGGTTGTAATGCTGCAATTGAAGACTGCTCCCACATCTTCCTAGATTGTCCAATTGCATTCGAAGTTTGGGACAATATCAAATCCTGGACGGGTCTCTCTAACATTGTTCCCAATTCACTCAGCTCTCTAACTTATGAAGCTCTTGGGTCACATAGATCTCAGATGGGATCAAAATCAACAGATGCAATCATCCTCACGACATTATGGTCAATTTGGAAAGCTAGAAACTCTGTTGCCTTTAAAGGCCTCCGCATATCCCCTTCCAAATTTTTTGAAAACATTCAAACTTGGAGCTACTTATGGATCAAGAACAAAGCAAAGAAAGGATCTTTTAACTAGGATCGTTGGGTTTTTTTCACCAATTGTGTAGACGACATGTCCTCTCCACATGCTCGGTGGGAGGGACAAGACTCCAAAATTGCTCTGTGATACTAACCCTACTCAAATGGGACGTTGTACTTTTGGCAGCTATACTCATCCTCCTCCACAAATGGTGTGAGATTTAGTTTTAAATCAATTTATTTGGCATCATACTCCCCCACTCATGTGGGGTGCTGCATATTCAGGCAGAAAAATTCTCCACATATACAAATGGCGTGAGAGTTAAGAATTCTGGGCAACATCACCTTCCCCCAGTCACTTGGGGCGCTCCATTTCAGGCAGGAGACTTTCTCTTCCTATATATTTGGTGTGATAGTGACAAAGCTGTGAAACTTGATATGATTCATTCTCTCCCACAGTCACTTGGGGTGCTGCATTTCAGGCAGAAAAATTCTCCACCTATACAAATGGCGTAAAAGTTAAGAATTTTGGCCAACATCAGCTTCCCCTAGTCACTTGGGGCGCTGCATTTCAGGCAGGCGATTTTCTCCTACTATACACTTGGTGTGAGAGTCACAAAACTGTGAAACTTGATATGATTCTTTCTCTCCCCCAGTCAATTGGGGCGCTGCATTCCAGGCAGATTGATCTTCCACCTCTGCGAATGGCGTGAGGATCACAGGGCTTTTGCCCTTATGCGGGGGAGTTCTCTATCTCCTCCAAAATGAAGTTATTGACTCTGTATTAGTATGGTTGAAGGCGTACTACCAAACGTGTGCTACACACATGCTTCTTATGATGATGACGACACTAAACTTCTCTCAGCCATGTTGGGGTTCGATGGAGGTTGGATTTCGTCTGCATACTGGTATACGAGTTTAAATACCTGATGGACATCTTTATGTTACATTCCCTGGAGTTTTGATAGACTTGCTTGATCTTGTACTTAGTATTATTTTAGCTATGTATTATGGAGTATACCATCCTCGAGACTCTGTAGCATGTGTGCTAGCTGCTTGCTAGCTTCTTTTATATATATATAATTTGTTTGTCGTTCAAAAAAAATATGGTCTTATTTTATTATGGAATTGATCCCTAAACATGGAAAATAATTAAATTGTTCTTATTTAATTATTTAATATTTTTTATTAAATTTGATTAGATGAATATTAAATACGGTCCCAATCTATCCCGCATACCCCCACCCCATCAGAGACTCTCTGTTTCTCTTTTTTTTTATCTCACTCGCTCTCTCCCTTAAGTCTCGGCAACAAATAATCACTCTTTACTCAAGGCACTAGACAAGCCATAATAACTCCTATAATAATCAAAACACAAGCAAACTAAAAATCAAAACAATCCATCTTATATTGCTTACAGAACAATTATCAAGAGAAAGCACATTTCTTATTTATCCTGTTTTACTTTCATTTGGTATCGTGTAGAATGTCTCTTTCGTCATTCCAAGTATTGCCTTAGAGAACTAACTTATTTTAGTAAAATTCAATTTCTATAAATGTAAGTGGCAATGTGGGTTTAACACTCAAATGTACATAACCTGAAAAATATGGTAATCATGTCGTTCAATCTAAAACACAAAAAAAACTGTACGGTACTAGTGTTGTTGGTATCTCAAACTTTTTACCATCAAATGAATACTTACCGACAAATGAAAAAAAAAAAACAAGGACTGTCTTGTAATTTAACCATAAGAACATCTCTATAACAAAAACCACAAAAAGCATATAGTTCGAAAAAAGTTGGGCTTTGAATGAAATAAACCATCGATCCTGAGGACCAATTATGTATTTTACTCAATTTATAGTATTAAGTTGAAATTAAATTTTTCAAGGATTGTCTGTTTATTTAAAGCATTTTAATAGGAGGTTTTGAAATATAAATATTAAGAATATAACTCCAGTAAGTTTCTTTTTCTAGAATTCGAGTATATAAATTTTGGGCCAATAATATAAACCACTTTTATTATAATTTTTTTGAGCTTTATGTTTTATACAATTAAATCCTTTTATCCAATAATCTTTTATTTTACTTCCTTAATTATATTTAACCTTTTTAAAGATTTGGTATTTTTTTACTCTGGATTTAGTAGTATATATTTTAAGTTTGTGTAGCGTAATAATTTAACGATGGGCCTTTATATAATAATTTACAAAGATTATGATATATTAGTTTGTTTAAAAAAATAACTTTAAAGTGGCCAATAATTGTTTAAGTTAATAGTTTTTTGTTTTATGAAGTTAATGGGAATGTGATATGTCAAAACAAAAACCTAAGCATTAGTCTTTTAACTTTATAGGATGCTGGTCACTTAACTTTAAAAAATAGGGCGTTATTCCATCCTAATGTATAGGTTTATCTTTTGTATGTAATGATCATATTATTATTATTACTTTGTCTTTTTTAATTAATCATTACATTCTATTTTAATTATTATATCATTATTTAAATTCTTTTTTATTAGTTATTAAATATAATGCTAATTAATTTTTTTATTTACAAAAAGACCTGACTATTGTAAAATAAAAGTTTTGAATTTGTCCAATAATATAATGACCACAAACGTTCAAATTTCGCGTTTATATGCTCGTGATGTTTGTACAAATTGTTAAAAGCAATTTTTAATCTGATTTTTTCTAAAATAATAATAGAAAAAATAATATAACGTTCAAATTTTGCGTTTTCACGTATCAAACTCGAGAGAGACTAGCCGACACAGCGTCCCTCCGATCTTGGTGACTCCGACGACCGTGCCTTTGTGCGATGGTGGTTCCGGCAACCGCATTTTTCGTGCCGCAGACGACCCTCTCTATTATTATTATTTTTGAACGGCAATAAAAATTTTATTATTATTCCGGCATATTTATTATTATTATTTTTTTGAACGACAATATAAATTTTATTAAAAAGATCCAGCGGGAAGCTGGAATAAACAAAAAGAAAATACACCCACTCTAGAAAAGAAAATAATACACGGTCAAATAACAAAACCAGCTACAAAAAGCAACAAAAAAAACAACCCAAAAAAGAATGAGATCAAATGCACAACCACCCGCAGCGAAGCCACCTGAAACCGGATAAAATGGAACGGCATATTTATTTACTTTAATTGTTTTTATTTTTTGAAAAAAAGATTATTTAATGTAAATCTGTAAATAAGTAGAAATTTAATTATTATTCTTTTGTGTGTATTGATTTCTTCATAATTGGACAAACAGCGGTAATAATTTAGGAAACCTAAAAAGAGATTATAACTGCCAATTAAATTTAGTCAAAGTAATCTAAGAATAGAGTGGAGTGTTTAGGTAAAATAGAGTGGAGTGTTTAAATAAAGTATACATTACATCTTGACCTGACCATTGTAGGGTTTCAGGCATCCAACTTTTATTTTACCAATATGATTTGATTTTTTTACAAATTTCTTTTACGACTTCATTTTTGTGTATCATGAAATTTTATTTCTATTTTCATTATAATATTATATTTATGTTTCTCTAATTTTAATGATTTTAAATTGTTTAAATAATAATAAGTATCAATAAGCTAGGAGTATAAACGAGTGCATTCAGAAAACTAGGTTACAACACGAATCATTGTGTTATAGAGGTAACTCTATTTTCTTTCAATTATTCACCCATAAGAAGGAAAAAATGGGAATCTCGTTTACGAGAAAGGAGAGAGATGATCGCGTTTGGGTGACCTTTTGTGATTCCAAAAGCTTCATTTGACCCATATAAAAACCAATATCACAACCTTAATCACTTGGACGAGAATCCTCAACATGTTGTTGTTCTTAATTGAAAGGGGACCATATAAGGACAGTAAGGTGGCTAGAAGGTAGCTCAATCAATACACATATGAACTATACACTTTCATGATGATCAAACATGATATAAAGATGTCGACTTTAGTCTAGTGATTGGTGTCGCAAAGGGGGACAAAAGAAGCAATAAATATCAACCCGCAAGGTTCAAGTTAACCAAGGTTGGCAACATCTCTTGACTCAACCTCCATGCTAAAACATCCACCGTCTCGAAACATTGTATTTTATAAAACTATCATATTGAGATATTTTATTTTTAACCTTCTTAGTTCTGACTATAAAATACTATACTTTGAAATTTTAACCAACTACAACAATACAAATTTATTCTATATTTGTAATACCGTGACTTTAAATTTGTGATAAGATATGTTAATTATATGTTAAACAAAGATTAATTGAGTTATTATATGAATTAGGATAGATAAAAACTCGTCTAGGAAAAGTTGGATGTTGAAAAGAGTATTAAAAATGATTTTAGCTTCGGCAGCAGGAAACACGGGCCGTGTTGGAGGAACACGAGTTGTGTTTCGATCTAGAGCAAACAGAGGATATTCTGTGGAAAAACCCGGGCCGTGTTTTATAAACCCGGACCGTGTTGTGTCAACAGAGGCAAACAGAGGATTTTTATTGTGTAGAAACCCGGGCCGTGTTTTATAAACCCGGACCGTGTTTTGTCAACAGAGGCAAACAGAGGATTTTTATTGTGTAGAAACCCGGGCCGTGTTCTCTGAACCCGGACCGTGTTACGCGCACAAATCTATTTTAATGTACGATTTTCTGTCATTTTGGGTTATATCCACTTCGAACAAAACCTCTCCAAAACCCTAGAAACTTAATCCTAAACCTCTAAACTCGAAATTGAAGTCTATAATTCAAGAATTAAAGCTAGGATTTGATTCCTTACGGTTGAAAGGTAATTCCCTTTGATTTTGACTTCATTTCAACGGTTGGGTTGTTTGATTTGAGATGGTTCCAGGTGGTTTTGATGAACCACCTACAACTAGCATGAATTAGAGTGAGTTTACTTGGATTAGTGTGTGTAAGAGAGTTCTAATTTGAGACCCAAGCTAGTGAAGTGCTTGTATTGTGTTCTTAGGGTTATATATGTTAAAGAGATGAAATTGAAAGTTGCAACTTTGATTTTGTAGTTATCTTTTGATTGTAACTTGCTTCAATGATACAAATTCCTTGATTATGATAACTATTGAGTGTGATTGAGATTATTCTTAACTTGAGTAATGAAAATGAGTTGTTATGCTACAGCTAAGGCTAGGCAGGAGCACACACGAGGTGCAGGAGTTCCACATATCGATTCCACAACAGGTGAGTAGTTATTAATAGATTAATTATGTGTTGGTTTTAATGATTATTGCAGAAAGGAGTATGATTTGAGTTGTTTTGAAATTGGTTGAGTATACCAATTATGAGTGCTTGGATAGATGAACCTCACTATGAGTATATATTGAGAATCAAGATGGTTCACTGAAAATGATATGAATAAGATGATGGGTAATTGCTGTCCAAATAAACTTTAATCACTCATAGAGCTCTCAAAGCTCATATATTGTTTGTTAATGTTAATTGTGTTAGGTTCTGGAAGTGCAGATCGTGGGAAACGCATCACGGAGGATTAGCTGGAAAGGATATGGACTTTGGACTTGGACTTACTTTCTAGTGTTAGACTTGGTCTTTTGTAAACATTCGGTTTTTTAGAAAACTAGTATGAAACTTTTTGTATGTAAATAAGCACTTAAACTATGCTTTTGATAGTATCTTGTAAAGCTTGTTACTCATCTTTGAGGATTGCACCTAAATGATAGTTATTTTGATTAAATTATCAGTGTATCCTGAAAATGAGAAACCGGGTGTTACAATATTACATGATATTGCTATAGATAATATATGTTTTACTAATATACGTTGGAAATAGTGTTCAAGGTCATTAATTGTTGGTGATATTTCTAATAATAGTAGGATCATTTTGGGTTGCCCTCATGACTTAGAAAAACAAATAGTGACAGAAAATAAAAATGAGAAATTAGTTTATTAATTTATTATGTCATGATAAATTAATTATAAACTAATTGGTAATTAATTAAGAAATTAATTACAAGGGATTGGATTGTAATTAATTAAAGTCTTTAATTAATAGAAACAAGTCCAGGGGGTGAAGTGTATGGAGGCTCCTTAAGTTTGAAACCCTAGGAGCCCTTCAGTCAAACACTAAGCATCCCAAGCCTCCAAAGAAGCCACCAAATCCCTCCTTCTCTCCTCCTTTCTATGATTTCTTATCCCTCTCTAGGGTTTGAGGTTTCTGCCTCCTTTCCCAAGTGGAGATTTTGTCTGTCTAGTTTTTTGGAATTCCTGGGTATGAATCATCAAAGGGATTCTACTTTGGATCCTGTTCATCCAATTCAATGTGGCATTAACTAGAAATCAAAGAAGTAGATTAGCCGAGGTAGAATTATGTATTCATCATTTATTGCTATAATGCTATGAACTGCATAATATTGGATTATGAATTTGCATGAACTTAGGATTTGATCTTGTTTAGTCTTTCGCTGTATGAATGTTTTGTTATTATGATCAAATCCCAAAAATATATATTGTTGTAATATAAAAATATAAATGTAACATAATACAACAAATCATGAAACTTATAATAGGGACAACACTATCATTAAACAACAATCTTGGTTATATCATATCGTAGAAACCGACAATCTCTTGTGTAATTTGACTAATTTGTTCAATTATGTCCACATGACATTGACATGGTATAAAATGAACTTTTATTTTGATTTTTACCTTTTCACTCTATTTATTATTATTTTTTTAGGGTTGAACCCTTAGATTTGATGATTTTCCAGACTAGTATACATAAGCTACTAATAGTAGTCAGCCCAAACTGACTAATTTTTGTGTTAAGGACTTGATAGCCTGAGCTACCTTAGAGTTGGAAAAGTTACTTTAATGGAGCTCTTATCTACATGGAAGGAGAGAAAGAGATTTTTAACTAAGTTTTTCTTAGTTATATGTTGATATTGGACATCAAATACGTTGTATTTTGAGTTGAAAATAAAGATAAGAAGTTCCAATTTAAGATAATCATGGACCTATTACTATGTATGTTCAAATTAGTTTGTTGAGATATATTATAGACTAGTATTTATGGAATTAATAGTGTCTAGTTATTTTTACTTCATGTGTGAGCTCTATGAGGCAATTAGTTAACTCTCATAGAGATCAGAGACTGTGTTAATAATCCAAATTGTGTATTGTATTATTACCTTTGTTGCAAAGCTATTTTAATATATAGAATCAATTTCAACATATTATGTGTTATATTATCATTTATGACATTATTTGGGACCAAAAACTAGTATCAGAGTAGTATTTTAATTGGTTTTTATGGATATATGTTCATTACAATCTTTACTCTCTTTACAATGTACTCATCATGTCTTCATCCACTTAATTCCAATCCAACTTCATTAATAAATCTAACACCTGCATTTTGAGACTAGATTGTATACCTTTTAAGTGAAATTATATAATACAATCAAAATTAAATATTAATAAATAGATAAAATATATAAACACATAAAATAAAAAAAAATTAGGAATTTAAAAGTTTAATTTAAGTTGGGGTTAAATAGAAATTTTCAAGTTTAAGAAATTACACTTGCCAAATTCAAGTTTTTCATGGCACGACGAACTGAGGGTCGTGACGCGGTCCATACAAAGCTTGTCATTTTAGAAGTTCAACTTGGAAGTAGATTGTTGTGGTGGGATCGTGATGCGATATGCTATGAGGAGGCGACACGATGACTAAGCAGTCACGACGCGACCAGGTGTCTGTCGCGACGCAACAAGTCGTATTTTAAAGCCCTAACCCGAACATTTGACTCATTTTCACCCCTACCTCTGAAGAACAGCAGAGGAGATCTATCCCTTGAGTTGATATTATTCAATATCAATTGGAAAACAAGGTGATTCGTGAAAATGAGCCCAAGCTATGTAACCTTGATGATAGTCTCTACTTCCTTTTTGTTTTTTAGATGAGATGTGTTAGGGGTTTGTAAACCCTAAGTAGTAGCTGTGATACTTGTGGTATATCGGTGATAGGAGGTAGAAACGGAAGTAGAAAATATGTTTTGTAATGGTTAATTCAATGATTGAAGTTGAAATGGGTTTTGATCACAAACCCTAGGTTGGTAAATCATGGTAATTGGATATCTTCATTAGATGTTGTTGTTAAGACATGTGGTTAAGACATGTATAGTTGATCATGTTTATAAGTTGGTTTCATAGTAATTGATCATTATGATGAAATTTATCCATATGTCTTAATGGATTAATATATAGGCTTGATTAAGCCAAGAAGTATAATTAATGAGTACAAATGAGTGTTATAGGCTTAATCGAAGCATTACGTCAAATGTGTGAATGATGATTGATAATTGAGTTGTGATACTCAAGAATTTCATATGGTTTTGAAAGTTCTAAGGCCAGAGAAGAAGCGGGTTTATTAGCTTAGACTGGTGACGTCTACAACATCACTAAGGTTAATACAAGCTACCACACTATATTGGAATACATGTCATTATAAATATATATGTAATAGTTGCATTTAATTACTTCTTTGTATAGTTTATTTAGCATCATTAAATTTGTTTTTATTTAGTTTGCATGCATTATTCTTGTTATTTTTACTTCTTGGTTATTTTGGATACTTTCGTGTTTTTATGTTTAATTCGTAGGAATTACGGATGCGGAGCAGAACCAACTGGATACCGAATGAATAAACCGGGCGATTGGTGATGTAAATGGACTTCTAAACTCATGGACTAATGCATTGGCTACCTGGGACTTACTGTTGGATTAGGTGTCTAAGCCCATAACTATAATTGATATATACTTGAATTGATAGCAGCGAAGTCCTTTTGGGTTGCACTCAGTAGTCTAAATAGAATTAAGGTTAATAGAAAGAGAGAGATAAATAGTTTATTAATTTACTATGTGATGATAAATTAATTAGAAACTAGTTTGGAATTAATTTGAATTAATTGGAATTAATTTGAATTAATTTAGGATTAATTAAAAGTGCATGTGCTGAATTGTAATTGTTTAATAGTTGAACAATCGGTATATATGGGGATTTATTTTTGGACGAAAATTTAAGAATTAATATCCTTAATTTTCGAAAATATATATAATATATAATAGTTGTATATGGTAGCTAAAAAGGATTTGAATTTAAAGATAAAAGGTTTATCCGGTTTAAATTCAAATAAGGCATATCTTTAAGATTTATCCTTAATAACCATTGAGGCTATAAATACCCCCTCCTGGAGCCTCATAATTTGCGCCAATTCAGAGTTGACTCTCTCTCTCTCTCTCTCACAAGTAGAATCTATAATCATTCTCTAAGGTGTTATATCGAGCTTTTCTTAATAATATAATTAAGAAATTAAATAAGAAAAATAATTAACCTTGACATTTGGACTTTTGGGTGTGAACCATTAGAGACACGACACTTGTGGTGCTTGCTTCCAAAGAAAGCTACAAGAAGAGGAATAATTGTTATTTGCTATGATAACAATAAGGTATGTAATTCTAAAACCCTTTTGTGTTTTTTCGATTTTTTTTCTATAGGGTTCTTTAGATGTTCTTGCTTATAGATTCAAATAGAGAAAACATAGATCCTTAGGTCGCATATGAACTTAAGAGTTTAAGTTTATTAGTTTGCTTATTTCCTATCACTTACAAGCCATTTTGATTTGAACAAATATATTGCACCTAGAACCATGATGATAAACTAGTTAACTGATTTAAGAGATGAAACCCAATGCTAACACATTTTCCAACTTGTCAAATTAACATTTTCAGAAATAGCAACCTACTTTGCTAGTTTTCTCTCTTTTTAATTTTTATTTTCAAAACCGTCAAAATCTTCATATTTTCTTTTATGTTGTTTCATAAATTACTTTTATGACTATATTGAAGAGAATTATGAATTGAATCAATATCTGTGGATTTGCCATTATACACAATTATTGTGCAAGTAAAAGCCCATCAAATTTTTGGCATCGTTGTTGGGCCTGGTTACTTTTAATCAGTTTGTTTTTCGATGCCAATATCTCTTTGTATATGTGATTTGAAATACGATCCAGAAATTGAGAAAGAAGCTAGACGATTAAGAAAAGAAACAAGGACTCGTTGTGGTCAAACTTTTGGAACCACTGTGGAATTGGAAGCATAATTCGATACTTCAAGTGGGACAAAAATTGAAACTGAATCTAGCCCTGATACTATTCAAGAAATCCCAGAAACACCTCCCACAGAAACTAAAAACAATTCAAATCGATCCTACAGTACTTATAAACCAATATCTAATGGAAGGAAATCTTAATCCCAAAAGAACCTTGAGGCAAATGATGGAAACGAATGTAACACAAAATCCAATTAGCATCCAATACCCCACTATTTATGGGGGATTGGAAGTTAAATTCGGTTTAATCCATCATCTTCCTACTTATCATGGGTTGGAGAATTAAAATCCTCACAAGCATTTGAAGATGTTCCATATAATTTGCTCAAGCATGAAACCGCATGGTGCTACTAATGATCAAATCAAGTTAAGGGCGTTCCCTTTTTCATTGGCGAATTGAGCAAAATATTGGTTGTTTACCTTCCACCGGGATCTAGAAAACACATGGCCCCAAATGGCAAGAGCATTCCTAGACACGTTCTATCCCGCTACAAGAGCATCCATACTCAAACACGATATTTTTGGAATCCGCCACAGGCCAAAATGAAACACTTCATGACTATTGTGAATGATTCAATAGTCTTTGTGCAAGTTGTCCCCAACATCAAATTCTCGAAGAACTTTTCATCCAACATTTCTATTAAGGCTTGATTCCCATTGAAAGAAGATTGGTTGATGCATCAAGTGACAGTGACATCTTTAACAAAACACCGTAGCAATGCAAAGAACTCATATCAACCATGGCTGCAAATTTACAACATTTTGGGCCCCGACAAGACATGCGTAGGGACCCACAACCACAAGCAAAGGAAGTGAACACATCAAATCTGAATCAAATATTGTCAAGTTGACTTCCATTACCCAACAATTCGTGAAAGGAAATAGTCAACAAGTTTTGATATATGGTATTTGTGACAATATGCGACACCATATGGATATGTATCCCACTTTACATGAAGATCGTGTACAAATAAACCCGATGATGGGGGTAGACCAAGGATAACTCCAAAGGCACTTGGATGATCAGGCATCCTATAATTCAAGTTGGAGGCTGAATCCCAACTTGAGTTATGCACCTCAACAACATCAACAACATTACCAACAAAGGCCCCAATTGTAAGAACCCATGAAAAAGTGTAATAAAATGTAAAATAATCGGGTGTGGTAGTAAAATTGTGGAAAAAGGGCAATTTGGTCTTTTGCCATGCTTTGAACCCTAATGTAAAATATTTTGTATTTGTAGGTAATAATGTAAATATATAAAAACTCTATGTAATAAAAAGTGATTTTGGGTGCTAAAATGGAAGAGTTGAAACTGGAGGGTTGGAAATGAAAATTTTGGAATATAATTGGAATTATCTCTTCATAATTCCCAGAAGGTTATAGAAAGAACGAGAGAGAGCTAGAGAGCATAGGGAGGTCACGATTTCTGGAGCATTCACGAAGGAAGGAGGTGATCAATTTGAGTCTTGGTGAAGGATTGAAGAATTCCAAAGCCAATTGAGGTAAGTTTTGTGATATGAACTCATATATTCAAGTTGGGTAGATAGTTTCTAAACTGAAAATTTGAGATGAGAGCAATCCAACGAATTCATATGTCTTATTTAGCTCAAATCATCACAAGAAATGAATTTCTAACCATAAATGGTGGTTAAATTCATGGAAATGGAATTTGAGCTTAAGAACCCTAGAAACGGGTTTGTTGGATTAAAACTGATTTTAATGGTTTTGTTGGGTTCTAAGAATCATTTAGGATGTATTAAGACATTCCTAAGTGATTAATTCCAAAAATTGTATTTTTGGTGCAAAAATGCTAAAAACGGGTTTGTTATGAAATTGTTGAGAAATTACAATTTCTACAAGTTAAAACTTGATAAAAACTGAAGGTTTATGCCTTGGAATGATCCCATAATAGTTAAGTCATGAATTAAGAACTTAATGGGGTGAATAGGGTAGCTGCAGATTGAAAAATTCGTCAAAAATGGCAACAGACTATGGATCGCGACCCGATCCAAGGGCAGATCGCGACCCGATCTCACGGCAGAAATGCTGTTTGGTTCTGTCCAATTTTTAAAGCTAGAAACCATCGTTAGGCATGTCCGTTTGGTCTGAAAATTTTGCCATAGCCTTAAAATGGTATGAAAACATATAGGAAATTTTCAAATTCGTAATCCGACCTTGCGGAAAAACCACTGTAGCGGCAGTGACCAAAATTGTCAAGTTTATGTTAAAACTTGATTTTTTTGAATTTGAGCTAGACTTGTCCAATGAACTCCAAATTTGAAACATAAGTCTAATATAGTGTGAGATTTCATGGAAAACTGTCGAAACCGAAATACGACCTCCCGAGAGTACTGTAGTAAAATACGCGTATTTCGGGAAAATTTATAAATTTAAGGAAGTTAATATAACAATAGTTGTAGTCTAATTATAACCTGTAGTTGCATAGTATGGCACTCTTGTGCTGTAAATATATATGAATTGAATATAAATGTATATTTTATATAATAGGTGGTGGTTCAAACAAGGTTGTTCAAGAGAATGAGAAAGGAGTCCGAGGAGATAACTAACTTCTAGGTGACCGAGGTGAGTGTTATGTGGATTTTCGGGTACATAGCAAAAATGAATTCTATTTAAAATGTTTTGGAGTCAAGTGGTTTTATGACTTAAAAGTATTTTATGAAAAATATGGTTATAATGTGTAAAGAAAGAAAATCAGAAATACAGTGAACTAATAATGTGATTGGTCCATGATGATATGTTGCTTAGTATCCGGATAAAGACCATTGCCTGCTGCGGTAGGGGTGGCAATAAGACACTACTGGGATGGTACCTCCCGTCGCGAAGTAGTTGTCTTACCTTGATAGATGAATCCGTTTCATGCTATTGGGGAAGTAGTTATACGGGTGCGTCTCGTATAAAACCTATGGGTGCGCTCATAGGAAATAAAATATTGGAAATTTAAAGAATAATGTTATTATTGGAAAACTGTTTTGGGTCTAAACCCATAATGCTCACGAGACATTATGTCTCACGTATTTTTTTTAAAAATGCTATGTACTCAGGTAAGCAGGAATGGCGTTAGAAGAGTCGGGGGTGGGGCCGTAGCTTCTGTTGTACAAATGTAAAATAAAACAGGTTTGAACTGTGGTTATGATGCAAATTTGTGATACCCCGTTTGTAAAAACTTAAATGGTTTGTATGATTAAATATTTGTAATATAAGTTTGGATAAAAAAATTTTGTGTAAAAGTTGGGGTGTTACAACAATACTAATGCAAGACCCTAATCCTGAAATGTTCAAGTTTGCAGCTTAAAGAAATTACGTTTGGAAATTAAAGAAATTGAGTTTTGGAGTTTTTGGAGAAAAAGCATATTAGCGACACTAATATGGTCATTAGTGTCACTAATGTGGTGCCGGTCGGTGGGTTTTCACGTTTGCAGTTAGCGACGCTAACTGTCCTGTTTGGGCCAAAGCCCTAGATTTTCATGCGTGGGCCGTATTTAAGGGTGGGGAACCCTAGTGCAACCGCCATTTACACCCTTTCAGCCTCCAAACTCATTTTTTTTTCTCTCTCTCTCTCTAACCTTCTTGAATGGGTTTTTGATGATTTGGGTCTCTTTGGATGGATTTTTGAAGCCTTGATGATGCTAGAAGGTTGGTGGCATTGCTAGAAGACATCCTTCAAGTGGGAAATCAGCTAAAGTTCTTGTTTCTGGACCATTGTGAGTAAATTTCCCACCTTTCTATGTTTTTGAGTTTATTCTTGTGTTCTTAGTGGGATTTTATGGATTGAAATGAGTGTTGGTCCCTTTTTAGTGTTGTTCATGTTTGGAAAGGATAAAGTCTGGAACTTTATGCCTTAAGTCTTGATTTAGAACCATTAAGTTGGTTTAAAGAGTAAGCCAAACTCTCTTTGGTGATTTTGTGGAGTTTAGGACCATTTTGGACTTGGATCTTGTTCATGAGCTTGTAAGGTTATGTTTGGATGTTAAAGTTAGGATTTTTATGGATTTAGGGATTGGTTGCAAGGTCCCTGGAAGAATAGAGACCTTTGCAGAATGAATTAAAACTTAATAGATTTTTGGGCCTAATCATAGTTAGCAACGCTAACTAGGGAAGTTAGCGGCACTAACTGTGCCTGTTGACTTTGACATTTGACCATTGACTTTTTGACCAGTTTGACTTTTGGTCAAACTTGAGGGTTTGGGATACCGGTCTTAGAGGTTTATCCTGTTTGGGGTTTAGGAAGTTCTAAGTGGAGTTTATCTTTGTTAGGAAGTTCGCGTTGTCGGATCTGAAGACGCGCGTGCGGAGTACTGCTTGGCTTTACGGATCAGGTGAGTCTTCTCCTTATACAATGGGTGATATTACATGTGTAGGTAGCCTTAATTACTATGTGTAGCAAAGTGTGATTAACTAGGCATTCCCATACGTTGTTTTTCTGTATGGTTTATGATAGCTTAAGCTTCTGTGCTGTTACTTGTTAGTCGGACGATTTGTTCTTCGACTGTGGGGCCTGCCGTCTAAGTGAGTGGTACCCTGATAGCCTTTATTGGATGGGACCGTGCCCTGGTATCCTGTTTGGGTGGGTGGTTTCTTGATCGCCCTTCGTGGGTGGGACCGTTCCCCGATAACCCGACTGGGTGGGTGGTGCCCTGATAGCTCTTTTTGGGTGGGACAGTGCTCTGGTAGCTTGACTGGGTGGCCAATATGTGTTGATGTGGATTGGATTATGTGATGGACCGTGTGGTATTTCTGGGAACTCATTAAGCTTTGTGCTTAATCTTTCATCCTAACTGTTTTTCAGGTATTTGCTGGCTTGAGCTTGGAGCACGGAGCAAATTTACCGCATCTGAAGATTGGTATTTGAGTCTTCCGCTGGATAACGTTTATAACTGTTTTTGTTAACAAGGATTTATGTGTTTAAAATATTAAGTTTTAAATTTGATGGTTTTATTTGATAACCTGCTTTATGAAATTGTATTGTTTTTAAAAAACGAAAAATTTATTACGGAATTTGGTACATTACAACCAACCGCAATAATAACAACAACAACCCCAATCTCAACCAAGTAGTTCCGGAATGTAGAAGAATTGTGAAATCATTGGCCATGAGTACTCATAAATTCCAACAAGAAATAAAAACTAGCACAGCAAACTTAGAAGCTCAAATGGGTGATCTAACATCATCCATGAACAAGTTGGAAACTCGTGGTAGACTCCCCTCCCAAACCGAGAAGAATCCTAGAGAAACTGCCAATGGATTTTCTTTAAGGAGTGGAATGAACGTTGGAGGGAATGAAACCAAAGAAAATACTCGAGAAGAAAAAGAGAAGATTGGAGTTGTTGCCAACAAAGAAATCATTGTTGATTAGAAAATGGAGACACCAAGAACCCCAACACCAACACCTATAGTCATACAACCACCTTTTCTGTCGTGTCTTGCAAATTCAAAGAAAAAGGAGGAGGAAAAGGAGATCATGAACAGTTACGGAAGGTAGAGGAAAGTATTCCTTTGTTGTATGCAATCAAGAAATCCCAGATATGCTTAAATCATGAAAGATCTTTGCACCAACAAAAGAAAGATAAAAAGGAATGAGAAGATATCTATTAGCGAGAATGTGTCCGTCATGCTTCAAAGGAAATTGCCACCCAAATGCAAGGATCCATGTATGTTTCCTATACATTGTAAGTTAGGGGATGTCACAATAAGTAGTGTCATGCTAGACTTGGGTGCTTCTATTAATGCCATGACATATTCAGTCTATAAATCACTTACGATTGGTCTCTCGAACCATATGGGTGTAATACTTCAATTGGCGGATAAATCACGTGTATCTCCTAGAGGTGTGTTGGAGGATGTTCTTGTACAGGTCAATCAACTTGTCTTCCCTGCAGGTTTTTATGTCATAAACATGGATGAAAATTGTTCATCTAAATCAACTTTGATACTGTTGGGAAAACCATTTCTAAAGACTGCTAATGCCATCATAGATATGGATGCGGGTACCTTGACCATGGAGTTCGATGGCAAGAAAATAGAGTTCAACATAAACGATGTTATGCATTGTAAAAACAAGATGTAGTCATTGTACTTTATTTGAAATGGTTGAGCAAAAGAAGCAAGGTGTAAAGCCTGTGTCCTAAGTATTAAATTTTAAACTTTAAAGAATTAAATTTCAATTGTTTTGGAAGTTATAGTGCTTAGCGGCGCTATTGTTATGGTGGATAGCAGCGCGATGTAGTGTAAAGTCCACGATGAGGTTTGGCCTCGGTGGACAGGGGATATGGTTCCCGGTAAAGACCATTGAAGGTGAAGGGCCGGCCTTACCCGATGGCAAATGTTCTGGTTCGTAACTTGGGAATAACGAATTCCCGTGCCTGATACTTGGTAAGGAAATAAAGAATCGAAATTGTCTGGAGAATGTATTCCCCATAATTGTTAATTACTAATAGTGAGATCGACCATGGGAATGTGCACCCTATACTTGTAAAGTATTGACCAATGGTAGAATAGGGGGAACATGCTTCCCATGAATATAAAAATATTGATGTGTGGTTGACTTAGGGAACGTGCTTTCCATGTTTGTATAATATTGATGTTATATTATATACTTATCGACTTATGTCTAACCTCTATTTTGTGTGGTTTGTTTGTGACATGTATCCTTGTACTGTAGACTCGATGTAGTGAGAGTGAGGATCAAACTAGCAGAATTTCTAGAGAAAATGTACTTGAAGGGATGCTTGACGTGACTCTTGTATATCTTTTGTAACACTCAATTATACACCAACTATGTATATGTATAAAAAATGGGACAATATTCTGATGATCTCGAATTTTCTATGTATTTGAATGATATATGAATTAGGTCGTTACAACTGAGTACTTTGATGGATTTTTATTAAAATTTCATGAAATTTTTTAACTTATTAGACTAGTATTTTGTTTTAAAAGAAGAAAAAAAGGTGTTACACACATGCGTAAAACAAATAGAGGTGGTAACTGACAACGCCTAGTAATATCAAGTATTTTAGTCGTTGTTGAGCCTTATTCTTAGTGAAATTATATCATATATGTTGTGGTATTCACAAAGGCGTACAAAATGGAAGAAGTTTGAAGAAAAGGATAAATCAGGCGAATTCGCACATGCGCCGCGGGATTCACAAAGGCGCGACGCGGTTACTCAGCATTGAGGCGGTGGAGAAGATTCAAATGCCGAGAAAACGGGGATAAACCCATGCGCGCGCCGCGGATTTCACTTGTGCGCGGCGCGGTCTCTTAATTTTTGCAACTATAAATAGTGGGTTCTATGTCGAAAAAGGCAGCAAAGACCTGGCATAGGAACGACTCCTAAGGCTTCTTTGACTCCGAGTTTCAGCTTTCAGCAACCATAAATTGGTATTTTATGTTTTTATCTTTTAATTTCCAATTAGTTTAGTGATTTCGGTAGATTTAGCGAGTGTCTTTGGGTGTGACAACCATTGGCACTAGGTTTTAGTTTTTAAATTTCATGTTTACTGTTTTGAAACATTTTGATGTGAGTTTTTAATAGTAATCATTCGGTTAGTGTTAATTGCTCTATTTTCGGTATTTTATGCTTGTGAATGGATTTTGGATGTTTTGATTGTGTGGATGTTTGGATTGATCTTGATTACTTCTGATTTTGAATTAGACTTCTGATTTCAGTAGGTAATTAGGCTTAGTTATTGGGTTAGTTTAGTTGATGCTTGTGTTAGATTTATTTGATTTGTGATTTTCGGGATTGTTTTTGGTATAAAGTCGGAAACTAGATCCTCTGGCTGTAGAAGTGACACTACAGTTGGTAATCTGTTGCCTACCTTGACCACGTAACTCCTATGGATCGACCCTGACTACCACTGTGCTAAGTGAGAGTGAGGTTATTTTACTATTATTGACCGCATGACGACTGCTGCGATGTCAAATTTTGGCGCCGTTGACGGGGAGTTGTGAGCTTGAGAGTAGACGATCTATAGGGTTGTTTCTGATTTTTGATGTTTGATTTTATTTTTTTGATTTTTGGTATGTGTACGTCCTCATAATGGGCGATTACATGTACCCGGATCAGTATTATAAGTATTATGAAAATCCGGCCGACACCTATTACGAGGATGATTACTACAATAGATCATTCGATGACAATAGATGGCAGACCGAGGAGTCATTTCAACATGAAAATTCTATAACTTGGGCCCAAATCTTGGAACTCATGGTTGATACCTACCAAATGCAGAAGGACCAGGCTGATGCTCTTGAAAAACTGCAAGTCTCATTAGATAAGTTAGAGGAAAGTTAGGAATGTGCACCACCTTCGCCAGAACCTGAGGCGAGTGATTTTTATACCAATGATAATGTGTGTGAACTTGCATCACCTGAGCATGTGATGGAAGGGCATACACCTTGGGAAAGTCAAGAGACCATTGAGAGGGTCGAAAATGTTGTTGAGGAAGAGGTTGTAGGTGACAATGCTACCTCTGACTCAACAACTTTTGATGTTTTTTATGTTTTTGAAAATGTTGATAATGTCGAGCTGGTGATGAGTGAATCCATACCATCACCAGACAATTTGGTTGATGAGGATATTGAGGAGGAGGCTGTAAGTGACAGTACAAACCCGAGCCCAACAATTCCTGAAAATTTTGAGCATTTTGAAAGTGAGGATCTGGTGATGAGTGAATCTGTACCATCACCAGATGAAACCAGTCGCTCACTCTTGGTACCGATCCACCTGTTGGACGATGATCAAGAAGATGATGTCGACGAGTTAGTCTTTGAAGACAATAAACATGATTTCTTTGGCACCCATGATCCATTCATGAATGGAAAATTGGATGTAATCAATACAATCGATGAGGACATATGGAAGCATCCCGATATGTTGCCTTCCAATCCCATTCGATTGGAAAAATTTTATTGGTACTGCAGGCCAAAACCACAAACTGCAAATGACACGCATTATATGAACAAGTACTTTGCAAAACAATTACTGGGAGCAGCATTGGGCGCACTCCACATCAAACCTGTGATCTTGAAGAGATATAGAAGAAAGGATCGAGCTTGGAGGTTCAAAGCTACTTCCAAGCACTCGCGGGAAATCATCGGGAGACGGCAACCGGGCAGCAGCAGGAGGACCGACAAGCCATTCGACCCAGGAAAGTTTGAGGAGCAGTGGGTCAACAAAGGGACGGTGGTGACTGAAAATCTGAAAATCAGAGAAGGAAGAAGGCATACGATCCACCGTAGCTGAAGAAGCAGGAATAATACGTCTAGCTGAAGACGTTAACCTTAGCGCTTGTTGGGAGGCAACCCATCTTTCATAAGTAGGTACTATATTTCTTAGGAGTAAGTAGGAAAATTATATCATCGTCATTACACGTGTAATTGGTCCAAGGCAAGTGTGGGGTTAATATGAAGGAAAATTGAAATTTTGTTGGTCGTGCCGCGGTCAGGCGATTTGCGCGCCGCGGGAACGTAAATCAACCTGATGCGCAAGGGTTGATTTGGGAACACGCGCGCCGCGGTTTGCTTATATCCGCGTCGCGGGAATCGATCGGTCGGTTCTCTTCGTTAAAAAGGTACGTCGCGTTACTATTCACACACAACCCACGCCGCAGAGCTCCGATCATCAGAAGTTTTCTTGCATTTTTCTTGTTCATTTCATTCCCGCTAGCAAGGTATGTCATTCTAACTAGTTTTTACTTGTTAGAACTAGTGATTAGGCTACAAAATAAGTTGATTTCTCCAAAAACTCAAAAACTTAGAAATCGGCAATGCTGACTCATAGGGTGTTTATGTTGCCAAATAATGACCCTAGATGAGTTACTTGGTGCGTAGGCTACCTTGTAGTGCATTTGGATTGAGTTTTAACATGTTAAATCGCGATTTTTGGGTTGGAATTCGAAACAACCGCTCGCCGCCCGTGCCGCGGTGCGGTGGGGAAGAAAAGGACTAAAATTGCAAAAATTTTGTGGCTATTTTGTGCAGATGTCTTTCAGACTTGACCACCCTTTTCTCTAGTTCCCCGAGGGACCGGAGAGTTCTGTCGAGTATGCTGCGAGGAGGGATGCACTTAAGGGTCGCCGGGTTCTCGAGGCGACGATTATTGAACGAGATATTTTGAGGGACGCCGGGCTCTGGGCCGAGATTGAGCCGTTTTTGCACCGTACGTGGTCCCACAGAGAGGCTACATTCACATGTCGTGGCTGGGACAGGCTCATGGCCACCTAGGACGACACCGTTTATACCGAGCTTCTTCTGGAGTTCCTGTCCATGGTCCGTTTCGCACCGGGTTCAACGGAGGCCCGATCTAGGCTGGTTCGATTTCGATTGGGGGATGCCCCCAGGGAGTGCAGTATTCGTGAGTTCGGGAGATGCACGGGAATTTACACGGAGGCGGACCTCCAGCACCGACACTTCACGTCGTTCTTTCACGCGTGCGTTCAGGGGCAGCCCGCGAGGGATGCCAATGCGGATGTTTGGGCACCTTTCTCCAACGTATATTTCGAGGCGGGGTCGGCCAGGCAGAGCCAGATCCGTAACCCGCTTCACCGGCTCATGCACCGTATCGTCACCACCTCCATCATGCATAGGGAGGGGGCGAGAAGGTGTTCGGTGAGGACATGACATATCTTTGGGTGCTCCTCGACCCTTCCAGGTTCCTCCACCTTCCGTTTTCCTTAGCCGTTTCTCTATCCACCCGTGCGACGGGTGCATCCTCCAGCAGTCCTTTGGCCCGTGGGCACTACATCACCCGCTTGGCCCGTTCTTACCGGATATTTACTGCTGTGACCGTGGCCTCCCTAACGGCCTTACCTCCAGTTCGCACATCAGTGCGAGCTCTGGAGAACATGGGGCTGATCGAGCAGCCGCGTCCAAGCCATTATGTGAGGGTGGCGACCGAGGCACCCCAGGCTCCTCAGCCAGCTTACGCCCAGCCTGGCAGGAGACGTCGGAGACCAGCAGCACCAACAGAGCCAGAGCCGTAGCCATAGCTATCTGATGTGCTGGCAGCTATCCAGGACCTGAGCCAGAGGATGTCTGCGAGGGAGGCACATGACCGGTGGATGGCGGAGACACAGAGGATGATCATGCTCCGGATGCAGATCGATGACATTCCACCTCACCCCTCTGGAGGAGATGATGGGGCAGGTCCATCTGGGACCCGCCAGGATGACGAGTGATGTATTTTTCTTTTCTTTTGATATACATGTACTGTACTATGACTCTATTATCTTTTGCTTGTTCATATTTATTTGTGTTGTTTGCATTTAATGTTCTTTTTGAGTTATGCATGTAATACCAAATGGAGGGGTTGTTTCAAGTAAGTGTGGGGTCACGATGCTCCCTCCACTTGCTTTGACCACCGGCGTGTTTCACTATTGCGCTACAACTCCTGAATTCTGAATCGAGAACTTTTTGTTCGTGTTTTGAGTACCTGTGACAATCAAGCAATCTACCGTCCAAGGGGTAACTCTTTCTCCCTAGTTCTGAAATATTTTTTGTACAACGGGGACGTTGTACAGTTTTAAGTGTGGGGTGTGGACGGTCGAAAGAGTAGTTTTTGAAATTTTTGCTGGAAATGACCAGTTTTCAAAATTTTTAATAGATTGTAATTTTGAAACGAATAGTTCTGAATGTTTTAGCATTGGTATTCTTCAAGAAATACTATTTATTTGTTATCATGCTATTAGTTTAGTCAAATAAGTTGAGTTTTAGGAGTTAGAAGATTGGAGTATTTTAGGATTGGAATTTAGGAAGGAATTGTCAATCAGTGGCCTTTGTTGTTCG
This sequence comes from Cichorium intybus, assembly GCA_023525715.1. Taxonomy (NCBI): domain Eukaryota; kingdom Viridiplantae; phylum Streptophyta; class Magnoliopsida; order Asterales; family Asteraceae; genus Cichorium; species Cichorium intybus. The sequence goes on along the minus strand of CM042009.1, from coordinate 115,954,681 downwards.
AGCCGGTAGGTCCGAAAAGGGTGGCCTCGAAAAAGGCATTTATGCACCTTACCACCTAAGATCGTCTGGTCTGGGATGGTATTTCTAAAAGCTCGCTACACAGACAACATCGAAAGTCATGGACAATCTTTAATGGCCTTTAGAATCTGAATGAGTACGTACACTTCATTGTGGACAGAAAATTTGTAATCAATGGTTCTTTAGAAAGTCATGAATTCCAAAGGATACTCTGGTTATGTTTTCACAACTATTTCAATCTAACTCTTAGGGCAATAAGCTTTGAAATTAAACACATTCAAAAATTGTTGAGTCTTAATTAGAATTTGTTAAAAACTCTCTTGCTTGGGGACAAGCAAGACACAAGTGTGGGGTGTTTGACAACGCCTAGTAATATCAAGTATTTTAGTCGTTGTTGAGCCCTATTCTTAGTGAAATTATATCATATACGTTGTGGTATTCTCACTTTTTGTGTCAGTGCTTGTTTGGAAAGAAATGATGTAAACAGGGGCTAAAAGTGTATAAAATGGAAGAAGTTTGAAGAAAAGGATAAATCAGGCGAATTCGCACACGCGCCGCGAGATTCACAAAGGCGCGACGCGGTGACTCAGCATTGAGGCGGTGGCTGTAGAAGTGACACTACAGTTGGTAATCTGTTGTCTACCTTGACCATGTAACTCATGTGGATCGACCCTAACTACCACTGTGCTAAGTGAGAGTGAGGTTATTTTACTATTTTTGACCGCATGACGACCGCTGCGATGTCAGTAACTTAGTTACTTCCACTACATTGTATTCAGAATTACATCAACAAATTGGAACTTTAATGAAAGTATATTATTGGTTTATTAATATGGATCAATTATCATTTTACAATTGAGTTGTAGATGAAGTGGCAGACAAGGCTTTTAGTTTAATTTAGTTTATTTTGTATTTTTATCGTAATGGGTATGATCCAATTAGAAACATAATACTTTGATATATATAGAGTTGATGATTAATAGCAACCGTTGGGTTGCAAAAAATATTTGTACATGTATTGGAGAGTTTATAACCTAGATAGATGTTTGCATTTTTTTGTTAAAAATATAACTGGTGAAATTTTGGATAACTTGAGTTTACGACATAGGTCATAGCAATTTTTTGTTAGAAAACTTGTGTGTCTATAATCTACTTTTTGGTAAAGGTTAGATAATTCACATGTCAATGTGATTGAGATTTACAGTATGAATCACATTTCTTGTATAAATCAAAGCCAAATGATCCCAAATAGACCAAAACCTAAATGGTTCCTCATCAACGCTACATGATCTAAGTGTCAATGATAGAAATAATGAAAATCCAAATTGCAGTTCTTACAAATGGATGGTCATGTAACCACATACCAACTCTTAATCCGTCAAGGGCTACAAGGAAATGGCTATGTTTCTTGTTTCATCATCCTACTGATAAATTGATCGATTTGTTAGGTTTGAAGGAGAGTGCAGGAAGATCAAAATCGTAGTGTCTTTATAAAGATTTTTTGAAAAATTTATATTGGTTGGTGCAAAATTCTTGTTTGCTTTTATGATTGGGTGTATATTTGTATAATCTATTTTAGAATAAAAACACAATTTTTACTATATGATGTTGTAAAAGTTATACATGACATGCATTTTATTGTTATAAGGTCATTTTGTCATTTTCGATTTATTTCATTCCATTCATTTATAATTACTTACCAAACAACATAGAGTAATTGTGAATTCCATTACAACATAACAACCAAACATGAAACCAGATTATTACTTTGTTATTTCATTACTCTATATCCTTGTCATTTCATTTCATCCAACCAAACACATCCTAAGAGGTTTGATGTAACATCCCAAATTTCTGGCCAAAATTTTCTTTTTTCAAAGTTTTAGTTTTGAAACCATATTCAATCCACCCAAAAATAGTCATCCAAGTAAACGATAAGCATAAGGCTTAGTGAGTTCCCCAAATACCATACATTCTATCACATAACAAGCACATTAGTACATATTCACCTCAGCAGACACCATGCACCGTCCGACCCTAGCGGGAATAATGTAACATCTGTGTTTTGGGCCTAGGAGTTTTGGACATAAACCGACAAATAAAACTTAATTTGTAAATAAATAAATAAATGAATAAATAAATTTAATATTTTGTTATATTTTTATATTGTGAATAAATGAGCCAAATATAGTTTTAAAATCTATTTGTAACCAAATGTGAGAAATTTTGTCATAAGGACTTAAAGTGTCAATTTGACCAAACTTACTATAAGTGGACTTGACTATTCAAGGATTTAGAAAGATTAGAAATTTTTATGAAGGGATTTATGTAGAAACTTAGAGTAAGTTAATTAAGTCCTTAAGTTAATATTAAGGACCTAAATTGTAAAGAAATTCGTGAAAGAGGTTGTTTGTGTCAATTTGGGAAAACTAAGGGTTAGTGTTGATCTAGAGAATGACTCAAGTGAAATGAATAATTATATTTGGAGCATAAGTATGAATGTGGAGACTTTTAATGAGAATAATGGCCTTTATGGGTGTTGGGTGTAGAAAGACCAAACTTGAGGGACCTATGTTGCAACTCTTGAAAGATGACTTGTTTTTATGGGGTTTCCCCCATTTTCAGCCAAAACGTGATTTGAGAGAGAGGAGGAGAGGATATGGCGATTATCTTGAAGTTTTTGAGATATTTGAGCTTAGATTTGATGATTCTTTCAAACCTTGAAGTGTCCTAGCAATCTAAGGTATAAACCATTCATCTTCTAGCTTTGAATTCGAGTTAGGGTTTGGGGTTTTGACCCAATTCGAGATTTATGGTGGGATGAGGTTATTCCTATGATTCTCCAAGGTTTATTTGATGTTTCCAAGTTATTGGAGTCTACATTCAATCCATGAATGCTCTAGATTCAATTTTTGATTGATTTGGGTGTTATGAACCCTAGAAATTGGGGCTTTTGTGAGTTGTTGAGGAATCTAGAAATTGATGGATGATTATGGTGGTTTTGGATGAGGGGATTCATTTCTAATGATTCCCTGAGGATTCCAACATTTGATTTGTACCCTGAGGATTCCAACATTTGATTTGTAGTCTCAAACCTTAAATCACTAGAAATGAGAATTGGGTGTTGAAATGGGTTTGTTCATGAATATGATGAATGGACCTTTTGGGTTTAATGGAGGAAAGAATTATGGCATCAATTTGGAAGTAATAGTTGAGTAAGGATCATTCCTAATGATTCCATGGAATGGAAGAAGGAATCACCACTTGAAATCATCAATTGTTGGAATGGAATTGGGTATTCCATGGATTTAAGCTTTTGAACCAATGATTGGAATTGGATACTTCCATGAGGCTATCTTCTTTAGAGTTTTATGGGAATGACTCCCTTAGGGGATGACCTTGGTTGAGAACTTAATTGGGTACTTGATGGTGTTAAGTGTAATGATTGACTTGGAACATAGTTCATGAATCACTTGTTAAGGGATAAGAACTTGGATTGTGATTTTCATTGAATTAAGTCACGAACACTTGGATTTGGAGTTGAATACTTGGAAATGAGTTATTAAATGTGTATTTTCATGAATAATTGGTCTTGGGTTGATTTGGAACTTCATTTGGGTCAAAAGGGGTGAAAAGGACCAAAAATCGGAGCTACTATACACTGAACCCGGCCTGTGTCAGGATGAACACGGCCCGTGTCAGCATGTATGAGACCTTCTGGTTAGTTGACATGGCCGTATAAGGAGGAACACGACCCGTGTCAGTCTGGGCAGTCCGGATTTGTTGAGTTTTGAGCTTTATGGTTTGGGCCTTGGGTCCTTGTTTTAATGCCAAACTTTGGGGATGTTTTAACTAAGATTTTCCTTATATTAGGGAGCTAAGAACTTCATTTTAGATGATGGATGATTGTTCCTTATTAGTTCTAAAGAAGTAATTATAGTGCGACTTTTGGATGAATCGAGTATGATACCTTCCATTCTTGTCTTGTAGGAAAGAGATATTTTGTTATGACTTGGAGGTGAGACTAAGGACTTGAGCTAGCACTCAACTAAGATGATTTGATGGATGAGATGATGTCTAGGAGCACCTCCAAATGCATCAAACCGTGTGTGGAGTTAGTGTTGACTCGTCAGTTGATATTTGGGTGAGTTTACCGGGAGTACACATCCTTCCAACTATCTTTTGTGTGTGTTGTCAATTACTTTTCATGCATGATATTATGTGCAATGTGTTATATGATTACTATTTGTGCATTGCATGAAAATGAGTTTTCTAAAGATGTTTTCAAATAAATATGATGATGATGTTTTGAAAGATGTTTTGAGCATCCTATTTATGCATTGCATTGCATATAGGATGGGATTGACCGAGTGAACCTTATGATGACCTTAAAGATGTTTAATGATGTTTGGCTGAAATAGCCACCTTTATGATGTTATACCCATGTAGAGGGCCTTTTGGGCTGGATAGCCACCCTCAACAATGTCTTGAGATTGTTTCCGACAATAGGAAACCGCATGAGGGAGTTGCTAACCCTCATGGGACTAGTGTGATGGCCACTAGTTCTATTTTAACCTATACGGGGATCGAGTGATATGCTTTGTGCGTGTCATTTGTGAACTTAGGTAGGTGCCATTGAGGTGAGTTGGACTTTTATGAGATGGACGTGGGTTTGGGATAGTTGCATCATGCATTGCATTTGCATATCATAACTATCTATTTTGAGTAAATCTTTATGATGTTTTAAATAACTTTTGAAGTGTGTTTCAAAACTATTTTTGGGGGTTTGTCCTGAGTGTGGTAGTTCACTGCCCGCTTTGAATGGGTCAACCTCGGGTAAACTCACTAGGCATTTCAATTGCTTAACTTATTTTGATGTGTACTCAGGTTGAGGAGTTTAGATGACTTAGAAGAGCTGGATGTTTAGAAGGCCACGGTTTGTGTGGTATCATTTAAGCTGTGTAATGGTATTTGAATTGTCACAATCTCGCTATTTTATAAAAACTAAAATGTTTTATCTAAAATGGGACCGAACGATGTTTTCCGCAACTTAAACCTAAATTATTTCTCATAAAACCCCATGTCTTTTAAAATGGTTTTGAAAGAAAATGACTTATTTGAAGATGTTGAAACTAAAGTTTTCACTAAAGGATGACTTTATTGAATAATGATGATAAACCATGGGTTAAAATGATGTTTTATGAAAAGCCTTAAGCGAGGGTGTTTCAAATAAGGCACAGACAGACCCTAGCGGGAATCAGGAACAATCAAATCCTACCGGGCACTAATCATAACCAACCCTATCGGGCCCCAGGTACAGTCCAACCCCTACGGGAATCAGGTACCGCCCAACCCTGTCGGGAATCACGCTCGATAGTCATAAGAACGAATCATATGACTTAACATTCCAAACATGGGACCATACAATCTTAAGCATACAAACTTACCCAAACGGGTCTTAGCTTACCTATGAATGCAACATCACATACAGCAAGCGAGGAAACTCACCTGAATCACAAGTCGTAGGAATACAAACACTCACGTCCTCATCACCCGGTCAACACAGACCTTCTAAATCATCAATATGCATAAAATCAGAGACTTAATCCCATACAAAGTCAACCCCTTAGTCAACGCCTCAAACCCCTCCAAGTTTGACTAAAAGTCAAACTGATCAAAAAGTCAACAGTCAAGTCAAAGTCAACAGTCGCGACTCACGTCGCGACCATAACCCTTCGTGCGGTGAAGGGCACAATTCAACATCGAGATCTAGCCAGGGCTGGCGTCGCAAAGCCTATGCAGTCCAGCTCCTTCATTCAATCCTTAATCCATTAAGTCCAAGGCTAATAACTTCCAGAACCCTTCCATTAAGTCTGTAGATCCATAAAAATATTAACTTTATAGACATGCAAGTCTAATGCATGTCCACCCCAAAAACCTAGGTCAAAAGAAGCTTGGAACACTTAACTATGCTTGCATGGACTCTAGAGGGCTTGAGTTTGCCTTCTACTCTAGCACAAAGACTCTAGGAGGTGATAAATAAGTAGCTAAGTGGTATGGAGTTTCCCAAACTCCAAGAGCAACACCAATAATGGCCCATAAATATTATCATGCAACATAAACTACTAGAACGCCCTTAAAACACATAAAATCAAAATCTAGAGAGTGGAGATATGGATGGTTCTAACTTGTAAATGTCTCTCTTGCATTAACACCCACCTTCTTCTTCCTCAAGAAACCTTCAAAAGAGACATATGGGACTAGAATCACAAATGGGAGACTAGGGTTTACGAATCAGATCTTTCAGAGGTCGTGGAGTCAGGTAAAGGGCATCCCAATGGTTTGGTGCCCCTTAAATAGGGCTCAAGGCCCGAAATTTAGGTTTTAGCACTCTGGCGGCGTCCCGTCTCAAAAACTAGTTGGTCGAATCGTGACTAGGGTATCCCCGTGTGCACTTATTAAACCATCATTCGCGTTGCAAAGGCTATCCTCCACATCATGAATATCTAGAAATCCACCCTTTAAATTAGTGATTTGACTTCATTAAAATTTAAATTCATACATGGGACTTGGGTATTATAGTCGTTCCAACCATATTTTGGGCCAGCGACAGAGAAAAAAGGCCCCTCAAAGATGCAAATTTCATAGAATACATTATTTTATGGAAAATACTTATTATAACATTTTTTGATTCGAAATCACTTATAGCAATATAAAAATAACCAGTAAGTAGTAACAAAACCAATAAAAACTTAGAGCTAAATAATGTTGTGTATTTCTCCTTATTTCCCCTTGAAACTTCAAAAATCACTATACGATTGGATAAGCAAAAAAATATAAAGACAAATAACGAAATATATTATCAATTTGTCTTCAACTGTTACAACTAACAAAATGAGAAATTGCAATCAAATGAGAATTCACATATTACTTTATCATTTAATCACAATTTATGAAATAATGCAAACAAATCAATAGACATTACACTCTTGTAGAATTGCAAGTGTTGGTTCATTTGCTTGAATTAGCCATTAAAGAAATTATTTCAGTATATTTTTACTTATGTGATGAGTCATTAGATAATGTGGCCACTAAAAATAAAACCATTTTTAAATAAACACAATAATAAATCCATATTCAATAAAAAACAATTCATAACCCAACACGAGTTAGGTTTCATTCACATTAAAGATAAAAATCAATTTACATTTTCAAGTTTCATTTTTTAAATAATCACATATTCAATAAAAATAATTCATAACCCAACACGAGTAAGCTTTCATTCACATTAAAGATAAAAATCAATTTACATTTTCATATTTCATTATTTTAAATAAAACAAATTCTATATTTGGATTTCATAATTCCAAAATAAAGATGATTAAGTTTCTAGAAGTAACATAATTCATGTCGTACAATATAATATATATGATGCGTTGGGGCCATGAAACTATAATCTTTAGCGAATAACTATTATCAAATAATAACAATATATAACATGTATTAAAAATGTTGGGTTCTATGAAGGATGGCCCCTAAAGGACCGTTCATGTTACCCACTATTTTGGCCGAATATCATCTTAAAAACAAAATGATTTTTTCACTTATATTTAACAACAAAAACATTTTGTTAGCAAATATATATGAACAAAAACCAAAAACCATACACAAAATACTTACATTGGGAATTTAGCAAATACACATCCGGGTTATGCGATTCATGTTAAACTAGATTGATAATCCCTACTACGCTTACATGCTGTCAAGCGATCGACACCCTATAATTCCTAGCAGCCCTGTCCTACACCATGAACAAACATTAGTTGCATCTTTAGCGTCTTCAAATGATGATGCATTTAGTTTATCCAATTCAAAAGCTTCTGCTGCTGAATATCAATCACATTAAATTCATAACGAACCTCGTACAAGTTGAGTACCTCAATTCCTGATGATACCTCAAATCTTCAACATCTTCAGCATTTACACTAACAATACCCCCTAAATGGTGATAGATGTTGAATGTTTTTCATGAACTGTCAGGTAAACTTCATCATCAATTCATCAATATCATTGTTGAATAAACACTTAATATTTCAGAGCATTTACCCAACAATGTGTAGATTCATTAAAGTGAGCTAATCCAAACATATCATCAACAAAAACCATAAACCATATAAAAAATACTTAGGTTGGGAATTTGCCAAATACACAGCCGGCTGCAGCTTCCTATGCCAAATGAGAAACAATAAAACAACCTACTAGTTGCATGCAAGCCAAACAAATTTTCAAAGTTACAAATCAACAATAAACCAAGTAAACCAACCTCAACATTTTGAATAAGCAAGACTTAAACTTTCTAAATTCCAAAATATTTGCTAGAGTTTTATAAAGTAATATAACACAACAAACATAGAAAAGCAACCTATCCTGAAACTTAACAGATTTAATAGTCTTCAAAATCATATGGAATACGAAACACCCTTTTCCTGCTTTTATTAACAGCAACAGGAAAGTCATAATCAATATCTAATTCATAACATGCGTCCTCTTTTTTCAAAGACTCTAACAACTCATCTTTAGAAATGCCAACATCAACAACCTCATCCGACTTCCAGTTAGCAAGTGACCGAGTACGCTTCACTTTTTTATGTGATTAAGCTTCTGTTATAAAGAAAACACATTCATAATAGACTTTTTCTCATAAAACATAACCACGACAAGACCTCTTCATTTAATGCACTTTCCAAATGTGATCGGTAAGGCTTAAAACTTTCCCCACAGACAACTATTGGTACATCATCACACTTTCCGACATCCTGCATAATCATCAGGTCATCAAAACGATTAAACTTTTCAAATTAGAAACCACAACCATTATTATTTAATCACATAACGTACATTCTCAGTCCGCTCTTCAGAACTGTCACTCTTGGTTACCACATTATCGTGAATTGTATTTCCATCGTCCTACATAATCATCAAGTCATCAACATGGTTAAACTTTTAATATTACCAAACCACAACCATTATTAATCAATCACATTACCTACCTTGTCACCCTGCTCTTCAGAACTTTCACTCTTGGTAACCACATCATCCACGGAGAAACTGTCATGCAGTAGAAACAAAATCGAATACAAAAAAATATTCGTATTCATGTGACAACTTCAATATAAAAATTAGAAAATCAAACGCACATTGATTACCTCAATATGATCGGCGGTTATGTTGCACACATCCTCATCGGACCTTCGCTTGCAGAGTAGACCCTCCATGTATACCATATGATCCAACTATGTAAACTAAAAAAAACATATGTTCTATCTATATATAAGCAGCAACATCAAGCCAGACAAAACGAAAACCGTTTACTTCCATGAAAATCGTCAACCACTCATACGTGGGTCTGAACTGAAGCCAAGCGAACCTTCCAAATAACCGCCATTTCTAACCGTATGAGGTGATTTAACACGGTTGAGATTAAAAGTTGGAAAGATCGAACGACCAGAATTATTGGAGTACAAATAAGACTTATCAGGAACAATAGAGATAAAATTTCGTTAGCAAATATATATGAACATACCATCTTGCACATTTTTGCCGGAAATGTTTAAGAAAGAGGCAAAGTTGAAAAGAAATGTGAATAGAAGCATTTCTTTTAGAAAAAGGATTTGTTTAACCTAAACTAAAGAGAGCATGGTCCATTTTCGTCGTTTGTTCAAAATAAAATATAAGTAATAATCTAAAAAATCGTGTCCATACAATATCCTTAAATTTTAATACGACTTTTGCAAGTTAGCATTTCGTTCATTTGGGACGATACAAATCAGACGAAATTCCATAAATATTATTATAACTTTTTTTCAGTTTATTCCTTCAAAGATTTTTCTGATTTATTCATTAAGATTTTGATTTTATCCTTTTAACCATTAGAATTTTGAACTTTTTTAAAAGTATTAGAATAATGTATGATGGGTTTCTGGTAATCTAATACTTTGAATTCTAAAAAACCGTTATAGTTTCGATTTTCTTAATTTAACCATTGAGACTTTAATTTTTTTTTTTTAAACATTGGACTTTATTTTTAAAAAGGAACCATTGTGAATGGGTCTAATGATTATATTATTGATAACTTTTAATGTCTTTAAAAAATATCTGATTATTAATGAAACCTTAAATATATCTTTAAAAATATATGGAACATAATCATATAGAAATATATTGTAACATTTGTTATGAATATATTTATTAGACAACTAAACAAAATATCAGATAATTTTTATGAAATTTGCTTTACATATTAAATAGAGATATTTATTATGTATTGATCCTGTATTTGATAAAAATATTTAATAAAAATTGTTTGATAAAAATTGAATATACCTTTGGCTGGTGAAATATCCATTCAAAAAAGAATTCACCAACCTTATAAAATGTATAACATTTACTGATTCAAATTATAACATAAGTTTTCTCAAATTAGCCGAATATAAGAATTAACAGTTAACTTCATTTTTCTAACAATCAATGTATATTTCAACTGAATCGACTAATGTGTAGGCATGCAATCATCATTAGAGATCCTCGATCAATAGTCTATTTACTTATCCTCAAGGTGCTTCATTTACACATATAATGAATTTTTATTAAGAAAATATTTAATACAGTTTACACATCTATAATCAAGTATTATAAAAACAATATGAAAGATAAAATTTTGAATATACGAGGAAGTATACATTTTAAATGTAAATAATCTAACAACTTTTTTGTTGAATATCAAATGCATAATCAAATAAATCCATTAAATATACCAAGTGAATATGGTTTGTATATTTTTGTTTAGCCATTGTCTAATAAATTTGTTCACCCAAGTTTTCACAAACATAAATCATAAATTATAAAAATATAAACATAAAATCACAAACATGCATTTAATCATAAAAATCAACACCTGTCCTTATTTGATGAGATACATAGTTGTCATCTATACACCGTTGCAAAACTAATTTCACCCATGAAAAAGTCACTGTTTTTAGGGCAAAGAAAATCTTGAAATCGGTCGAATTCAACACCGCCTTTTGCTATTGATGTTAATTTAAACCCCCATTATTTCTCTCTCTAACGACCCGTTTCTTTCTCTCTCCTCCTCTTTGTAATCGCTCCTTGCTTATCTGTCTTTCCACAACTTCTCGATCATCTGAAAAACACAATAAAAACAAAGCCCTAATTCAAGAAAACCCAAAGTGACAACACCAAAGGGATACAAAAGACAGGTAAGCCTTCAGTTGCGCTTTGCATAATTTATTATTTTCGACGATGGTTGCTTTTTGAGTTTCTGAGAAAGGGTTTGCTGTGATTTAATATGCCCGTTTAACTAGATTCGAAAGGAACCCTCCTCATCTTCGTAATAGTCTTTGGTTACCGGATCGTCTTAAGCGTTACGCTTCAGATTTTGAATCTTTTCAATTGATCTTAAATTGGGTTTCCTTGTTGCATCTTTGTGCGATTCCCTCATTTGGGTTTCATTTCCCCTATTTTTAATTTAATCATACGGTTCAACATCACATTCTTGGTGGAAATTAGAACTCAATTTCTTCTTTTTGTTGGATTTGCATTTTGTTCTGATCATAATTTCAACCCGGCGATGGATTCCCGTCGTAGTTTTCGTGGTCTAGTGGTAAGAATTCGTATATGTGGATAAGATCTTTGATATATTCTATCTCTATATCGTTACCCCCAAATTGTCGATCAAAAGCGATTGATTTCAATGGGAGTTCGTTCACTTCTAAAAGAGTTAAAATTGTTATTAACATCTGTTACGCAGGCACACGCCCCACCTCCTGGAAATTTTTTACGTTTGGGGAAACCAAGGGCTCAAGACGATCTAATTTTGAGGAAGCGAGATAGGATGCGCAGGTGGTTGTGTTGTACTTGTCAAGTCGAAGAATCTTACCCATCAAATGAAAATGGATTCGTAAAAAACCACAATGATCACACTGATGGTACGTTTCATACGACTTCAATTTCTCAGTAATTTACTGGTTTATAATGCTTTTGTTGACATGTAATGTAGGGCAACATAAGGACTCAAAACTACCACCTCCTGTGAAACATGAAGCACAAAAAACAGTACCAACAATTGAAGTTCCTTCACTTTCACTCGATGAATTGAAAGAAAAAACCGAGAATTTTGGATCAAAAGCATTGATTGGTGAAGGTTCATATGGAAGGGTTTACTTTGCAAACTTAAATAATGGAAAAAGCGTGGCTGTCAAAAAGCTTGATGTTTCTCCAGAGGCTGAATCAAATACCGAGTTTTTGACTCAGGTAAAGTCAACAATTCCACCTTAATAAATCCAAAACCAATGAAACTACAATGCCTTTATGATTAAAAAGTTGAATATATGAAAGTACATTGCTATTTCTTTCTCTATGAAGGTGTCAATGGTGTCAACACTGAAGCATGACAACTTTGTTGAGTTATGTGGTTACTGTGTTGAGGGAAATAATCGTGTCTTGGCTTATGAGTTTGCAACAATGGGATCTTTACATGACATATTGCACGGTATTGAACGTTTTTCTTTTGGTTTAATTGTTTATAAAAAGGGCATAATTGTAATATGTATACATACATGATACAGGTAGGAAGGGTGTACAAGGAGCACAACCAGGACCTGTGCTTGATTGGATGCAACGGGTAAGGATTGCAGTTGATGCAGCAAAGGGACTTGAGTACTTACATGAAAAAGTTCAACCTTCAATAATTCACAGAGATATTAGGTCAAGTAATGTGCTACTTTTTGAAGATTTGAGAGCCAAAATTGCAGACTTTAACCTTTCAAATCAAGCTCCAGATATGGCTGCTAGATTGCATTCAACCCGTGTTTTGGGAACTTTTGGCTATCATGCACCAGAGTAATAATAATAATAACACTTCTAACCCCTTTTCATATCAACTAAAAAAGAACAGAAAGAATGATAGACATTGAATCTTACATTTCTACCCTTGTGTAGATATGCAATGACTGGACAATTGACACAAAAAAGTGACGTGTATAGCTTTGGGGTTGTTTTACTTGAGCTTCTTACTGGTCGGAAGCCTGTTGACCACACAATGCCACGTGGACAACAGAGTCTTGTCACTTGGGTGAGTCTTTTTTGTATTATCTTTTAAAACTTCTTTTTGGTTGTAAACAAATTTAAACCTTTTTTGTTTTCTTTTGTCACATATAGGCTACACCAAGGCTAAGTGAAGACAAAGTCAAACAATGTGTTGACCCGAGGCTCAAGGGAGAGTACCCTCCAAAAGCAGTTGCAAAGGTCGGTTTGTATCTTTTTTTATAGAATTAAAGTACGTTGCCTATATTGGTTATTGTTGACTAAGTGACTAAACGAATATGTGTTTTGTTGGTACAGCTGGCGGCTGTTGCTGCGTTATGTGTGCAGTATGAGAGTGAGTTTAGGCCGAATATGAGCATTGTTGTGAAAGCGCTTCAACCACTGTTGAGGGCCCCGCCACCTGCTGCTGAAGGGTAATAATGTCAATTGTCAATCACAAAAATGGATTGTGTTTTGGTGACAGTTGGAGGGGTTGGTTTTATACGCATATATAATAGTGTTTTCTTTGGATTTATATTTTTTGGTTTGAGTAAACGGATTGGGATTGGCTTGTTACATATCTTTGGTTTGTCAAGATTATTTGTTTAATAATGGGAAAACATGGTTTGATGGTGATTCAAGTAATTTACTGCTTTTGTTGGTATATTCACCAGAAAGTTTGTACTTGTAGCTTGTGGTTTTAATATTGTGTAGTTTTTGTTATTGTTAAAATATATTAAAAAGTGATGTTCATGTAGTAGGTTTTAGATAATTTAAGGTAGAGTTTTTTTGAGAAAGGTAAACTAATAATATGAAACGGAAAGACGCTTTGCAAAACAAGAATTCAAGTTTTACGAGAATTTATTTTTGTATAAGATATGATACGAATTTAGCTGTTTATCTAAATAATACGTGCATTGAATTTTAACACCCGAAACAGTTAGCGGAATATACTTGTTTTGCGACATGAGCTGGAAACAAAAATTAAGAAGACTTGTTTTGTGACATGATTTGATGATAGTGTGTGTAGAAACTGTTTTTGTGAAGTTGTTAGTTGTTACGATATCACCAAGAGTAATCACTCGAAAACACCATTACCATTTATTTTTTATCCATTATATAGGCGTCATTTTAATTAACCTTCATTAACCCCCCATCCTATTAAATCTTAAGAATGGTAAATTCTCACTACTACTCACTTGTTCTTTTAATTAAATAAATAGTGTAATTAAATTAAACTAAAATTAGAAATATTAATTTACACTAATTAAAAAAATAAAATACTTCATTAATAGAAATTAAAATTACAAACGTGAAATAAAAACGACAAACTACAAATTAAAAAAAAAAAAAAAAAGACAACTAAAAACAACAAACGAAAAACATTAAAAAACGACAAACTACAACCGATATTTTGCTATGATATCCGCTTTTAATTTTAAAACCATCTCGAGTACTTCTCCATTGAGACCCTCCTCTGGATTCGACATCAAAAACTTTATGTCTTTTACTCGTTGTTTTTCTTCGCGGATTCGTTGTTTTTCTTCGCAGAGTCGCTGTCGATCTTCGCGCGCTCGTTGTTTGTCTTCGTAAGCTTTTTTTTCTAATTCAATCCGCTCGGTGAGGCTTAAATTGTATCATTCAAACTCCAACTGCATAAGTGTCATATCGTTGCTAGTTTGCGACCTCGTCCCTCTGGACGAAGTCGCTTTTCCTTTCCGTTTCGCCGCATCTCGCCCCGTCGGCCGAGCGAACTTGGGAAACTCAAGCTCGTCCTCTCGCGGCTCCCCCTCGTTCAAATCTATGTTGATACGAGCGTCTGATGATGTAGTGCGATGGCTTGTCTCGGACGTTTTCGAACGCTTTCTTGTCGGGGCCGGAACGCCGGTCTCGTTGTTCGAATCATGCGGACGGTAAACGTTGGGTGTAGAATATTGTTCGAAACTGAAAACGTTTGGTCGATTTCGATTCGATTGTGAGGTTTGGTTGTTTGAGGAATCTTGGGAAGACATTTTTATAAAGAGTGTTTTTGAATGAAATAGATGTAAAGAATGTTAAAATTGAAAGTTTAGCTGTGTAAAATTTAGTATTTATAGAATGATAATTAAAAAAATGATTTTTTTTTAACTAGCCGTTCACTTTACCGTTGGGGGTAGAATGTAAAAGAGAGAAACCCACGGTCACCACCCGACTGGGGCGGTGAACCCGCGCGGGCTTTGGGCTCACTCCCGTAGGTCTAATAAGCTGGAAATAAACGCTTCTAAAATCTTTCTCCACTCTTAAACCCCATTGAACGTAAGATGGCGGAGGGTTCGTCCGCTTTGGAGTCAGGAACATCAAATGCTTCCTCAGATGATTTGATCATCAAGAGTATTCAAGAAAGCATCGATGCGCAGGTGGGTTTGGTTCCTGGAAACAGGGAAGATAAACAAGAGCTTCATGAAGTCAATGTATCGAGCTCTTTCGATCAAATCGACGGTTTACATGTCGAACAAGAGCAAGGATTATTTCAAAAGGGCGACACCCCGGCCACGAAATTCAATAATTCATCACAAACTGAAGTGATTGATGAGGGAAAAGAGGAACAAATTGTGGGTATGGGAGGGAATTCGAAGAAGAACGAGGTGAAAGAAGGCAAGAAGGAGAAGCGGCCTCGAAGAAGGGGGAAAGGGTCGAAAACGCATTCGATTCATGATTTTGAAAGGCAAAGCGTATGCGATTGTGATAAGAGAGGTGATAGGCCAAGAGTGGTGTACACTAAGGAAGAAATGGAGGCTTTGAGGCATGTAAGGATGGACGAACAAAAGAAGAAGTGGATTGAGGCTTACTGTGGACTTCTTCCTGATGTGGCCAAGGAGTACGATAGTTTGATTCCTTCTGGGCATGCCAATGAAGACGGAAATTATGTAAATTTTGATCCCCGCCCTCAATTCGCCAACAAAAAGGGTATTTCCGCTGATTTCCTTTGTATATTATCGATCATCCAGTTACCAATTTCCACTATATCCTTCGACAATAGTCTTGAAACGCAATTGTTGATGTTTTTGTGTGTGTTCTTGACTGAAATGCTGAAACTTTCAGGTGATAATAAAGTCCAAAACATGGACAATTGTGCAAATGGCAGTGATTTAGATGGAGAGGAAGATTATTATGAAGAAGAAGACAGCGATTCAGAACATGTTAGCATCCAAAGACCTGCGTTTATGGTCACTGGTGAACCTGATTTTGATTCGGGTCCTCCACAAGATGGGCTAGAATATCTCAGGCGAGTCAGGTAATGTTTTTTTAGAAAAACTTCTTTTCATATCTTATTAAATTATCATTCAAGTCACCATCTTTTTCAATGCACTAATGTCCTCTTTTGTGCATAGATGGGAGGCCGAGCATATTCCAAAAGTTAAAGTTGCTAAGGTTGAAAGAAGTGTGTTGAACAAAGAACAGACTGTTTATATGCCCAATATCCCTGATATTGCAGCATGTCCTGAACATTTAGTGCCATCAAAAGAATGGGAAGATGCTTTCCTTGTTGACTTTTCAAACCTAAGGCTGGTAAGTTTGATATTACCTTTAGATTTGATTGTGTAAAAGATGGAACAAAGTGGATTTCTTACCAATCTATGCAGCCATCTTTCAATTTTGTTATCAATTTATGCAACCAATCTGGTAAAATACTAATGCACAAATTTGTAAGAAATTTGTTGCAAATTGAAACATGACTGCATAAATTGGTAAAGACGGTGTAACTTTGTTGCATAAATATGTGTTTTACCCATGTTAAGAATGCCACTTCCTTATACAGTTATTATCTATGCTTTAATTTTTGGTTTGTGTGAAAGAGACCCACAATCATATCTTCATTCTTATCTTTTAATATAAGACCCGTAAAATGAGTAATTTAGATAAGTAAACAAAGAGGACCAAGTTATGGAAGTTAGATAACTTTGAGGTCATTGGTCATTTTGTTGTTTGAATAAATCAAAATTTTTGTCCTTGTGTTTCCTGAAAAGTTATGGATTCAGTCCAGATGTTTGATCTTTTGCATAGGCGGTCCCTAAAGCTTAGTTTCGTTGAACTTTTTGGTCCCTAGCTTGGCTGGCGTTAAAAAAATGGACGTTAAGTCCAAAGTAAAATGACTATTTTAACCCTATCTGCATCTCCTTCATCTTCGTCAGCGAAAACCAAAAAGTATTCCTCATCTTGAACCCCTAAATCAAACCAAATTCATCAAGAGCCAAAACTAAAATTAAAACAAAATCAAATCAAAACTCAAACCGAATTACAAACCAAATTCAACCAAAACCCTTAAAACCAAACCAAAAATTATAACAAATTGAAAACAAAATACTATGTTTGATTTAGTTTGGACTTAACATCCAATTTCTAACACCGTTTTTAACACCATCCAAGCCAGGGACCAAAAGTGCTAAGAAACTATACTTTAAGGACCAATGATGCAGGAAATCAAACACTGACAAAATATATAACTTTACTCTTGTTGTTTTTGGCAACTTTGATCAATAAATTGATTGACATTTTCTATAATTTCAGGCATTATCTCAGGACGAATCGTCTATATTCTCTGAAGAAATCGAATCAATCCCTCTTGCCCAAAGTGTTCTTGAAAGTGTAATTCAAGAAAATCTTGATTTCTGTGAGACAGATGATGGCAATCAAGAAAATCTTGAAACGGAGGACAAAACCGTCATTTGTGACTGGCCTAGCTTGCAGAACATTCTAAAAATGGAACCCGTGTCCCGTGTGTCAATGTTGAGGAAACGGATCACATCCATGGAGACAATAAGCTCTTTGTGTAGAAATGATTGTGCATGGCTGTTTGCTCTTTGTGCAGCCATTGATACTCCTTTAGATGCTGACACAAGTGCCTCACTTCGTTGCTTGTTAAGAAAATGTGCAGCTTTGAGAGCTGAAAAATCGGATCTTGATGATGAAGTTATTATGCTTAATATCTTAGTGACTATTTCGGGCAAGTATTTTGGACAATTGGAAAGTAATTAAGTTGGAACATGTGGTGGGTTTGTTGGCTGTTTGGTGAAATGAACAGTTGAGTTTTGATCTGAGATGGGTTTTTGAAAAAGATGTTTTTTCTTTTTTTTTACGAATAGAATTTGTTTCGAGATGGATGATTTCATTGGTAATTTGATTATGAAGCTCACAGATATCTTTTGAGATGTTCGGTTTAATTTGACGAAGTTGATTTTGATTGGAAACTCTTTTTCGGCTTTGTGTTGAGAAAAGATATTTTAGTTATTTTATTATTTGTCAGAATTTTTATGAAGTTATGGTTCAAGCAAAAGGTTTTTTGAGTGACTATCGTTTAGTTGTTTAGAACCTTGACACCGATCTTTATGATTGTTACTTTGTTAGGGCAATTGGCAAGAAATAGGAGTGCGTTTTATTTTTGTTATCAATGTAAATAATGTATTTTACTGTTTATCCATAGTAACAACATATTTATATTACCTATCATAATAACAACACACGTATGTATCATTATCGATAATGGTAATATGTAATATGAAAGCTATGAAATATAACTTTATTTTTATCCATGATCGGAAGCTAGAAGCAAAGTATTGAAGACAACTAGAAAATTTTTTCTTTTGGAAATTTCCAATGCAAATGCATTATGTTTGTATCATTTAAGATGAGCGTAACAAAAAAAAAAAAAAAAAAAAAAAAAAAAAAAAAAAAAAAAGACCTCGGAAAAATTGTAGATGTACATGTGTGTTTTTGTCATATCTGTATATGCATGTGCATATGTATGCAATTGCTAAAACGATATAGACATAATGCATGTGTGGTGTTTGCATTACTATATATATTAAAACACAACATTCTTCTAGAAGGATTGGGGGGGGGGGGGGGGGGGGGGGGTTGAGGGGGTTTGAGAATTTTTAGCGGGGTGCGTTTGATCTACCAGTCGTATTCCACCAACACCCATCTTCCTCTTCACGACACCTCGACTCCTCACTGTATCCAATACGCCACACACCTGCTTCTTCCGGTATCTTTTTCTAATCTCTCTTGCTTCGACGCTTGTACCGGCCGATTCCAACGCCGGGAGTGGGTTTCTCCAAAAAAGATCGCACGGTGTCGCCCCCTCGAAGAATCGAAGGCAAGAACCGTCGAAGAATCGAAGCTAAGAACCATCATTATGACTAACCCTATCGTTTCTGCCTCACTTTGTTTCACCCTCGAAGAATCGAAGGAAGCTTACAACTCAATTTTTCTTGGATACTTCAAGAATTAGAAGGCGAATTAACAGGTGTGCGAAGATTGAATACTTCAAAATGCACCGAACTTATTGATTTCTTGGATTTGGATGAAAGTGATCTTCAACCAAAAAGTGGCTTATTTCCCGGATCTGATTCTAAAGTCGCTGAAGTTGTTGGTTACTGGTGTTGTTAAAAAGAACAGTGAAGGTCTTTCGGAATGGAAGGTAAGCATCAAAAAATATATATAAAATTCCATCAATTATAAAAATTAAAAATAAAAAGATTTCCATATTAAACTGTTGGACTCTTCGTCTTGCTTCTCCTTTTACATTTGTTCATAGTGTTTTTGCTCATTAGTATTGTTACAGGAATTATACCATGAGTATCATGCTTTAGGAAGATTTGAATAAGATTACAGGGGTAAGCTTGAAAAAGTTGAAGCCTTGCATCTTCCTCGAAAAAGTTTGACACAAAATTAATTATTTATAAATAATGACAACTTTTGATTGTTTTTACCTTTTTAATCATCTTATATTTTCTATAATGGGATTTAATTATGCTATATTCTTTATAGGAGAGAGTCTTTAAATATTACATAGTGATGTAAAGCATCAAAGAAAACTCGTGAGAATTTGAAGAAGAAATCTCTTTGGTGTAAAATTTTGGAAGAGATTGTTGAGAAGCTTGTAGATATTGTCACCTTTATCCATCTAGCAGTTGTGGAAGCTTTTGAAGAAAATGGTATTTAAGTCTTCTTTTTCAAAATTCATATTTTATACATTCAAACTTTAATTAATTGATGTTATTTTTTTTATTTTTGTAGAGTCAAATTCATCTACGAATGGCAAGGATGGTAATAAGAAACCAGAGACATTAGGTGTTGCAGGTCTTGCTTTACACTATGGAAATTTAATCACCCAAATGGACAACATTGTAAGCTAATAATTTCCATTTTTTTAGCTTTGTTGTTCTTGATGGTAAGAATTTTTTTATTTCATCGTAAAAAATCAACAATTTTGTTTGGAGGTCAGAGTCTCGATTCTGGCAAAGGTTGATATGATTGTTCTTGATACAGATCAGAAGAGATTTAAGCAGAATTAGCAATTAGGCGGAAGAAATCAAGAGTTTATTCATAGTTTCCCATTTGGGGTTGAATTCTCTTAGAGAGAAGTACAGGTCGATAATGCCTCACATGAAATTCAACCACTCTTCCACGTCATATTTGCCACAGGTGGTTTATTGATTAAGTTGAACCCTGAGTTGACTTATTGGCCGATTTATTTAATATTTCTCTTGTATGTGAATAAATGGGGAGGTTTATGATTATCAAAACTCTACTAATCCGGTGACTTATAATGTAAAAGGAAATTTTCCCACACGTAACTTTCTTCATGTTTCTTTTTTTTATAGAGGGACAACCTCATCGTTGTTTGTGTGCTGCTGATACAACTGAACGTGAAACAAATCACACATTTCTTTATGGAATATTTTTATTTGGATCTAACCATGGGTACTGATGCTATGTTAACTCTGTTTTTTTTTTTTTGTGATTTGATATGGTTTATATATATTTCAAAAAGTGGTTTGATCATATAATTGATTTCTATCAGGAAGCTGTGAAGGTGTTATTGCACTGAATAAGGAGGATCGGACACTACATAGATGTGGTTCTTCTTCAACAATCTTGGCAACTAGGGTGAATATTTATTAATTGAACTTCACTAAATAGGCAATCTACTTATTATCTCATCATTTCCCAAGGATTTATATTAATAACTAATTGTTTCAGGATCTTAAGTTTGTACAATTTCATCGAACTTGATATATATGGTGTTGGGTGCCTCATTACTAAAGGTCGACGTATTTTCTTCATTTCAACGAGAGATAAACTGAAAAGAATCTGATAACTTGGTTTATCTTAATTTCATTCTCTTCTGTTGATCTTTTCTCATAAAAAAATTAAATTCGATGGTTTTCCAGAAATAAGATGCTGACAAATGGATGAAAAACAGTAAAACACTCTGGTAAATTTCACTTTATCTCTCTCTCTCTTATATACAGGTACATATTCTTATACATGTATGAGGTTAAATGCATGAAATAGCAGCATACTTCCGTTTGTTTGTTTATTGTAGCATCCTACTTTCATTTATTCCTGATAAAACATAAAAAATCTATCGAACTATTGCAATGGCATTAGAATACAAAGCAGTTTCCGGCTCTAATTGGGTGGATGTATTTTAAGTATAATGTTCTAATAAGAAAAAATTGAAACTTTAAAGTAGATTCCTATAACTGGGTAGAATTTTCAAAGTACTGTTGTAATAAGAAAAAATTTGAGAGTACAATGCTATACATGGGTAGATTTTCAAAGTGTATATTTGTACTAACAAATAGTTATAAGTGAATTTACTGCGATGCTATAGTTAGGTAGTATTTCTTACAATAATGATCTTATAAGAAAAAAATAATTGAAAGTACAATGCTATAATTGGGTAAATTCGAAAGTGTAATGTTCTAAATTCTAATAAGTATAAATTGAAAGCACGTGCAATGCTATAGCTGGGTAGATTTTCAAAGTATAATGTTCTAATAATAAAAAAAATGGAAAATATAATCCTATAATTAGGTAGATTTTTAAAGTATAATACTCTAATAAGAAAAAGTCAAAATTGCAATGCCATGCTTGCGTAGATTTTCAATGTATAATTTTCTAATAAGTAAAAACGAATAGTATAATGTTATAGGTAAATAAATGTCCAAGTTTTTATCTTTTTTTCTTTTTCTTTTACGGAGATTTATTAGGTTGGAACAATCTGCAAGTGGTTTTATGAAAAGAGATATGACATTGTGGGGAGCTTTTGCTATTTTACAAGGGTGGGAATTCGTATATTACGTTAAGAAACCCGAGGTATTTATAAAAAATCCTTACATAAATAAATACAAAGCTTCTTCATCTCTAATTTTATTAAAATATTGTTGCAATTTAGATTTTAATAGGAAGGGCAACAGAGGATGTTATTGTTGGTGTTGACTTGGGAAGAGAAGGCGACTGTAGAATATCTCGACAACAGGTAAAAAAATCATTTTAAAATGAACAAATTACTTCTAATAAATAAATGTTGAATATTTACATCTCTCGCCCTTCAATATTTCAGGCAATTATAAACTTGGATCGGGAGGGTTTTTTCCATATAAAGAACCTTGGCAAATATTCAATCTTTGTAAATAGCGATGAACTATTAAAAAACCAAAGTACTATCCTCACTTCAAGTTGTTTAATTGAGGTATGTTCTAATTTCCTTTCATATAAAAAAATTATATTTCATGCGACAAAAAAATTTAAAATTTTTCAATAATTTAATGAGAGAATGTTAACATTGCTTTGTATATGGATGACAATGACATTGCTATCATTTGTACATTTTTCAGAGTATAATAATGATGTAATAAGGAGAAATGAAAGTAGGATGCTATAATAAAGAAAGTACATTGCTATTTCTTGCATTTAACCTTATATTGAAATTAGCAGATAAGAGGAATGCCATTTATTTTTGAGACAAATGAAGAAAATATAAAGCGGTATGTCGATAGCATGAAGATCAAAAGCGATGTGGAGGACTAATCTTGACTTTAATTGACTTTCGGGAAGGTGCTACTTTTTAACTGCACTTTCAGGCAATTACATCTCTCGCCCTTCAATATTTCAGGCAATTTTAAGCGTAAAACATAGATATAAGGGCAACAGGTATGTATACGTAAAATAAAAAAAT
The DNA here is from genome assembly GCA_023525715.1 of Cichorium intybus. NCBI lineage: Eukaryota > Viridiplantae > Streptophyta > Magnoliopsida > Asterales > Asteraceae > Cichorium > Cichorium intybus. The sequence goes on along the minus strand of CM042009.1, from coordinate 115,931,553 downwards.
TACTTTATAGAGGTCCCAAGCCACACGTGCGTAGCACGAAGCCTCAACTAGTTGAAAATTAAAAATGAATAAATAAAAGTTCTCAATTCTCTTCAATATTTGAGTTCTCTGTTGATCCAACATATATAAAGGTATATATACTACTTCTTGTAACATCATACTCATGTTTTTATGACGATAATAATATAAAAGTTATATATATATATATATATATATATATATATATATATATATATATATATATATATATATATATATATATATAGTCGGTCTTATATTTTCAATATTTTTGGCCCTCTTGTTTCATTATACAAATACATATATTTCAAAAAGAAAAAGTATTTTAGTGACTATGACTATTTTACCTCTAGAAAAACAAGAAAACCAATAAGTAACTAATAAACTAGGAAACTAAATAAATTATTAACAAAAAAACCATAATAAACTAGGAAACTAAATAAATTATTAACAAAAAAACCATAAAATTACTGAAGAAATCAAAATTAATCCTAATATTGATTTGGAAACAAAACTCTATAAAAAACCAAAAAAAAAAAAAAAAAAAAAAAAAAACTATCTTGATTACTAACTTTATCTTGAGAAACAACAAACCATAAACTAGGAACACTGTCGTCGGAGAATAACTACTTGCTGGAAAAAGAAAAAAAAGTGGTGACGGGAAACCATGGAATACGATTGTCTGTGTCTTTCTAGTATCCTCTCTACCGTTCATTGTTTGCTACTCTAACTGTCGTTTAGCGTTTACCTGTACGTTGTTTGCTACTATGTCTAGAATTCCCCGGTGCTTTCCATACACGGCTACGCCAAACTTGTGCTTAAGTTGTTTACTCTTTGTCTTCGCGGTTGCCTCTCCTCATCAAAGGCCACATCATAGTGGAACGCCACAATGAGGGATACTAGACGGGCTTCTCATCTTATATCAGTTTCGAGCTTAGTCAAGATGTTTAGTCCGACTCGTGAGGTTTTACATAAATTATTGATGATATAACTAGTTCAATCAAATGAGACATGAATTCAGCATATGAGACGATTACTGCATTTGAATTCATTTTTGTTCTACATCTTGAAAAGGAAATAATAGAGATCGTCGATTTACTTTGCCAAGCTTTACAAAGACAAAATCAAGATATATTGAATGGATTGAGGCTAGTTATATCCATCAAAGTGCTATTACAAGAAATAAAGTATGAAAGATGGGATGGTTTGCTCTCTCGTGTTAAGTCATTTTATCTAGAACGTAACATCAATATAAGTTATCTTCTTTCTACTTTAGTAGAGGAGCTCAAGTTCGTACGGAGCATAACGATCATCGCTATCGAGTGGATATTTTTTACAGAGCAATTAATTGTCAGGTAATGGAATTAAATCATTAGTTTAATGATAGATCGATGGAGTTGCTTCATCTTTCAACAATGTTAGATCCTAAAAATTCTAATGAGTCTTTTCATTACTTTACGTTTAGCTAGCAATAAAAAGGCTACTCCTAGTAGAAGTGGTAGAATTATTCCAAGTATTTTAGTGAAGTTGTGATGTATGTAAATTAGTTGAAAAGTTTTAACCTAAAGATTTCAATGACAACGAGAAAGAACTTTTGAAGGTGCTACTCCAACATTATGAGGTTGATGACATTCAACATGCATATTATCGACAATTAACATCTATTTCAGAATTCCTTCGATGGTTGAGAAAGACTAGAAGTGCAACCAATTTCTATCTTATTTATCGGATTGTTAGTCATATACTTACTCTTCCAGTTTGCACTGTTACAACAGAGATTTCGTTTTCAGCAATGAGCCTCGTTAAAACGAGGTTATGGAATAAAATGGAAGATGAGTTCCACTTTGAGAAGCAATGTTAGAATATTTTGTATTAATCTTCTTAGATTTTTGTATGTAATAACTTTGAATGAAAGTAAAATTGTTTATATAGTTTTATGGGATTATTTTGAAAATTTTATTTTATTCCCCCATTTCTAATTCTCGTGCTCCTCCGCTGCATAAAGAGGAGGTTTCAACTAGGGGTGCAAATGTAATACCGTGACTTTAAATTTGTGATAAGATATGTTAATTATATGAATTAAGATAGATAAAAACTCGACTAGGAAAAGTTGGATGTTGAAAAGAGTATTAGAAATGATTTTAGCTTCTGCAGCAGGAAACACGGGCCGTGTTGGAGGAACACGGGTCGTGTTTCGATCCAGAGCAAACAGAGGATATTCTGTGGAAAAAACCCGGGCCATGTTTTATAAACCCGGACCGTGTTTTGTCAACAGAGGCAAACAGGGAATTTTTATTGTGTAGAAACCCGGGCCGTGTTCTATGAACCCGGACCGTGTTACGCGCACAGATCTGTTTTTAATGTGCGATTTTCTGTCATTTTGGGTTATATCCACTTCGAACAAAACCTCTCCAAAACCCTAGAAACTTAATCCTAAACCTCTAAACTCGAAATTGAAGTCTATAATTCAAGAATTGAAGCTAGGATTTGATTCCTTACGGTTGAAAGGTAATTCCCTTTGATTTTGACTTCATTTCAACGGTTGGGTTGTTTGATTTGAGATGGTTCCAGGTGGTTTTGATGAACCACCTGCAACAAGCATGGGTTAGAGTAAGTTTACTTGGATTAGTGTGTGTAAAAGAGTTCTAATTCGAGACCCAAGCTAGTGAAGTGCTTGTATTGCGTTCTTAGTGTTATATATATGTTAAAGAGATGAAATTGAAAGCTGCAACTTTGATTTTGTAGTTATCTTTTGATTGTAACTTGCTTCAATGATACAAATTCCTTTATTATGATAACTATTGAGTGTGATTGAGATTATTCTTAAATTGAGTAATAAAAATGAGTTGTTATGCTACAGCTAAGGCTAGGCAGGAGCACACATGAGGTGCAGGAGTTCCACATATCGATTCCACAACAGGTGAGTAGTTATTATTAGATTAATCATGTGTTGGTTTTGATGATTATTGCAGAAAGGAGTATGATTTGAGTTGTTTTGAAATTGGTTGAGTATACCAATTATGAGTGTTTGGATAGATGAACCTCACTATGAGTATATGTATTGAGAAACAAGATGGTTCACTGAAAATGATATGAATGAGATGATGGGCAATTGCTGTCCAAATAAACTTTAAATTACTCATAGAGCTCTCAAAGCTCATATATTGTTTGTTAATGTTAATTGTGTTAGGTTCTGGAAGTGCAGATCGTGGAAAACGCATCACGGAGGGTTAGTTGGAAAGGATATGGACTTTGGACTTGGACTTTCTTTCTAGTGTTAGACTTGTTCTTTTGTAAACATTCAGTTTTTGAGAAAACTAGTATGAAACTTTTTGTATGTAAATAAGCACTTAAACTATGTTTATGATAGTATCTTGTAAAGCTTGTTACTCATCTTTGAGGATTGCAGCTAAATGATAGTTATTTTGATTAAATTATCAGTGTATCCTGAAAATGAGAAACCGGGTGTTACAGCAAACGAGCCGGAGCCGGAGCCGGAGCCTGAGCCTGAGCCTGAGCCTGAGCCTGAGCCTGAGCCTGAGCCTGAGCCTGAGCCTGAGCCTGAGCCTGAGCCTGAGCCTGAGCCTGAGCCTGAGCCTGAGCCTGAGCCTGAGCCTGAGCCTGAGCCTGAGCCTGAGCCTGAGCCTGAGCCTGAGCCTGAGCCTGAGCCTGAGCCTGAGCCTGAGCCTGAGCCTGAGCCTGAGCCTGAGCCTGAGCCTGAGCCTGAGCCTGAGCCTGAGCCTGAGCCTGAGCCTGAGCCTGAGCCTGAGCCTGAGCCTGAGCCTGAGCCTGAGCCTGAGCCTGAGCCTGAGCCTGAGCCTGAGCCTGAGCCTGAGCCTGAGCCTGAGCCTGAGCCTGAGCCTGAGCCTGAGCCTGAGCCTGAGCCTGAGCCTGAGCCTGAGCCTGAGCCTGAGCCTGAGCCTGAGCCTGAGCCTGAGCCTGAGCCTGAGCCTGAGCCGGAGCCGGAGCCGGAGCCGGAGCCGGAGCCGGAGCCGGAGCCGGAGCCGGAGCCGGAGCCGGAGCCGGAGCCGGAGCCGGAGCCGGAGCCGGAGCCGGAGCCGGAGCCGGAGCCGGAGCCGGAGCCGGAGCCGGAGCCTGAGCCTGAGCCTGAGCCTGAGCCTGAGCCTGAGCCTGAGCCTGAGCCTGAGCCCGAGCCCGAGCCCGAGCCCGAGCCCGAGCCCGAGCCCGAGCCCGGCTCGGTTAAGAAATATACAGGGCTCAGATTGGGCTCGGCTCGTTACGAGCTTTATGGTCTCAAGCTCGGCTCGGGCTCGTTAAGAAATATGCGGGCTCGGCTCGGGCTTGGGCTCGACTCGTTTATTTCCTAACAAGCCTAAACGAGCTTAAGCTTGACTCGAGCTCGTTAAGAAGCTCGTTTACTCTAATGTAGGAAAATAACAACTTACTTAATTTATATGACTAAATATGTTTCAATTTTAATTTATATAAAAAAATAAAATAAAAATTATATTATATATAGGCTCGTTTAAGGCTCGCGAGCCTAATCGAGCTTGGTGACACAGGCTCGGCTCGAGCTCGTTTAACAAACGAGCCTTATATTAAGCTCGAGCTCGGCTCGGGCTCGTTTAAAATCGGTCTCAAGTCGAGCTTTTAAAGAGCCGGTCCCGGGTACCTCACGAGCCGGTTCGGCTCATTTGCACCCCTAGTTTCAACTATTTGTTTTAAAGTATTTTGCGAATCATAATAAAAATCAATTTGTATATGGGAAAATTAATTTGCTAATTTGCAAAACAAATCTTTCCATGCATTTAATGATCATCTTATATGGCAAACTTGCTATTTTGTGGTTTTACTTTTCCATATTTGACCATTTTTGTGGTGAACTCTTAAATTTTGGTCTAGCTTGATAATCTCAAAATTAATGTCAATAATAAACTTATTTATACAATCTTTTAGCATGCCTCTTTTAAATTTTTTATTATTTTAATCCTAACAATTAATACATCAAAATCACAAATACCTAACATAAAGAAATGACAAATAAGAAATTTTACAATTATCATCAAACGTATCCATACAAACTTATTACAAACATTATAATACAAAAGGTAAACACAATATCCATGATTCGAACAAATTCATATAAGACTTATGTCCGTCTATAACTTTCATTTCAAAAAAACAAAATTCACAAAAAAAAAAAATAATAACATTTAAGAAACAAAACGATTCTTAACCTATAAACCGCACCATCCAAGCAGCCCAGCTTCACACTACTACGCCCCAAACCTACAAACTTCACATCAACATCCAAAGGGGCAACTTTTATTTCTTGATTTCAAACCCGTGTTCAGCTCGAAGCCTTATCTTTTGGAACCGTTGGATTAAACGGTTTTTGCTCGGCACATGTCAGCACATCATGCGCGCCCGCTTCCTCACGCCCAACACCCATCAAATCAAGATAATACAAGTAATGTGTAACAATGGTGCTCATGTCATCAATGTCACCTTTTCCACATGTGCGATCACCATAAAGGATGTTCATGGTGAGCCCAAATCCAGGTGTCCTGTGGGATAACGTGTCATTCTTGGTGGGCTTCCAATTGCCAACCATGGCATCATGGGCTGATGGTTGACCTTTCTTTAATGGAGTCATCCATTGAAACATTGCAGCTTGGAAGGCTAAAGTGGCATTTTGTTCAATGTATTCAGGGTGGTGAAGAAGGTCCACGTGTAAGCAGTCACCAATGTATCCGTAATTGAAGTTCCTGAAAGAACACCATCGTTTGGTATTTAGGTCACTTATCTTTTAATTGTATTCAATAGGTCACTAAACTTTTTCTTTTTTTTTTTTTCGGTTCTCATTACACCATAGGGATAGATTTTAACTGGATAAACTGATACTGAATCATACTTGTTGTCCACTGTAATATTCAATATAACAGAAGTTATTCATTTTATTCATTTAGGTCATTCTGACACTTGTATTGCGTCTATAGTGACATCCAATTTGACAGAATTACTCGATTGAAAAACACTTAATGGTGTAATGAAAACACGGGAAAAAGTTTAGTCTGGTTGTCGTTTTATGACATTAACCCAAAAAAGGCTTAAGATTAATATTGGTGGAAAGGGAAATGTGGTTTTATATACCAGTAGATGGGTAAAGCACCACGACCAAAATAGTCGGCTCCAGGGGCACAAGGGTAAGTGTACTTGTAGCTTTCATCACAATAATCTTGCATAGGGCTCATTTCTTTGTTGTAGCATAATCCCCATGCGGTGGGCCCCCCAGTTGCCACTCCATACCCACCTAAATGAATTCCAACAATAAATAAAAATTGTTATCATTTGCGATTTTGTAGTTTATTGAGACATTCCTATAGTAAAGATGCTACATCTCAAACTGATAGGGGCTGGTTAATACTTGCTGATTGAGTAAGAGCTGACTGGGTCAGTGTCTGACTCGTGACTCAGTCGAATTCAGGAATTCATCCTGAAGCTGACAAGGTAAGAGGTAAATTTTGGGGTTATCAAACAGTCTGACAGACGTAACCTCTTACTGGACCAGTGAGAGGCAAATCAAACAACCCCTTAAACTTTCAAACACTGCAAACTCAAGAAACCATACCTCAAGATTCAAATAACGCACAAACAAGATTCCTCATGAATAAAAGAACTTTGAAAGTAAAAACTTACATGAAGTTTGACTACCAACATGTGCAAGAAAAGCAGCCATCTCTTTCATCTGAGTTGTCTTGTTGCCAGTGGTACCAAAGCCAAGTGGCTGGAAAAGGGTTGAAGCAATGATAAAAGATTTGAAATCCCAGAAACCAACAGCATGTGCTATTGGAGAATTCCTCTTTGAGAAAAGATTCTCAAATTGGTAGTAATCAAAATATTGAGATATTGTGAGGTTACAACAATATTGTGACCAGCCTTTACATTCCCAACCCTGATCACATACTTTCTTTCCCTTTATCTTTTTAACTGTTACGGGTGAAGTATCAGCATCCACAATTGATGCTAGAACAAACAGTGAAGCTATTACCAAAAGATAAATGTTCTTTGTCTCCATTCTTCTTTGCTGCAAAAAAAAAAAAGAAGAAAGAAAATAGTAAATTGAGCTTCTTTCATGGAAAAGATTTGAAAGAGAACAATGTTAAGAGATACCCGGATGTTTTTTTGTTTACCCAATGGTAAATTAAGATTGTTTGATTGTTAATTTAAGGTCTTTGTAGAAAAGATTGGGTGAAGGGACTTTTTTCCTTCTAGAGTTTTAATGGAGATTTTGAGAAAAACACAGGATTTAAGATGGGTCACAATCTGAGATGAGTAGAAGATAGCTAAACGAAAAAACCCAATATTAACTCGATTCCTTTTCTTATATATTGAGCGTTTTGTGAAAATATATCGAGGAAACTCAAGAGAGATCCGGATGCTATGGAGATTCTGATACATACACAGGATTTTGCGATAAATCACAATCTGAAATGAGCAGAAAATAAGTAAACCAAAATACTGAATGATGAATCAACTTATTATTTGCGCATTTCGTGAAATCATCTTGAAAAAACATGAATCAGAAAAACTATGACGCTATAAAGAACTAAAACAATATACATACGAAAGATTTTAGTTTCCTTTTAGGGTTTTATTGAAAAGTCTGACAAAAATTCAAGTGTTTAATTTGAATCGCAATCTGAAACAAGCAGAAGATTAGAAAAACAAAATACCCAATCATAAAGCGACTTCCTTTACTTGATTATTGGTGAAAATTCCTTGAGAAAACATGAAACTGAAAGACCTAGATGCTAAAGTTAACAATTTACAGCTAAAACAGTATATCCATTTACGAATTTTGCTTCCTTTCACGGTTTCCACAATGTACAAACTGAAAATAAACAGATCTGTGTGATTTCAAGATATTAGAATGTGCAACTTACTGAGAGTGGAGACTTCTCTCCTACAAAGATCTGAATTCTTTAATTGATCGAAGCGCAATTGCTTTTTGTATGCAAAATATCTTGCTTGTGGTTTTCTTCAATGCAATGAAAGTGGAATGTGTGTTAGATCAAGTATTTCTGTCAATGGAACAAAGGGTAGGGTGATGAAATGGACGGTGGAGATTGCCAGATGGGGTTCGGTTAGGGTGTATGAATCATGAAAGATGCTCGGTGTTTAATGTGGGAACAGGCTGGATTTGGAATCAAGTAAACGTATGTGAAGCTTTGAAGACGACTCACCAACTGGAGGTTAACTCGCCACCGACAGCTCACCGCTCCAATTCTGTTATTTGACTCGGTGACTAGTTGACTCAGTGAGTCTAAATTTGCACTCGACTGTCGGTTTGTTTTTACAGTTTTACTATGCTTGGTATAGTGTTTATGGTTCGTGACAATAGTGTTAAAATGATCTTATTAGAAACAAAAAATCAGATTGTGGGTTATTATTTTTTAAGGTGATATAATTTTTTTTTTGCAAAGCAATGTTTTTATCCATTTGTTAGTTTTCTCCGGAAATCCAAATTTCCTCCAAAAACCTAAATCGAGATTTGTAGAGAGTTAGATTTTCATGTGTTCGTGATTTTGATAGAGATTTTTCTTAAAGTTGATGTTGCCATCGGTAATTATTGCTAAATATTCGTTTATCAAATTTCATTTGTGATGTCTAATCATGATTGTCTTTAAGATCAAGGTTGTAAATATAATCCTCTTTAAATCTAGCAAACAAAACGTCATGGGTTATCAATTTAAGAGTAATGTTAACATAAATTTTGAATTTATATATATACTAGGTTATATAAATTTTACGTTGATTTTTTTTTTCTTTTTTTTGTGTAAAATAAAATTTTACGTTGATTTTTTTTTTTTTTTTTGTTTTTATAGCATCAAGGCATTAAAAAGAACGACTCCATTGTCAGGAACCAAACAATCGAAAGCTTGTATTTTTTTAGGACGTTTGCGTTTAGAAATGAAAATTAAAGAAAAGAAAATATTTAGTAGATAGTAATGAAAATTAAGGAAGTGAAACGATGTTCCATCAATAGAAACCATGCATACTTGATTTAATAATAAGCTATCGTTTTTGCGTAATTAAACATCTAATTATACTTGATTACTTAGGCTGGGGGAGCAGCTCGCTCTCCCCCTCGCCATCTTGATCGCCATCTCCTCGCCATCCATCGCCAAGCTGCACCCTGTCTCTCGCCTTCGCCTTTCGCCAAAGCCATCTCGCCTAATTCCCAGCGAGCTCGCCTTCACCTCCAACGTGGCTGGGTTTAGCGAGGGGATGGCTCGCCACTGCTCCCCTCAGCCTTATACACTTGTGACGCTACTTTCATTTCTTTTTATTTTTAAAAATTTTCTCCTTTAAAAAAAATAAATAAATAATCTGAAAATTAATACCTAGAAACAAAAGTGTTGCTATTTAGTTACCTTTTTATGGGCAACCAATAGTGTTTTATGTGAATAGTTAGTTTTTGGCAAATAGTTTTCTTTGGACAACATATTACATTCTAAAGAATACACAATATATCAGGAAAAAATTCAATTACATATTTGGTAATGTAAGATGTATCAAAACAATATAAAAAACACTATACATGAACATTTTCTAATAAGGACATCTAAAATTTTAAAAAGTTTTAAGAAAAGCGCCCTTACTATAAAAATATATAAAATACCCAATTTTTAATTGAAGTCATTTACATTAAATATGGCTAAAATGCAAAATGCTTTATTTATACTTATTTGGTCTTCAAAAATAAGAAGATAAACTTTTATGGTTAATAGCTAATGCATAAAGCAAATAGATAAAATTGTAAGTATTAACTAATATAAAATTGTAAGTTTTTAAAATTAACCATTTCATTTAAAAACAATTAGAATATTATTTTAAGTATTAACTATGATAAAGTTTTAAAATTTTATTATATACTAATATCATTTTATATGATCGGTTACACGCGTCCTTTCAAAATAAATGACGGGGAAAAACTTAAATTATTAAGACATGTGATATACCAAAAGCCAATGTACACATGCTTACAAATTAGTGAATTACTCCATATATATATCAATGATCTTAAGACCTTAATGGCTTAATTACGTCAAATTATTATGTCACAGATAAAAGGTTAAATTATTAATTCTCTTAGAGAAAAATGTTCACAAATCATTAATGTAGTAAATAAAATTTATAACTTCAAAGGCTTTATTTTTCCTAGCCTAACACGTGTTGTTAATAAGAAATTTGACTTCAAACAACAAATAACATACATGTAAGCATTAATTTGTGTATTTACGCAAGCATTAATTTGTGTATTTTATTGACATACATTTGCACCACTATAAGATGTTTTCAAAATATTGAGCTACCGGTAGTATATCTTTCATATATTACTTTTTTTTTTGGAACGGAAATGGGACTCGAGCGCTTGTGACGGGTTTTCAACCGTTCCTCATTATTTGACGCTCCAATGACTCGAACCCCACACCTCACCTCAGGAGGAAACCGGAGCATGGAAAACCCCCTCACCCTCCACCCAGCTGAGCTGGGTATCATTGGCATATAAAAATAGGAAACACGACCAAAACAATTCATCACACACTTGACTAAACATAAAGTAAGTATTACACCATTTCCATTTATATATGTTCTCTATAAATCAACATTTTTAGTATTCAAGCTGCAGGTTTTTTAACAACACCACGCCATATTTAGTCCATGTCATGCACAAGGTCAGCATTATTTGAACCAAAACAACATGTTTGCCATTCGTAGTGTCATCTTTAACATGCATATGTTGAAGTTCACAATATGTTTCCAACCTACAAAATTAAATAATGATATCAGTATGGGCACTGAACAAAAAAAATATTAAATACAGAATGACATGCTTATGATGTAATGCTGGAAGTTACCTTCCCCATTCCACAATTACTTATCCTTGTGCTTCATATTTCCTTCTTTTTTGGCCTTTTTCTCCTATAAAATAGAAAAACAAAAGGAAAATATTATGCCGGTATATCTCATTTATTCTAGTAAGTTTCATCAAAATCCATACAAAGTTGTACACATAATCTTAGGTTAGTACACCAAAAGCAATCATGTATTGATCAACACCTACATGGAAAGTTTTATAGCATTCCTGTAAATACATGAAGTAATATAACAATTAGCGTTTATATATCAAAAACAAAACAATAGATAGAATCAACCATAAACATCTTTGATTTCAAGAAATTTTGTGAAAAATCATGGTAAAAGTGGCATCTTTGAAATATCAAATGACAAAGAGTTTTTTAATTAGAAAAATATGAAACCCAGATAATCCATTTAATATAACAACACATTCATTAGGTTATTGATTAGCTTGCATTCACTGATAAGATAGTTAAACACACGCACATAGTTAACTCAAACAATAGATCATACAAACAAACAGTTACATAATTAGAAACTCAAAATAGAAAATAAAAACAGGAAAAATTAAAAAACGTAAATTTAGGCTCAAAACAATGAAAACAAGTATGCATAGAAAGATCTAGTGGTTCTGATAAGCATTCAAAGAACACATATGATCAGCACATGTTACATAACTTTGAACAATTAGAAAAATAACCCAATAACGGAGTGAAAACAAAATGGTTAGTTTCTAATAAATTTTCAATTTCCCTTATCATCAAATGTATAGAGAATCAAAGAGGAAATGAAAGAGAGATAATTATTTCATAATCAGACTATATGTGTTGGGACTGGAATAATTATCCCGAACATTCAAATCATAGTTTGGTAAAAAAAATCATCATTTATGTGGGTGTTCAAGCATATATGCTTAACACTGATGGAAATGGAGAAGTTTCATAACCCAGAAAAATAACTATGTTGGCAAGTTTCATCATAAGAGTTCTTAGTTATCTAATCCTCCACCAACAACTACAAAAAAACCTGAGATGATGATGTTATATGGAACCAAAATAATTCCAGAAATATTAAAAATGATGTGAAGCATGATTTCTATGCATTTGGCCGAAAATAAAAATTGTAAATGCAAGAAATAGCAGTCTACTTGAAGTATAAATATTATTTTTGCAGATGATCAGGAAATTAACCTTCTTTGCTGGCTTTTTTGCAACTGTTGTCTCTTCATTTTTACCAATCCCTAAATCAAAACTTTCTATTATTATGCAAAATAGTCATCATATAGTGCTTCATTTGTGACATGTGTATGTTTCAAAGCAAGATAATGATAAGAAATTGAAAGGTAAAAGGAATGTAGATGTGTAAACTGTTAAAATATGATAGACTTACCACAAAGAGCACCGTGACATAGGTGACATCTGTAAGCTGTTATATTTTCATAAAGAAGTTAAAACTGTCACTTAGGCATTACATCAAACACGTGGCGTGTGTAAACTGGAAGTATAAAGATACACCTAAAATACGCACCCTATATCCCATGTTCAAGATCATTTTTGGTCACCATTTTACGAATATATCACTTCTTGTCAAACCCTGTATAAAAATTAACATGGTAAACCTCATAAACAATAGAGATATTAACATAGTTAATTTCCTAAAACAAAATCAGATGTCAAAAACAGAGTAAATCAGAAAAACAAACCAAATAAAATACTAGATATGAACAATTTCGTTCCTAAAAAGCCATATCTGCAAAGAATTAAAAAAGCCAATACGTTGATGAAGGTTTGCTTTTATGCTTACCAACTCTAGGTTTAGACTTTAGAGTTACTAGATCGAAACACACACACACACAGAGATAGCAGCAAATAGTGGCGGTAAATGTGTAATTTTTCCAAAAAGAAAAACACGATAACTTTCAAACCATTAATAGTATCGAAATGTGAACGATTACAAATTTCAATTACCTCGTATCTAGTCCCCGTATCTTGAAGAAATGGCCGGATATAATGCAAAACATAAGAGAAATATGTTATTTCTTAATAGTAGATACTCATAACTTAAAAAATGGCGACAACAGTTTGGATTATCAATGGTCGTCGTTCTATGTGACTGAGAAGGGGACGCCGACGACTGTGGTGAATGGATGGGGCAGCAGACTAACCTCAATTGGTGAAATCGATAATGATAATAATAACTCTTTAGAGTCATATACGCATAAATCGATTTTAAATTTGGTGTCCATAACTTTTTGATTTCTTGTGGAATACATGGAATTCATTGACTTCTTACCTAAAATAATCGACTATGATTTATTTCAATCACAGAAAATCAGTTAACCATCCGTTTTCTGAATCAATTAGAGTGAAGAATCGTATGAGTGGGAAAATCATATTCACAGTGAGTGAATAAAAGGGGGACACGTGTCCTTTAATATAGTGTTTTATTAGAAGTAAGATATATATATATATATATATATATATATATATATATATATATATATATATATATATATATATATATATATATATATATATATATATATATATATATATATATATATATATATATATAACATAGAACCATAGAACCATAAAACCATATTATAAACCATTAGATCAGATAATAAGGGCTAGGGTTATGATTGTAATTTAACAGCTAATTAATTAAAAAGGGAAACTAAAATCGTTGCTTAATAATAGGAATAAAAACAAATCCCTGAAGTATAGAAAATTTGTTAATTTCTTAGCTAAATAGTAATCAAAAACCACGAATAACTCGATCATAATCACGACGTCATCAACGTCACGACCTCATAATCAAGAACAAAAGAAATCCATGGAAACAGAGAATACAATCGATATTGAAGCAGTATCTGAATCCGAGATTGAAAGCAACAATCTGTCATCAAATACGAATGAAAAAGCTTCTATATCAGTAAATGTTTCTGATATTGAAGGTGATTTATAATTATATATGATTGTTATTCAATTTTTCTGATTTTCTTCACAGATGTTCATTAATGAAAATGATATATTGAACATTCGTATATGTTCGATATATGTTAATTAGATGTTAGTTAAATGTTTCTGATCTTCTGTTTTTTTTTTTAGAAACGACGAGGTTTCATTAAAAACAAGCCACCAGCTATCAAGGGAATAGCAGGGGTGGCAAACAACCAAAATGAACAAGTAATGTGTCAAACACCAAAATTACAAAATTAACTACAAAACCAAAAAGCTCAAAGACATTCAAAGGGGTCTCGACACCATAAATTCCAGTTGCAGACGACTTTTTTGCATCTATGGTTGAACCATTGAAACGAACACGCAATAATGTTGTCTGCAAGTCGCGGAGGGGTGATAGACGCCTTTTTGAAAATAAGATCGTTTCTCGCCTTCCAAATAAGCCAAAAGACACAGTATATGATGCAAAGAAGCAACTTCTTTTTTTTAACACTATTCCCCAAATTAGCCGCATAATTTAAAAGGTCACCAACAGACTCAACCTCGGGACAATGAAAATGGCACCATCTAAAAACCCAATAGAATACCTGTTTGGCAAACTGACAAGAAACCAATAGGTGGTCGGAAGACTCCACCTCATCATTACACATTTGACATATCAAGGGGGAGTTTGAAATACCACGGGCATGTAAAGCAGCGGCAGTCGGAATCCGCCCTAACCGAGCTCGCCAGATGAAGCAATAAACTTTGAGCGGAACAGCTTTGATCCAGTGAAAACCATGACCCGAATCGGACGTTGTTATGGAATCAATAGCGACCCGCACAGCAGCCACATGAAATGACTTGCTAGGATCGACAGGACAAACCCACGAATCAGGACGGGAAGAAAGCGAGACTGAATTAACAGCGAGTACAAGATGATTAAATTGATCAATTTCGCAAGGATCACTAGGAGGTCTCTTCCACCGCCAACAAGCACCATTTGGGGATAACCTCTCAGAAACGAAACATGATTTCCTCCATTCAAGTTTATATAGATCAGGGAAACGGTATTCAACAATTACTCACTTTGAGCCTCCAAATCCATTTGGCAAGGAGACTAAGATTCAGTGCCCGTAGAGAACCAATGCCAAGTCCCCCCATATCTTTTGATGCAATAACCGAATTCCATGTGACCCAATTAATTACCCGCTTGCCATCACCGCCCCCCCCCCCCCATAGGAAATTCTGCCTAAATTTCTCCAATTGATCAATGACACGCTTTGGGGCCTTGAATAGGGAAAAATAGTAAATGTGAAGACTAGATAACACGGATTTAATCAACGTGACCCGCCCCCCAAAGGAGAGAGTTTTTGCTTTGACCTCTGTATATCTTCATAGATGTTCGTTAATGAATATTTATGAACATTTCTGCTTATAATGAACATTATTGAATATCTTCATAGATGATCGTTAATGAATATTTATGAACAATCCTGCTTCTAATGAACATTATTGACTATTTAAATATTTTCATTAATGAACATTACTGTTTATGATGCTCTAGGCGACTTTTGTAAATATATAATAGATGAAGCAGTATATCATTATGTATGTTCATTAATGAACATGATAGAACATTATTGACTGTTAAAACTTGTTCATTAATGAACATTACTGTTAATGAACATGATAGAACTGTTGGATTAGGTGTCTAAGTCGTGACAATAATTGGTATATACTTGATTGATAGTAGCAAAGTCCTTTTGGGTTGCCCTCATAGCTGGCAATTTGATAGAATAACTTTTAGAGAGAGATTGATTTATTATGTGATTAATAAATCAATTTAAATAATTTGTTAATATATTATGAGGATAATATATTAATTAGAAATAGTATTATTTAATTAATAATTAATCATAAATTAATTGGAATTAATTTTAGGATTAATTGGATTAGTTAAAGGTGCAGGGACTGAATTGTAATTATTCAATAGTTGGGCAATAGATAATTATAATATATATGTATATGGTGAACGAAAACTAGGATAATTATATCCATAATTTTTGAATTATATATATAGATAAATAAGGATTTGAATTTAAATATAAAAGGTTTATCCGGTTTGAATTCAAATAAGCTTTATCTGTAAGGCTTATCTGCTAAACCCTTGAGGCTATAAATAGGGAGCCTCAGTACCCCCTAAGAGCCACGAAATTTTAAGGGTTTCTCTCCCTCTCTCTAGTTTTTCTTGTTACTAGCTTTGGGTGTGAACCATTAGAGGCACGACGCTTGTGGTGCTCGCTTCCAAAAGATCAACAAAGGTTAGTAATTCTTGAATTATTCTTTTAATAGAAATCAAAATGCCTATAGGGTTTTAGTTACAGATTCAAATAGGGAAAACATAGATCCTTTAGGTTGCATGTGAACTTAAGAGTTTAAGTTTATCTGTTTGCCTATTTCCCATCAAGAACATAATTGATCATTGATGAACATTATTGACTATTAAAACTTGTTCATTAATGAACATTACTTTAAATCTTTAAATGAGTTAAAAATTATTAAAAAAACAATTGAGTTGCAAGTTCATGATGTAATGACAAAATATTGTTAACATTTTATTCGCTTTAATAAGATCTATGCATATAAAACTTTCAAACATTAATCTTTCAAAGTTCAAACAAATTTGTTTATACATATAAATATTATAATAGATGTTATTTAATAAATGTAGTTCAAGATAAATTTGTATCACGTACTACATTAATTTGAATTTATTTAAAAAAATTAAAAGGGATATCAGATACCCGTCCAAATTTTATGATTTCTATCCTAAAACTGAAACTAATCGTTCATGGAATGTTGCAACTGATTCCTAATCTGATTACAATCAAGATCAAGAATACAAAATAACATACGAGGGAAATAATTTTAGTCTCTCTACTTATAGATGTTTGGTTTCCTTTGAAATTTGTTTCTTAGCTATGTGGGATGAGAAAGATGTTAGTCTCTTTATTTATATATGTTTGACTTCTCTTCAATTGTGTTTCTTAAGCGATGTGGGATAAGAAAATGACACAAAATAACACAATATGACGAAAATTTTGATCCCACGTCGTCATGATAAACCAACTCAAGAAGCTTTTTTATGCAATAAATAAAGGTCTCCCTCAAAATTAAAACATTTATATAAATCATTAGATATTTTTATTGTTGGAAAAATTTCCAAATATTAAAGTTCAATGAAATATTTAGTTAAAAGTTTAGTTATTTCTATTTTAATAGGTTGAGCATTAAAAAATTTTGAGAGTTGATCTCGATATGAGTTATGGATTCGTTCATAAAGTAGTACAAAATTGCATGCATAATGTTGTATAATCCAATTTTAAACTTTTGTGATACAATTTGTGTTTTTCAAAATTTCAAAATCACATATGTGGTGCCATGTGAGGGTTTGACTATATATCACACATAAACACCATTAAAATGTATATTTATTATTATCATTAAAAATGTTTTTCCAATATATTTGAGTAATAATGAAATCCTTTGATAAAATATAGCGAAATAATTATCCTGTCCCTCAATTATTATACAACTTTGTAGATATCATCCAAATTTTCTTATGTAATACTTGAAAGGTTTTGCACAAACAATGAACTAGAAATTCCTAAGTTCACATGCAACCTAAGAGGAGATCTATGTTTTTATACAATGAACATATAATAAAAACCTAAGGCCAATAATTAATCTCTAAAGAACAAATCAAGAAAACCAACCTTTGATTCTTGATCCAGAAGCTAGCAGCAAAAGTATCTTACCTTAAATGGAGTCACACCCAAGCAATGGAGTAGAGAATACAGCAGAGTTCCAGAGAGTCTACAAAAGTGGCGCAGGATTTAGGGTTCCAGGAGGTACCTTTTATAGCCTCCAAGGGTTACAGTCAAAACCCTAGAGGAGCCTCCTTAATGGGCAAGCATGTTGACCATTTGGACCAAGGCTTCTAAACCCTAATTAGGGTTTCGCCAATATGGAGGTTCCCTCCATATTTCACGCCAACTTGGCCCCTGGCCACTGGTTAGCCAGTTATTCAACTATTGAATAAATACAAACCAGTCCCTACACTTTAAATTAATTAAATTAATCACTAAATTAAATCCAATTATTTGACAATTGTAAATTTTGGTCAACAAAAGTCAACTGTAATCAAACGAAGCGTACGTTAATCCATTTGTTGAAAAGTTATTTTCCATAACTTTTGCTATGAATTATCAAATATTATAATACTACGTATGCTAATTCAAAACAATTATCGAGTAAACATCGAATATACGGATAATAAATTACTGTAGCGTAAAAATTCGATAATTGTACGATTATTATTTTGAGAATAATAATATTCATAAAACGATCTACTCGTAAATACGAACCGGTGGATATGTAGAACGTCGAAAACGGAGTTCGAATGTGAAAGTTACAACCATTAAATCGCTGTGAACGGATAAATGTACACAGGGTTTGGACTCAAAATACAAAATGTGGTGCCTTAAACATCAAATATGAAATAACAATTCATATAATATGGAACGTAATAATATCTAGTATTTCGTCAAAAACTCATAAAACTTCGCTAAAACGACTTACGATTTTATAAAAATCCCACATTTTATATAAGTAGGATGCTATTTTTATAAAAACAAACCCACCCACCCCTCCTACCCCACCCCCATCGGCTACACCACCAGCCCCCATGCAATCCATGGGTTACTATTCAAAATCTAGGGCATAATGGAGCTAGGAATAAACAAATGCATAAAAATCAAACTTGATATTAAACTATAATGCATCTCATTTGAAAGGAACTAACACACACTTCTCCTACATCTCTCTCTTTCTCCTCTCGGCTCTCTCCCTCTCTCCCTCTCTTCCAACCCGCCACCACCTTGCACCACCATAAACCACCGCCGGCCACCCTCATCATCCATCATTTTTAGTGCAAAACATTCCAAGCTTGGTAAGTTAGCTTCTCTTGTGATTCTAATCTATATTACACAAGTTTTACACCATTTACACACACTAACATCTATGAAAAACCTTTGGGTAATAGCATTGTCCAAGGGTCCTCCGAGCTCCAAAGCTTGGATCTTCGTTCCTACCACCGATCTTTCAAGAACTACTTAGTTATTAAGCCAAACACGCTACAAGGGTGAGTTCATACCCCTCATTTTCATCTTTTCAAACCTTTTTGGGGGAGAATACAAGTTTAAATGCTATTAATGTTGTTTTATCCAAGTTTACATATGTTTAAATGCTAAAAATGATGATTTACACAAGTTTATAAAACTAGTTGTTGTGTAAAAATGCTTTTGATATGAAAGATGGTTAGTTCTATGTATGATAAACATTATGACATATTATGTTTGGGTAAAAGTTTCCAAACTATAAATAAAATGTGTAAAAATGCTAGATCTTGGATAAAAATGTTATAAATATGAAAACTAGAAGTTGTGTACAAATGATCTTGACATGGGAAATGGTTAGATCCATGTATTGTGAATATTATGACATATTATGTTTGTGTAAAAGATGCAAGACTATAAATAAAGTATGTAAAACAGTAGAGTTTTGACATAAACGTCATAAAAACGATAACTAACAAAAACTACGTTTTTGTAACCGGAAATATCACTTTCTAGCAAAAATGGTTATAACCAAGTTATTACCTCATTTTTGTGAAAAATATCTTAAAATATGATATTTATAATCAATTGAATAAGTTATTTCGTTATTATTCGTAAAAATATGGTTATTACGACGGAACACTAAAAATAGACTATTATTGGAATAGTTTAGGAACATAAGGTTATAATTACAAAAATAATTATATAAAATAATATAATTATTAAACATTACTATATTATCATGGGAAAAATTATAATGGACGATTACAAGAGTTTTTACATATAAATCTTACGTAAACAAGTTGATTTGGAATACATACATTTTGTGAGATGAATCTTCACAGTACTTTTATAAGTACCTACTATAAGTCCTGAATTTTATAACCAGAGTCTCGGTAAGAGAGCGCGATATTTGAGTATAGATCTATACGGGTTTGACAACCCCGCACCTGAGCTTCTAGCTACAGCTAGACCGGCAGGTCTGAGGTGTCCAAATGTCTAACATTCCGACGCCTGAAGAACGTCGCAGCAGGCCAACTAGTCACAGTATGGTTATAGGGTATCTCACATGGGGAAAATAATCAACTTAATATTTTTATAAATTGTTTACGTGGAAACATACAATTCTAAGAAATTTACACTACAGTTTACATATTACATTTTAGTCTTTGGGATTTAAAGACTTGGACATTTTTATGAGAAAATACTGGATTTTCTTGGTTTTCAATACTATCGTTTACAAATAAAGGACTTTTCTTACGCAAAATCTTATGAACTCACCAACTTAATTGTTGACACTCTTTCAAATTACTTGTATTATCAGGAAATTCATAAGGTAAACCTCAGCGCTATTTGAAGGGACGTTACGACGTCGTTTTTGTTTATTTTGATATCATTTGTAATTGTATTTGAAACATGCAACTTTAACGATGTAACATTTGCAATTATTTAATGATGGTTGTTTTGCTTGGAATCACTATTATTCAACTTTGTTATAATATTGTTCATGAAAAAATCCACCCTCGAACGATTCCGCCATTACGGTTTGGGGGTGTGACAGATTGGTATCAGAGCATTGTTTATAGTGAACTAAGTATATCAATCCATTTAAAGATATACAACTATAAATACAATGGGACTAAAACTCTCGAAAACATTTTTCGTACAAGTATACTTTTAAAATTACAACGATAATTTTTATAAAAAGTATAAGTACATAACTAGAACGATATCATAACGAAAACATACAAAAGTGGTAGGATGAGTTGAACACTACAGATAGGCCTAAGTGTTTTGGTAATTATATCTTGGATAAATAGAG
Source organism: Cichorium intybus (assembly GCA_023525715.1). Taxonomy (NCBI): domain Eukaryota; kingdom Viridiplantae; phylum Streptophyta; class Magnoliopsida; order Asterales; family Asteraceae; genus Cichorium; species Cichorium intybus. The sequence continues at coordinate 115,910,701 of CM042009.1, read as the reverse complement.
CCTGATCAACTGTATTGGTCCAAGAAATGATTAACGTATACTTAGGAATAGTCGTGGTGAACAACAAGTCCGAACACTTACCAATAACCAAATAACTAAACATAAAATTTAAAATACTATAGGAGTATTTTGTGACGCTATAGAACTAAACATAAAGTTAAAATACTATAGGAGTATTTTTTGTACATTACTTAAGTATATATAGGTGTATTTAAGAATCCCTTTATATACTTCTTACACCCCAATCCTCGTACAGACGCCATGGCCGGATATCACCTACCAGGAGACCCTTACTACCCGGAAGAAGAACCGGAAGAGATATCGGAAGATGAGGACCAATGGGACGAGGAGGAGTCCGATGACGAACCCGAAGTCATCAACCCCTGCCACCCAATCCGCGAGCTTCATGCACCACCCCCGGAGCCGAGCTTCCAGGTATACCTCCACCCTGGTGGCCCGCTATGGATGCGTACTCCTCGAAAGAGGGTACTTCCCATCCACCGTCCCTTACTAATAGAAGAACCTCTTCAGGACCCGACGCCAGAATGGGCAGAGCGCCTACGCCAGTGGAGCCGCGAACAAGGCCTGATTCCCCCTTATGGCAGGTGTCGAGACTTCTTCGACCTCAGCGAGGGAGGTTCCGCAGACCGAGCCTTACCGGTCATGATTGGGCGTATTAGCCGCCAGGAGGATCGGATCAGGGCGACATCCAGCCAAGTCCTGGATGTGGGGGCCGCTACGGAGGTCACCACAGCACGCGTCCGACGCCTCGACGAGGCTCATCACCGTACTTCCGAGAGGGTCGACTCGCTTAAGGAGGATGGGAGGACGACTATGGGGATATTCCGAGAGGCCTTTGTGCGAATATCAGAGTCCGAGCAGAGGATACGAGACATAGAGCAGAGGGCTGAGGAGGCCGTACGAGAGGCTGCTGATTTGAGGGCACAGGTAGCCGCGCTTCGTGGAGACAAGGGATCCAGTTCGTCATGAGTAGTACTCGTACTGCTCAAATTTTGTTATAGACTAGGATTTTATGAGCAAGCGCTATACGCTACTCGCTCTTGTATGTAGGCGCGACCCTACAATTAAGTGATTACACTCTTTGTGGGTCGTTACGCCGTCCGTTTATTGTTGCATTGTAGACCTCTGTGAAGGTCAAAATTTTCCTATCTCAAATGCATGTAACGCTACAAATTATTATTAATATGATGACGTATCTTATTTATAAAGCGTTGTACAAGTGTTTGATATGTATGTTTGATACTGGATTATGGTTACAACTTACGAAAAGAAAAAGACAAAGATAAACTTAATATATAAGCGCCATATCCTAATGACAACATACTTATAACGATCCTTCCAGAAACTAACCAACGTCAAATCTTGAATCCTTGTGGCAGAAACATGCCACCCCGTCGAAGAAACGCTAGGTGTGCACCGATTGAAACTCCCGAGCCACCCATGATGGACTCAGCTACTTTCCAAGCCGCTGTTACTGCTGCGGTAGCACCTGCCATCGCTCAGATAAACTCGAATGGGACGAATGGAAACGGAAGCAGAAATGGCACCAACGACGCCACAAATGGAGAAACACCAAACCAATCGCGAGTATGTACGTACAAGGACTTTGCTAATTGCAAACCTGTGGCTTTCCATGGTACTGGTGGTGTCCTTGCTCTCACGAGATGGATTGAGAAGACTGAATCAATCTTTGATATCTTTGCATGCCCCGAAGAATTTAAAGTCAAATTCGCCGCTTGTACCTTTGCTGAGACCGCCATGTCCTGGTGGAAGGGTCATGTTAAGGCTCTGACACTTCCTGTGGCCAACTTAATGAGTTGGGAGGAACTGAAGACCATGTTGATGAAAGAGTACTGTCCCAGAGGGGAGATCCAAAAACTAGAACAGGAGCTGTGGAACCTTACCATGAAAGGTTCAGATCTGACCGCCTACACGAACCGATTCAATGACTTGGCAACCCTCTGCCCTGCTATGGTCACGCCAGAATCTGTGAAGGTGGAACGCTATATCTGGGGGCTATCTCCTCAGATCCATGGGAACGTAGAAGCGGCAAGCCCCGCCACTTTCGACAGTGCCAAACGACTGGCCCAACGATTAGTCGACCATGGGGTTCGCCAGGGCACCATGACCCCTAAAACTGATCAACCAAAGGAGAAGGACCACAAAAGGAAACCCTGGAACAGTGGGAGGGGTTAGCCTAACCAAGAAGGTGCCAAGAGACAACAGATTGTGGCAGTCCGTGCAGCCACGATATATGGTGCGGTCAATTATGACTATGACATATGGGACAGAAACTGTTATGAGAATTTAAATGTTGTTATTCTCTTATTTATGTGAGATTATTTATATGATTACTCATTGAGCTTTATAGCTCACAGTGTTTATTTGATATGTCCCTGCAGGTGAGCGTGATCCCGCTAAGGGGAAAGACAAAGTCCGTGACTAAGGACTTAGCAATGTGAAGTAGCATCCCGGCTTGAAGGATGTATAATACTAGTATATTGTAATCCTTGATACTCTTGTGCCTGTTTGTATTAACTAATACCCCCTTTGAATATGGTTTTGATTGTAAAATATGTGTTTGAAAAAATAAAAAATTTTATGGGGTGTTTTGTTAATAAGTCGGGTATTACAGCAAAGAACGTTGGGAGAAATGGAAGAGTCCTAGCCATGGGACGCGCGGAAGCGGTGGAGGATCCCACCGTGGTTACCGGTACGTTCCTCGTCAATAATTCATATGCTTATATTCTATTCGATAGCGGCGCGGGGAGGAGCTTCGTAAGCCACGAGTTTAAAAACTTACTAAAACAAAAACCTCAACCACTCAATGAAACATTTACGGTAGAAATGGCAAATGGCAAAACAGAAAGCACAAACGACATATACATAGGCTGTACACTTACTCTGGACGATCACTCCTTTCAAATCAACTTAATGCCTGTTAGAATAGGAAGCTTTGACGTGATTGTTGGCATGGATTGGCTAATTCCCTACCATGCCGACATCATGTGTTACGAACTAGGGATCCGACTTCATCTGCCAGATGACAAGACCCTTGTTATCTACGGTGATAAACCCGGTACTAGCCTCCGAATCGTATCTTGCATCAAAGCCCGAAAGTACCTACAGAAAAGATACCATGCCTTCCTAGCCCACGTTGTTGACGAGAAGAATGAAGTAAAGAGCATCAAAGAGATCCCCGAAGTCTGCGACTTTTCTGACGTATTCCCAGAAAACCTTCCAGGAGTACCACCCGCACGACAAGTCGAGTTCAGAATCGATTTGATCCCTGGAGCCACCCGAGTAGCAAAATCGTCATACCGATTAGCCCCGGCAGAAATGCAAGAATTATCCAGCCAACTAAACGAACTGCTAAGTAAAGGGTTCATCAGGCCAAGCTTCTCACCTTGGGGAGCGCCAGTCTTGTTCGTGAAGAAGAAGGATGGGTCATTCCGTATGTGCATTGACTATCGGGAGTTGAACAAGCTCACTATCAAGAATCGGTATCGGTTACCCCGAATTGACGACCTTTTCGACCAACTCCAAGGATCGAGTTACTTCTCAAAAATCGATCTAAGGTCGGGGTATCACCAACTCAGAGTCCAAGAAGAAGACGTTCCTAAGACGGCATTCAGAACTCGCTACGGCCATTATGAATTCGTTGTGATGCCCTTCGGATTGACTAATGCGCCCGCAGTGTTTATGGATCTGATGAACCGCGTATGCCGACCTTACTTAGACAAATTCGTGATAGTGTTCATCGACGACATACTTATCTATTCACGAAGTAAGGAGGAACATAGCCAACACCTACGGCAAGTCTTGGAGACACTAAGGGCAGAGAAGCTGTATGCGAAATTTTCAAAATGCGAATTTTGGATTCGAAAGGTGGACTTTCTAGGCCACGTAGTCAGCAAGGAAGGGATACATGTGGATCCCTCCAAAATCAAAGCCATCGAAAACTGGGAAGCACCAAGAACTCCGACAGAAATCCGCCAGTTTTTGGGCCTTGCTGGCTATTACCGAAGATTCATACAGAATTTCTCCAAAATTGCGAAGCCACTTACTGCCCTGACACAGAAGGGTGTAACATTCAAGTGGGAAGATAAACAAGACGCCGCCTTCCAGACCTTAAAGAAAGCTTTGTGCAGCGCTCCTATTCTGTCCCTTCCAGAAGGAAAAGAAGTCTTTGTGGTCTATTGCGATGCATCGAACCAGGGTCTGGGCTGTGTACTCATGCAAAGAGGAAAAGTCATTGCCTACGCTTCAAGACAACTTAAAACTCACGAGGTCAACTACATTACACATGACCTCGAGTTGGGGGCAGTAGTGTTCGCATTGAAGATCTGGAGACACTACCTGTACGGCACTAAGTGTACGGTTTTCACCGACCATAAGAGTCTCCAGCATATCCTCAACCAAAAAGAACTCAACATGAGACAACGGCGATGGGTAGAGCTGCTAGGTGATTATGAATGCGAAATTCGTTACCACCCAGGAAAGGCCAACGTGGTGGCAGATGCCCTTAGTCGGAAAGAGTACTCGGAAAGAGTACTAGGGCCGCCGAGTAAAGTCTCTGTCGATAACGATCCATTCCCATTTGTCCACTCAGATCAAGGAGGCGCAGCTGGAAGCCTTAAAACCTGAGAATGTCGCAAATGAAGCCTTATGAGGGATGGATAAGAACCTCGAAGTTAAGGATGACGGAGCTCGTTACATCATGAACCAGATTTGGACCCCGAAATTTGGCGGATACAAAGACATTATCATGAATGAGACTCATAAGACTAAATACTCCATTCATCCTGGGTCCGACAAGATGTACCTGGACCTCAAGAAACTGTATTGGTGGCCAAACATGAAGGCAGAAATTGCTACTTACGTGGGCAAGTGTCTGACTTGCGCCAAAGTCAAAGTAGAATACCAAAAGCCCTCGGGTCTGCTACAACAACCAGAAATACCCGAGTGGAAGTGGGAGCGGATAACTATGGACTTCATAACCAAACTACCAAAGACAACTGGTGGGTTAGACACCATATGGGTAATCGTCGATAGATTAACCAAATCCGCTCACTTCCTGCCAATCAAGGAGACCGACAAGATGGAGAAACTTACAAGGACGTACATCAAGGAAATAGTACGATTGCATGGTGCGCCAATTTCGATTATCTCAGATAGAGATAGTCGATTCACTTCACGATTTTGGCAATCATTACAAAAAGCCTTGGGAACCAGACTCGACATGAGTACAGCGTACCATCCACAGACAGACGGGCAAAGTGAAAGAACCATTCAAACGCTGGAAGACATGTTGAGAGCTTGTGTGATAGACATTGGTAAGGCGTGGGACACCCACTTACCACTTATTGAGTTTTCATACAACAACAGCTACCACACCAGCATCAAAGTTGCCCCATTCGAAGCTTTATATGGACGCAAGTGCAGATCCCCTTTGTGCTGGGCTGAGGTAGGTGATACTCAACTAGCCAGAGGTCAAGTACCTAACAGCACTCTCACCGGTCCAGAGATCATACGAGAGACGACGGAGAAAATCGTCCAAATCCGTGAACGATTGAAAGCATCTCGTGACCGACAAAAGAGTTACGCAGATAAACGACGCAAACCTTTGGAATTCCAGGTTGGCGATCGAGTGTTATTGAAAGTCTCACCATGGAAAGGAATAATACGCTTTGGAAAGCGTTGGAAACTGAACCCCAGATACATTGGGCCCTTTAAGATCCTTGCTAGGATTGGCCCAGTAGCTTACAAACTCCAACTACCACAAGAGCTCAGCAATGTCCATCCCACCTTTCATGTTTCCAACCTAAAGAAGTGTCTGTCCGATGAGACGCTTGTCATTCCGCTCGACGAGATCGAGGTGAATGAGAATCTCCAGTTTGTAGAAGAACCCGTGGAGATCATGGACAGAGAAGTCAAGAGAACGAAACAAAGCCGCATACCAATAGTGAAAGTCCACTGGAGCGCTAAGCGTGGACCAGAATTTACTTGGGAGCGTGAAGACCAAATGAAAAAAAAGTATCCACATCTCTTCCCAAACCCTTGAGAATCTACTCAAGAGCTAAATTTCGGGACGAAATTCTTTCTAACGGGTAGATGATGTGACAATTGTAAATTTTGGTCAACAAAAGTCAACTGTAGTCAAACAAAGCGTACGTTAATCCATGTGTTGAAAAGTTATTTTCCATAACTTTTGCTATGAATTATCAAATATTATAATACTACGTATACTAATTCAAAACAATTATCGAGTAAACATTGAAAATACGGACAATAAATTACTGTAGCGTAAAAATTCGATAATTGTACAATTATTATTTTGAGAATAATAATATTCATAAAACGATCTACTTGTAAATACGAACCGGTGGATATATAGAACGTCGAAAACGGAGTTCGAATGTGAAAGTTACAACCATTAAATCGCTGTGAACGGATAAATGTACACAGGGTTTGGACTCAAAATACAAAATGTGGTGCCTTAAACATCAAATATGAAATAACAATTCATATAATATGGAACGTAATAATATCTAGTATTTAATTTCAAAGCCAAATTCGATTTCCGGTAAAATGCCAAAAATCGCGAAATCGGAAGAATACTGCGCTTAAACGCGTATTTTAACATCCAACGAGTTATAATTCAATCAAAAATAAATGTTTGACAATGTTTTTATACAAAATAATTATTTAGAACTTTGTTTCGTCAAAAACTCATAAAATTTCGCTAAAACGACTTACGATTTTATAAAAATCCCACATTTTATATAAGTAGGATGCTATTTTTATAAAAACAAACCCACCCACCCCTCCTACCCCACCCCCATAGGCTACACCACCAGCCCCCATGCAATCCATGGTTTACTATTCAAAATCTAGGGCATAATGTGTAACGCCCGGTTTTTCATCCTGGAATTTACAAGATAATATCACCAGGGATCATCCCATGATCCAAGCCAAGCGTTACCTATCCTGCAAAACCACATAAAATAAAGGGGTAAGCTATAAAGCTTAGTGAGTAATCTAATCACAGTATGACCTATATGGTCACACACGTTACAGGATCACCACTCCTGTCAGCTTCACAGTTCTATCCGACTCGTACTTCACACTGTGAAACTACCGTATTACCCGACGTCACTCGCTATACAGTATTATCCACCGATGCTCACTATGATCCACTGATACTCACTATTAGACTATGCCACACAGTCTTATCTTACATCGTCACGACTCACCACTTTAGCTAATGTCACCTCTTTTTATTTATTATTTGGTATTAATTTTTATGAATTCTTATACCGTCTCACGGTATACCCACTCACTTAACGGCTTTCTCATACAAGTATGGTCATAGTACATCTATGATTACCCCGTGTTTTATTAGTATATGGTAAATCTTGCAGTCCCCTGACATGCATTATATACCATTACTTAATCACTCTGCTCAGTATCATCTTGTGATACTTTCGAATTTATAATTTCGACCTACCCTCACGACAACACACATATTTCCCACATAAGTATTATTTTAATACTTTACAGCTTTATAATTCCAATACAGCTTTATAATTCCAATACGGCACTTCATGATTTATCAAGTAAAGAACGGCCAGGTAGAAGATTAGTTGGGGTGGCAGGATCCTTTCAGCATTTTAGCCTTTCGGAAAATCCAGCAACCAGATCCCAAGTAATCGGCCTAGACACCGTCCTCGTAAGTAAATCAATCAGCATTACCTTTGGAATTATGAACTATTGGAAATAAATTTATTACACCCCTCGTATTTTATAGTTTAACACATATAGACTATTAAGGAGATACGGTAGCGATTACTCACCTAAGATTGGCGTTTTCGCAAAGCCTTGGCACGTTTCCCGTTCCGCTCTTCCAACACTTCCCGAGCACCTCGTTACCAGCTACCGCTCGCTCCTAACTCCTCCCGACCTATTTTCCTCACCAGAACACTCCTCGATATCGTAAGGTTGTTTGGTGTTTGTTGTGGGTTGAAATGAAGAAGTTGAGCCTCTATTTATAGGGCTTGGAAACACTATTCACGACATCATCACGACGTCATCATGACATCAGCGACACTATTTACGACGTCATCATGACGTCATCACGACATCATCGTCGATGTCATCACGAGGTAAGCGCTTACTTCATCTCTCGGTTACTATTCACACCGAAGTTACTATTCACGCCGGAGCACTATTCACGCCGGAGTTACTATTCATCTTTTTTTTTTTTTTTTTTTGAAAAACGGTCGTTACAAGTTCTCCCCCCCTTTATAAGATTCCGTCCCCGGAATCTTCAACGTTGACATACACTTATTCTTCTAATCATTCTCTATTTCAACACAATACGGTTGTATTAGTAAACCCAAAGGGTATTACAATACTGGCACATTAACCACCTCTAATCAACTAGGCCAACCTATTGAGACTACAAAGTACGCGTTATGTAATCTCATACACTCACAACACAGACATCATAGATGCAAGGTACTTGTTATGCATTGTATACTCATAATCATATATTCACCACATCATATCACAATCCCTGCTCTTCACAACCTCAACAGCTCAGCTATTCGTCCTTTCATCGACCCATCACGGTATTGAGTCACAAAAATTCACCAGACACCTAACTGCATGTGTGTTAGAACTGTCGGCCAATAAAGCCATCACAACACTTGTATGTGGTCCCACCACAATTACTGCTCATACGATTATCACAACACATATGTGGTCCCACCACATATACTAGTAATGTGGCCCCGCTAAATAAGTGGTCACAACCACAAGTACTAGCAATCCCACAGAATAAATGGTTACAACTACAGGTACCAGTAGCCCCACGGAATAAGTGGTCCCAACCACAAGTACAAGTAGCCCCACATCATAAGTGGTCCCAACCACAATACTAGTAGCCCCACCTAATAAGTGGTCCCAACTACAAGTATAAGTGGCCCCACAGAATAAACAGCTTTTCGCTCTAAAGGCTTAACAGCTAACACACACAACTGCACAGCTCTGCAACCAACCTCATGACAACAATAATCCTCATATCAGCTCATCCTCCACATACTACTACAAAGTCTCCACCCACAATATGATACCATATCCATAGTTATCACCACTTAATACTCACGTATTCGTCCCCTTCTGAACCCTCTAAGATATCGAGTCCCAAAGACTCAACGTACACCCTAGAACTGCCGACCGATTAGGTCATCTCATCACTCACTAAATTTGTATTTACTTCTCTGAGTAACTACTCACACTTCTCTTTTTAAACATATGCTTTTTATTTAAAATCATTTACTCTTTTGATTTCTATTAGTCATAACAATGACTTCTTTAGTCGTAAAATGACTCTTTTTAAATGATTATTCCTTTCACACTTTAGTCATAAAATAACTTTTTCAACAAAATAACTCTTTTTTTTTTAAATATCTTTCTACTTGTAAAATTCTGGTCATAAAATAACCTTTACATAAAATAACCTTTACATCAGTAGAAAAGTCAACTATGTTTTGGAAAAATACGTCATTACATTCTTTGGTTATAACCTCACCTTTATTTATTTAATGATGATTGGATGGTCCCTGGTACTTAGACATTTACTAAGTAAAATAGTACCCTTAATTCTTCTAGAATGGAAGGAATAAATCAATCCATCCTAGTCTTATGTTTACTCAGGACATCTACCAGCCTTACTTCTTTTATGTCTCCGGTGAATTTTCCACATAATCTACTTTACCCAGTATCTCAAGTTATACTTTCCTGCTTAATATTCTGAGCCGCGTATACTCAGTACGTTGAGTCATACGTATCTGCTCAAACTCCATCGTTCAGCACTCGGTGCCGCGCATATCCTGTACGTCGGATCATGCGTATCTGCTCAGTGCATCTTGCGAACATCTCTATGTTGCTCAGTACGTCGAGCCACCCTTTATCTCTCGATTCCTCATATTATCCACATGCTAAACTTAGACATGTCTAGTACTACCACATACCTCAACACTTGTCTCATTTAGAGATTGTATAACTTCTCACGAACTCATTTCTTATCGTCCTTACCATCTCACATCCAATCATCACATATATTTATCACTTTTTCTTTCCTATGGCTGTCGCCATATATTTTCATAAATCCACCCACCAACTCGTACTTTTAGAATTTTTATTTCAACTTATACTTTTTCAAAACATTTTCCAAATTATTTTGGACTTAGCTTCAGATCAGTTTGTCAAAATCCTTCGTATTTCTCAGCTATACCCTACTTTTCAAATTTCCAAAATTTTTCTTTCAAATCAACTTTCAAAACTTTCTTGTTTGACAAAATATGCATCTGGATTTACTTTTAACACCTTTCCCGTATTTGGGAAATACCACACAAACTCACCCATTTTCTCTAGTTCTTTTTATCTCCAAAAGAGTTTACTAACATTTTTATTATCATGTTAGAATAACTGCTTTATCAACGTTCGACTTTTATCACAATATGTTTGTGATTTTTTTTATATATTTTAGCACACAATTCTCGTATGTCTACTAATTTGAGTCTAGGGATCTTATCCAAGTTCACTCAAATCTTGGCTCTGATACCAACTTGTAACGCCCGGTTTTTCATCCTGGAATTTACAAGATAATATCACCAGGGATCATCCCATGATCCAAGCCAAGCGTTACCTATCCTGCAAAACCACATAAAATAAAGGGGTAAGCTATAAAGCTTAGTGAGTAATCTAATCACAGTATGACCTATATGGTCACACACGTTACAGGATCACCACTCCTGTCAGCTTCACAGTTCTATCCGACTCGTACTTCACACTGTGAAACTACCGTATTACCCGACGTCACTCGCTATACAGTATTATCCACCGATGCTCACTATGATCCACTGATACTCACTATTAGACTATGCCACACAGTCTTATCTTACATCGTCACGACTCACCACTTTAGCTAATGTCACCTCTTTTTATTTATTATTTGGTATTAATTTTTATGAATTCTTATACCGTCTCACGGTATACCCACTCACTTAACGGCTTTCTCATACAAGTATGGTCATAGTACATCTATGATTACCCCATGTTTTATTAGTATATGGTAAATCTTGCAGTCCCCTGACATGCATTATATACCATTACTTAATCACTCTGCTCAGTATCATCTTGTGATACTTTCGAATTTATAATTTCGACCTACCCTCACGACAACACACATATTTCCCACATAAGTATTATTTTAATACTTTACAGCTTTATAATTTCAATACAGCTTTATAATTCCAATACGGCACTTCATGATTTATCAAGTAAAGAACGGCCAGGTAGAAGATTAGTTGGGGTGGCAGGATCCTTTCAGCATTTTAGCCTTTCGGAAAATCCAGCAACCAGATCCCAAGTAATCGGCCTAGACACCGTCCTCGTAAGTAAATCAATCAGCATTACCTTTGGAATTATGAACTATTGGAAATAAATTTATTACACCCCTCGTATTTTATAGTTTAACACATATAGACTATTAAGGAGATACGGTAGCGATTACTCACCTAAGATTGGCGTTTTCGCAAAGCCTTGGCACGTTTCCCGTTCCGCTCTTCCAACACTTCCCGAGCACCTCGTTACCAGCTACCGCTCGCTCCTAACTCCTCCCGACCTATTTTCCTCACCAGAACACTCCTCGATATCGTAAGGTTGTTTGGTGTTTGTTGTGGGTTGAAATGAAGAAGTTGAGCCTCTATTTATAGGGCTTGGAAACACTATTCACGACATCATCACGACGTCATCATGACATCAGCGACACTATTTACGACGTCATCATGACGTCATCACGACATCATCGTCGATGTCATCACGAGGTAAGCGCTTACTTCATCTCTCGGTTACTATTCACACCGAAGTTACTATTCACGCCGGAGCACTATTCACGCCGGAGTTACTATTCATCTTTTTTTTTTTTTTTGAAAAACGGTCGTTACATAATGGAGCTAGGAATAAACAAATGCATAAAAATCAAACTTGATATTAAACTATAATGCATCTCATTTGAAAGGAACTAACACACACTTCTCCTACATCTCTCTCTTTCTCCTCTTGGCTCTCTCCCTCTCTTCCAACCCGCCACCACCTTGCACCACCATAAACCACCGCCGGCCACCCTCATCATCCATCATTTTTAGTGCAAAACATTCCAAGCTTGGTAAGTTAGCTTCTCTTGTGATTCTAATCTATATTACACAAGTTTTACACCATTTACACACACTAACATCTATGAAAAACCTTTGGGTAATAGCATTGTCCAAGGGTCCTCCGAGCTCCAAGGCTTGGATCTTCGTTCCTACCACCGATCTTTCAAGAACTACCTAGTTATTAAGCCAAACACGCTACAAGGGTGAGTTCATACCCCTCATTTTCATCTTTTCAAACCTTTTTGGGGGAGAATACAAGTTTAAATGCTATTAATGTTGTTTTATCCAAGTTTACATATGTTTAAATGCTAAAAATGATGATTTACACAAGTTTATAAAACTAGTTGTTGTGTAAAAATGCTTTTGATATGAAAGATGGTTAGTTCTATGTATGATAAACATTATGATATATTATGTTTGGGTAAAAGTATCCAAACTATAAATAAAATGTGTAAAAATGTTAGATCTTGGATAAAAATGTTATAAATATGAAAACTAGAAGTTGTGTACAAATAATCTTGACATGGGAAATGGTTAGATCTATGTATTGTGAATATTATGACATATTATGTTTGTGTAAAAGATGCAAGACTATAAATAAAGTGTGTAAAACACTAGAGTTTTGACATAAACGTCATAAAAACGAAAACTAACAAAAACTACGTTTTTGTAACCGGAAATATCACTTTCTAGCAAAAATGGTTATAACCAAGTTATTACCTCATTTTTGTGAAAAATATCTTAAAAGATGATATTTATAATCATTTGAAGAAGTTATTTCGTTATTATTCGTAAAAATATGGTTATTACGACGGAACACTAAAAATAGACTATTATTGGAATAGTTTAGGAACATAAGGTTATAATGACAAAAATAATTATATAAAATTATATAATTATTAAACATTACTATATTATCATGGGAAAAATGATAATGGACGATTACAAGAGTTTTTACATACAAATCTTACGTAAACAAGTTGATTTGGAATACATACATTTTGTGAGATGAATCTTCACAGTACTTTTATAAGTACCTACTATAAGTCCTGAATTTTATAACCAGAGTCTCGGTAAGAGAGCGCGATATTTGAGTATAGATCTATACGGGCATGACAACCCCGCACCTGAGCTTCTAGCTACAGCTAGACCGGCAGGTCTGAGGTGTCCAAATGTCTAACATTCAGACGCCTGAAGAACGTCGCAGCAGGCCAACTAGTCACAGTATGGTTATAGGGTATCTCACATGGGGAAAATAATCAACTTAATATTTTTATAAATTGTTTACGTGGAAACATACAATTCTAAGAAATTTACACTACATTTTGCATATTACATTTTAGTCTTTGGAATTTAAAGACTTGGACATTTTTATGAGAAAATACTGGATTTTCTTGGTTTTCAATACTATTGTTTACAAATAAAGGACTTTTATTACGCAAAATCTTATGAACAACTTAATTGTTGATACTCTTTCAAATTACTTGTATTCTCAGGAAATTGATAAGGTAAACCTCAGCGCTATTCGAATGGACGTTACGACGTCGTTTTTGTTTATTTTGATATCATTTGTAATTGTATTTGAAACATGCAACTTTTAAACGATGTAACATTTGCAATTATGTAATGATGGTTGTTTTGCTTGGAATCACTATTATTCAACTTTGTTATGATATTGTTCATGAAGTCATCCACCCTCGAACGATTCCGCCATTACGGTTTGGGGGTGTGACAAATTAATTCTAGATTAATTTCTAATTAATTATTATAGTTTCTAATTAATATATTAATACTTAAATATATTAATAAACTATTAATTTTATTTCTATTGATTTATTAAACAATTAATAAATCAACATTTCTCTCTACTTAACTCTACGCCAATCCTCCAGCTAAGAGGGCAACCCAAATGGACTTTGCTTCAATTAATAAGATAAATACAATTATAAAGTCATGGCTTAGACACCTAATCCAACAGTCTCCCACTTGGATAAGTCTATGACTTTAATTTATCTTCTGATTAACAAATCTCAGTTTCTAAAGAAACTGTTGCTGAACTCTGACCCAGTCAGTTCTGTCCAAAGACAAGTGATCATATGATCCTCCGTCCAACAAGATATTTTTAGACTCAAGACATGGATTAAGATCAAACTCGGTCCGATACTCTGTTTCTCGATTTCTGATTTTGCTTATGACTTTAAGACTATATATTGAATACATCAACTCAGTCCTGGTTGGCCAACCCTTTTAATCAACTTCAAAATCATCGAGAGGCCTACAGATATCTATTTCCCGTCAGGTCAAGGGACGAATAAGTTTCGACTCATATGGTTATACCTTTTACTTGTCAGATCACTCAAAACAATGCGTTTTATAACATCGAGTTACCGATGCGTTTTCGTATTATCAATGAGCAACTGTCTTGCAAATAACAACTCATATCTCTCCATTTTAAGATCATAAGATATTATCGTCTCAACATTGCTTATGATATAATCCATGAAGCAATCTGTTGAGCGCGGGTTTATCCAATACTCAAATTTCTATTTCTAAGTACTCATGAACATTATAGTAGTCTTACTGTAATGTCTAACTCCTTAGACAGTCTACAGATCAGTTCATGACAGCCTTCGTTCATACTTACTCCCTAAAAGTATGTGCGACAATGGAACTTTGAATAATCGAATTTACTCAGGAAGTTAAACATGCAAAAATGAAACACAATATTAAACAATCGACAGAAGCAGTAAACAATACTTATTTATAAATCTCCATTATAAAATCGCCAAAGTCAATTACATTTATATTGTTACAAGTTTCAACCTATCTAATTACTAAAACTAATATCATCCCTCAGTCCAATGCTCTGAGGATGCTGATTATGCTTGATCCTACTTAGATGATACCCTATTAGGATTGTCTTCTGATGATACCCTATTAACCAGGAGGTGACCTTCTTCTACCCGATGTCGAATATAGTGGTACTTTATGTCGATATGCTTGGATTTTCCATGGTCCCGCGGTTCCTTTGTCAAAGCGACCGCTCCTTCGTTATCGCAGAATAGTTCCATCGGCTCCTGAATACTCGGGACAACTCCAAGGTCACCGATGAAGTTCTTCAGCCAAGCTACTTCCTTAGACGCTTCACTCGCTGCTAGTACTCTGATTCGCACATTGAATCAGCCACCGTCTCTTGCTTGGAACTTTTCCAAGTAACCGCTCCACCATTTAAGAGAAACGCCCAGCCCGACTAAGACCGACCATTGTCTCTATCTCTCTAGAAGCTGGCATCTGTGTATCCATTCACCTTTAAGTCATAACTGCCACCAAGGACTAACACCATGTTCTTCGTCCTTCGCAGATACTTAAGTATGTTCTTTACCGCTATCCAATGTGCTTTACCAGGGTTTCCCTGGTACCAACTAACCATGCTTAGTGCAAATGATACGTCGGGGCGAGTACATGTCATAGCATACATGATCGACCCTACCGCCGAAGCATAAGGTACTCGACTCATCTCAGCTATTTCCTCATCGGTACTCGGACTTTGAGTATTACTCAATTTCGCATTACTTTGGATATGTAGCTCTCCCTTCTTGGAATTTTCCATACTAAACCTCTTTAGTACCTTTTCCAAGTATGTACACTGACTAAGACCTATAAGTCTTTTCTTTCTATCTCTTAATATTCTTATCCCTAGAATATAGGCAGCTTCTCCAAGATCTTTCATGGCGAAACACTTCCAGAGCCAAGACTTGACATCTTGAAAGGTCGGAACGTCGTTTCCGATGAGCAGTATGTCATCAACATACAGCACAAGAAAAGTGACTATACTCCCACTAGCCTTGACATATACGCAGGACTCATCTTCACTCCTAGAGAAACCAAATTCTTTGACTTTCTCATGGAAACAAAGATTCCAACTGCGAGAAGCTTGTTTCAATCTGTATATTGATTTCTCAAGCTTATACACCTTGTTGGGATGCTTTGTGTCTACAAAACCCTCTGGTTGATTCATGTAGACATCCTCAGTCAACTTTCCGCTAAGGAAAGCAGTTTTGACATCCATCTGCCAAATTTCATAATCATGAAATGCAGCTATTGTTGGATTAGGTGTCTAAGCCATGACTTTATATTTATCTTGTTAATTGAAGCAAAGTCCATTTGGGTTGCCCTCATAGCTGGAGGTTAGGATAGAGTTCAGTAGAGTAAAAGGTTGATTTATTAATTGTTTAATAAACCAATAGAATTAATTAAATGGTTTATTAATATATTTAAGTGTTAATATATTAATTAGAAACTATAATAATTAATTAAGATTTAATCTAGAATTAATTGGATTTAATTCAGTGATTAAATAAATTAATTAAAAATGTAGGGACTGGTTTTGTAATTATTCAATAGTTGAATAATTGGCTAGCCATTGGAAGCCTAAAGTTGGGCGAAATTATGGAGGCCATCTCCATAATTTCAAAACCCTAGTTAGGGTTTTTAGAGGCTTGCCCAAATGGATAACAGGCTTGTCCATTAAGGGGCTTCTCTAGGGTTTCAGCTGTAGCCTCTTGGAGGCTATATAAGGAACCCTCTGGAGGCTCAATACCTGCGCCATTTATCACCAAGAAAACTCTGCTGGACTGTCTTCTCCATTGCTTGGGTGTGACTTCATTTGAGGCAGGATCTCTTTGCTGCTAGCTTCAAGAATAAGATCAAAAGGTTGGTTATTCTTCATTTGATCTTTAGAAATAATTGTTGGCTTTAGGATTCTAGTTTATTATCTTCATAGAAGAGAACATAGATCATCTTAGGGTTGCATGTGAACCATAGGAATTTTTGTGTTCATTGTTTGCTAGAAAACCCTTCAGCTATGGCAAGCATTATCCTAATCGATTTAATCTTGGCTACTGGTGAGAAGGTTTCATCATAATCAACCCTCGGGGTTTGAGTGAATCCCTTTGCGACCAGTCGAGCTTTAAAGGTGTGTACCTTTCCATCCATGTCGGTCTTCTTCTTGAAGATCCACTTGCACCCGACTGTCTTTCGACCCGGCACATTGTCAACCAAGTTCTAAACCTGATTATCATACATGGACTTGATCTCGCTGTCCATCGCCTCTTTCCACTTGGCAGACTCGAGGCCCGCCACCGCTTCATGGTAGTTAGCTGGTTCATCCAAATTTGTCAAGGTACGATCACTGACAAACGTGTCACCATCCGTAGTTATATGGAAACCATAAAACTTGGGTGGCATGCTAACTCTACCCGAACGCCTAAGAGGTAATGAAATGTCAGTTGGTCCAACAACAACCTCTTCCTCATGTTGGTGGCTAGTTTCTCCTAAGGTTGTTTCATTGGGTGTCTCCTGAATTTCTTCGAGATCAATTGTACTCCCACTGTCCTATTTGGAAATAAGCTCTCTCTCTCTCTCGAAAGACTCCTCGTCTAGCTACAAATACCACGTCCTCGCTTGGTCTGTAGAACAAGTATCCAAATGACTGTTTTTGGGTATCCGATGAAAAAGCACCTCTCACTTCTTTCTGCGAGTTTGTCTTGAGTCTCTCGTCTCACGAAAGCCTCACAACCCCAGACTTTGATGTGTGCCAACGATGGAACTTTCCCCGTCCACATTTCGTGAGGTGTTTTAGCAACCTTCTTGGTTGGGACAAGGTTAAGGATATGGGCGGCAGTCTCTAAGGCATACCCCCAGAAATGGATTGGAAGTGAAGCTCGATTCATCATGGAACGAACCATGTCCAACAAGGTTCGGTTTCGCCTCTCAACAACACCGTTCAACTGTGGTGTTCTCGGAGGCGACAACTGTGAAACTATTCCACATTCCTTAAGATAATCGAGAAACTCGATACTAAGATACTCACCGCCTCTGTCAGATCTAAGCATCTTTATCTTTCTGCCCAGTTGATTTTCTACTTCGTTTTTAAACTCTTTGAACTTTTCAAAGGTATCTGACTTGTGCTTGATTAAGTAGATGTACCCATATCTACTAAAATCGTCAGTAAAGGTCACATAGAACCGTGTACCATCTTTTGTGGTTGTTCTGAAGGGACCACACACATCTGTGTGTATGATATCCAACAAGCCTTCACCTATTTCAAATAAACCTTTGAATGGTGATTTTGTCATCTTGCCAAATAAACAAGACTCGCATACATCATCCGATTTAAGGTCGAACGATTCCAACACTCCATCCTTTTGGAGTTGGGCGATGCGTTTCTTATTAATATGGCCAAGGCGACAGTGCCATAAACACGCCTTTTCTACACCACTTGAAGAATCAATATTTAATACATTATTACCATAATTGTCAACACACATAATAGTTTCATACACTCCATCACAAGGCAAAGCATTAAAGATAAAAACATCATTTTTAAAAACTGAAATTGAACCATTCAATTTTTCAATAGCGTAATAATAACCTTGTCTGAACAATGCATGAAAAGAAATTATGTTTCTTGCCATATCTGGCGAATAGCAACAATTGTGTAAATCTAAACTAACTTCACTACTAAGCACTAGTCTATAGACACCGATCTTGGTAACATGTGACGTTCGCCTATTGCCCATGACCAGGTTCAATCGACCGTGCTCCAGCTCCCTACTTTCCTCTAGGCCCTGCAAATCAGAACAGATATGAAAACCACATCCGGTGTCAAGGACCCAAGAACAGGAAGAAGATGAGTTATTATATATTGAGTAAGTACCTGCTTGTGATGGCTTCACTTTGCCATCCTTGATATCCTGCAAGTACTAGGGGCAGCTTCTCTTCCAGTGACCCTTCTCTTTGCAATAAAAACAATTGGCTTCCTTGGGATTCGTGACATGCGGAATGCCGGAAGACTTGGCTCTCGGGGCACTGCTAGATGACCCGACATGAACCTTTTCCCTCCAATTTTGCTTAGGAGGGCCCTTCCTTTTCTTTCCCTTGCCAGATCCAATTGCCAAGACGGGCTGGCTAACTGAGGGTACACTTTTACCCTTCATCCCGTTCTCAGCAGTACGAAGCATGCGATGCAATTCAGCCAAAGTGGTATGATTGTTGTTCAAATGATACGCCAGCCTGAACTGGTCATAAGAACTTGGTAAGGAGTTAAGCATTATGTCAACGGCCAACTCCTCATGTACAAGCATCGCAAGCTTTCTCAGCCGATCCACATAACCTTGCATCCTTTGCACGTAAGTGCAGATGGACTCTCCATCCCTAGGCTTGCTGTTCGTGAAGTCTTTGACCACCTCGCACCTCTCGATACGCTCTTGCTTGCGGAACTTTTCTGCAAGCTCTTTGTGCATCCTGTAAGGCCGGTAGTCCTCATATATTCTTTGCAGTTCAGGGTTCATGGTAGCGATCATGATGCAGGCCACTTTGGTCGCATCATCCGAGTGTTTTTAGTATGAGGCAATTTCCTCGGGAGTAGCGGTCTCTGGGTCAACTTCAACTAGCTCGGTTTCGAGAACATACTCTTTGTGTTCAAACCTCAGAGCCATCTTGATGTTACGGATCCAGTCATTGTAGTTTGTGCCATCTAATGTCACTTTGGAACACAATGATAGGATTGAAGTGACGTTACCGGGGTTGGAGTGGGGAACAGTTTGGTCAACAGAAGACATCTATAAAAGAAGAAGGTAGTTTTAATTAGATATATAAATATGATCCTTAGAATTAACCCAATTATAATAATAAGGCTAGGATCCAACTATAATAATTCACAACATAGAAGAGGGATGTCGTAATCTATTTGTAAATTTTATTAAGGTAGGCGAATGACGATTCAGCCAATTCCACCGCGGAAACATAATCATATTATAATGGAATTCCTAGTTTCTTTTAAGATTTATTGAACTATTCAATAGCATGTTTTAATCTCGGGAATGCCCCACTGTTTGTCACTGGGATACCGAGGATCACAAACCGGGTGTGAATAACCATGCAAATTAGCTTGGTACTCTCGAAGTCAATTACCATCTCAAATTGACGTGCCGGTTAACCACACACGCTCCATCAATAATGGTAAAATCGAGAAACCCATTGCAACTCTTTGTGGACCCCAATTGGTGTGCCGGTAAACCACACACGCTCCACCAATGTTCCACAAAGTGCAATGTGCAATTTCATGGGTTAGCATCAATTCACATTTTTAACCTACAGTAACTAGATTGGGATTTTGTTAATGGTTCTAGTACTTTCAATTATAGCATTATACTTTTAAGAGGCTTAAGCGGTTCTATCAAACCCGTTCGGCTAACGACACTCGACTGACCAGGAAAGCGGTGGGTGAGAATGGACACCCATTAGACTACCATTTTATAGGCAGTCGCCTTATATCCTCTTTATAAGACAGTTTTGTGAATGATGCCTACTAACGGTAAGACTAACCAATTTTATCTTACATATAATATTAACTTTTAATCATAAATATATAAGATGTATTTTAAACTCTTTAAAATATTTTAGATTTAATTTATTCTAATTTTCGCAAGTTATCTCTTAAATTTCGAAAATTTATATTAAATCTTTAAATGATTTAATTTGTCTTTTAATTAAACAATTTAATTAAACTAATTAAATCAAAGATAGGCATCACAAAATTAATCAAATTAATTTCCTATCTTTACCCCCTAATCTCGAAAATTGCAAGCATGGGATAAAGGGTTCTAGTTATTTAATTATTCAACAATTACTAAAAATAACAACCTACTATCCATGGCAACATACAAATCGTAAAAGGGAGGGGAGGAGGCTAGGGTTTTTGAAACCCTAGCCACCAAATCGACAAGGCCACATGATGGGTCAAAATTTTCGCAAATTACCCATCATAATGCATAAGAATTATATCAATTCACAAGAAAAACAAATTAGCTCTGATACCACTGAAAGGTTTTGCACAAACAATGAACTAGAAATTCCTAAGTTCACATGCAACCTAAGAGGAGATCTATGTTTTTCTACAATGAACATATAATAAAAACCCATGGCCATAATTAATCTCTAAATAACAAATCAAGAAAACCAACCTTTGATTCTTGATCCAGAAGCTAGCAGTAAAAGTATCCTACCTCAAATGGAGTCACACCCAAGCAATGGAGGAGAGAATACAGCAGAGTTCCAGAGAGTCTTCAAAAGTGGCGCAGGATTTAGGGTTCCAGGAGGTACCTTTTATAGCCTCCAAGGGTTACAGTCAAAACCCTAGAGGAGCCTCCTTAATGGGCAAGCCTGTTGACCATTTGGACCAAGGCTTCTAAACCCTAATTAGGGTTTCGCCAATATGGAGGTTCCCTCCATATTTCACGCCAACTTGGCCCCTGGCCACTGGTTGGCCAGTTATTCAACTATTGAAAAAATACAAACCAGTCCCTACACTTTTAATTAATCAAATTAATCACTAAATTAAATCCAATTAAGTCTAGATTAATTTCTAATTAATTATTATAGTTTCTAATTAATATATTAACACTTAAATATATTAATAAACTATTTATTTTATTTCTATTGATTTATTAAACAATTAATAAATCAACCTTTCTCTCTACTTAACTCTACGCCAATCCTCCAGCTATGAGGGCAACCCAAATAGACTTTGCTTCAATTAATAAGATAAATACAATTATAAAGTCATGGCTTAGACACCTAATCCAACAATAGTGATGGTAAAAAAATATGATTTCTAATATTATCATAGAGGTCATTCAATTAATGTACATTATGATAAATATATACCATTTATCATATTAATTTTGAATAAAAAAATACAACTTAGCATCGGTCGGTACCCGTCTAAATTTTAAAAACTTGATCCCACAACCAGAACCAGAATGGAATGTTGCAACTGATAGCTATGTCAAATTTAATAGAACAAAAACAAATATATAAAGGAAATGATTTTAGTCTATTTACTAATATATGCTTTTAATTATTTCTTATGTAATAGTGATGATAAAAAACGACAATCTCAAATCTTATCATAGAGGTCATTCAATTAATGTACATTATAATAAATATATATCATTTATCATATTAAATTGTATTTAAAAATACAACTTAGCACCGGTTGGTACCCGTCTAAATTTTACAAAACCGATCTCACAACCAGAACCATAATGGAATGTTGCAACTGATGGCTATGTCAAATTTAATAGAACAAAAAACAAAGATATAAAGGAAATGATTTTAGTCTCTTACTAATATATGCTTTCTTTTCTTTAAATTATATTTATTAGGTGATGTAGGGTGAAAAATATATTAACCTCTTATAGATGTTTGCTTTCCCTTTAGTGATGTTTATTAAGCGATGTGGGATGAGAACCATGTTACAAAAATGACATATGTATCAATAATAATTTTTCATCCAACCATCAAACCAAAAAAACATAATCATATTTTTGAGTCAATTATTATAGACAGTCTAACATTAAAAATACATGGAATTATATTTACATAAATTATCTTAAAATTTAAAATAAATATAAAATAAAACATACTAATAATAACATAAAGATAATATTTGATAGTTGATGCAATGACTTACATATTTGAAAGAAACATAAATGTTATTATTTTAACTTCATAATTATGTTCTTACGCAACGCGCGGGGATTCGCCTAGTATATATATATATATATATATATATATATATATATATATATATATATATATATATATATATATATATATATATATATATATATATATATATACAACACACACATATACTAATGATGTACCCGCGCAATGCGACAGATGGAGCAAGGTTCGGTGATCAATTTTCTTTCCATAAAATATATGACCGACGTAGGCTAGAGGGATATAATTTATTATTCTGAAAAATCAAGTCGATGTGTTTTCTGATTCTCATAATGTACCGTTTGGCAAATGCATCTTGGGTGGGAGGGGAGGGGTGTCAAGGAGTTGAAGAGTTTCTTTAGTGGTACCTACCTTTGGATAAGAAATTGGTCTGTACTGACGGTTCTAAAATCGTAACGATATTGATAGGGATCGATTCCGATTTCTAAATATCTAAATGAGCTTTGCAGCTCATTTAGATATGTGAATTGCTTCATTTTTGCTGTTAGTATAAAATCATCAAACATTTTTTTTCTTTTTGACGAATAATTTTCTTTTAGCGTTTAATTTTTTTCGCCGACGAACCAATAGTTTGTAACTTTATTTTATATATATATATATATATATATATATATATATATATATATATATATATATATATATATATATATATATATATATATATATTAATTTGCAAATCCGGATGTGTGACTTTTTCATTGTTCATTCCATTTTGTTTTTTCCAGAATAATAATTACTACATTCAGATTATAGTATAATTGCTAATACATTTGATACAAATCCAAATAAGCTTCTATTTGGAAATAACAATTTTTTATTCTTCTTTTAGCAAGCTTTTATATTTACGTTTTTTCCCCTCAACTAATTTCGAATTAATTGTTTTCATCCCTATTTATTATAAAATTACATTATTAGTATTTCGTAAGTTGCGATTCCGGTTCCTTATTATATTTTAAAATTACATTTTTCGTCCCTTATATAATTTGTTTTTTTATCGACCTGCGTTTTTCAATATGTCGGGTTTCCGCAGCATCGCGCGGACAATCCAAATACTAGTTATTTATTGATTCTCAACCTTTTGGTTGTTACATATTTATTATTTTGAAATTTTGGTCTTTATGGTTATTACGTATTTCAAATTAGTATCTGTCTTTTGGATATATGTTTTTCGACTAATAGTTAACTGCTAGCAAGTAGTATTTGATTGAACATTTTAACTGAATTATTCTTTTTTTTTTTAAGAAAATAAACTTTCTTGTTCAATTTAGGAAGAGAAACATTTACATATATAATATGATATTAGTCAAGACATCAATGTATGAACATTTCCGAAGAAGATATCAAATGATAATTACATATACAAAATATAACAAATGCGGTAAAATAAATACTTAAGTGTACATTATTGAATAAATAAATCTTTAGGTTTATTTCCCAAAATTTTGCTCTTCCGCCATACTCAACCACCTCACGTTTGTATATTAACATTGAATTCAGACTTACCACATCATTTATTAATTACTTTAATTAGATTTCAGTTTTTCATTCCCTCCCCCTTTGTCTTCATCTCTCATATGTTATATGTAAATGGTGTAGATTATACCAATTTCCTTCTTTAAAAACATGACGATTTAATTAATTAAAACGATCTCCTTGCCCTGCTAATTTCAATATCAAATCTTTCTTTTGGAATATTCCTAACCACTCCAAAAGCAATGTCGTGCTTGAATAAATGCTAAAAAAAATAGAAAATCAAGTTTTCTAACATATAAAAAACTTCAATTCTGTGGTAAATCAATGAACCAAGAGATAATGAAAAGATGTGTTGAAAATTACACCATGGATAATTAATGTGCAAAATATGGTTGTAAAGTAGAAAAGAAGTTCTTCCCCAGGTGTTTGGAAAGGTGTTCTTCCCCCAAGGGGTTGAGGGTTCTAGTCTCGTCATGGACATTGGTGTAGTTTAGGAGTAGTATTTAGTATGTGTGTGTGTTTGCCGTTTAAAAAAAAAGTAGAAACGAAGTTATGCATCTTAACTTGGAAATGTTTTCTGTATACAATTCAGGTTTATTACGTTGAGGATTAAATCAAACAACATTGATGACACTCAAAGGTTTTCAAGACACTAAAAATTAAAAATAAATTCTTATTTTAGAGTAAAATTACAAACATTCATGTTTCATGTTATCAATAGGCTAGAATCCTAAATTGTCCCATCTTTTTTCCCTAAACTTTCCACTTTACCCAACACCATAAAATCAAAACACCAGGTTGTAATGATTTTAACCCTTTTTATCACCTTGAAGTAAACATAATTGAATGTTATAAAAAATAAATACATAAAAGTATGCTACTATTTCGTGTGTTTAACCAATAAAAAATGCAACTTTTTAACCTAACCATGTCATCCCTGTTGTAAAAAAAAAGGCAGAAAAATAGGATATTGTAGTTAACACATCAAAAAGAATTGTGGGCGGTGAAATAAATTTTACAACTCTAACTCTAAAAGAATAAAGAATTAATTTTTATACTTTTTGCTTTGTAAATCCGTAAACCAGTAAAAGAATCCATAATTTTCATAAAACAACCCATCACCTTCATCCTACAAAAACAACTCATAGCGCATCCCCATCCCATGTGTATCGAGTTTTTTGCCTAGAAATAGTACATAGCCCAGCCACACATACAAAAACGCCTTCACAACCCCAATAGCCCGCTTTTCTTATTGCATGTGTTAAAAGAGTTGTATAAGGTTTCTAAATCTTGAAGTCAGGAGAGTTAAATTATTCACAATGATTTTCTCTCTACCAGAATTACTTGTAAGTTGTGAGAAATAATTATATTCCAACTTCAAAGTTCATATGCATAAAACATAACTAATTCATTTCAAATTCATGTGAAATTATTATATATATGGTGTAATCAGCTAGTTCATACCTTTACAATAATCGATAAGCTGAAACACAAGCAGCCACACATACGAAAACATTGTGAACTAGAAATTTCATTCTTTTAAAAACTTTTCTTTTAATCGAAGTAATCATTTAAAACTTTTGGTACCAATAAAGATAATTGAGTTTAAAAATATTTAAAAAAACCTTGGAGGTTATAAACTCATATAAAAAACAACCATAGTAAAGAAACAACACATATCAAAGCTAATGTCTCGTAATCTTTTAATATTTCTACCAAAAATTCGGCATGATCTCTGGGCTAATTGGATAAAATACATACAGACTCGACTCAATAAAAAATAGCCCAAAAACAATACGGGACATAGCAAAATAGTACAATACGGCTACAAGGGTTATTCTAAACCATAAATAATATGTCTCCCAGTTACATGTCATACTATACCATATTGAAGAATAACCCTATCTTCAGCTCATCTTTTATATCTGTAATCCACATGACAACCTCTAATTCCATCCTTTCTATCATTTGATGCCAATCATCCTGTTCCTGAGTATATAGCATTTAAAAAACAAACAATATGTGAGACGAAAGCCTCTTGAGCTACATAGGTTTTAGACCCAACAAGTTTAAGCAGATTTTTAATAACATGAAACGTCATAAATCAAAAAGATAATTACTTTATTTTCATAACAAGAAATTCTTCACTTTATATAAATCAAAGAAATCATCACTTTCTTTTCACTTTATTGTCAAAACATAATATCATTGATAGAACATCAAAACATAAGACATTACTTCATATAATCTTTGACCAATTGCTTTTATATTTTTTTTCATTATTATCATGTTCTTACGGGCGCCCCCGTATGACATCCCCTTCCCGGACTAGAACATATCCATCCGTAAGGGTGTGCTTGCATAACATACTCATCCCCTTCATCGAATACAACACATCTATCCATAAGGGTGTGCTCCAGATAACTACTTCGCAATGGGAGGTACCATCCCAGTAGTGTCTGTTTGACACCCTTCTTGCATGCAATGTCCTAGTCCGGAAAACATCATCATCACTTTCATATTTACTTATCAAATTCAAATTTCATAATTCATATCATAGCAAATTGGTCTTAACTTCATACATCATTCTAAACATGTGAAATCATTTCAACTTTCAACATGAATCAATACTCTTTAGTTCAAGCTTTAGAACTAATTTGTCAAATCATTTAAACATAAAACTTGTTTGTTATGTACCCAATTAAAAAGTCCACATGAACTCACCTCGGTAGCTAGGTATGTCTAGCTACATTAATCCAATAGCTCTTGCCTTTACTTGCTTGCAAATATCCTTTAACCTCTATTGATTTATTAAGAGGTTAGAACATAATACATAACTAAACACATAATATGTGTTAAGTCCTACATGAACCATTTCTAAACATCATCTAATTCCATTCCAAATATTAAGTGTAATTCTTAAAGCATAATAGTCATTTGGATACTTTTACCCTTTTTGTCCCGCTTTTGGTCAAATATGGTATTTTCACATTTTTACCAAGTTATTTTAGCAACATACTTCTTTTTTACTTTTCTATAAGCTCACTTCAACGTTTAGATGCCAAAACATATTTTATTTTTCTCATTGATGCTATTTTGACAAATCTAAATGAATAAAGTTTCTAAAAATAGAAACCATTGTAAGACATGTTATTTTCCATTTATTTGACATCAATATGATCCCAACACTTCTTAAACTTCATGATAATTCAATTCTACACTCTCCTTTACATTATTATTGCACAAACCATAATCATCCCATTACATATGAAAATATAGACTTCCATCCCACAACCAACGTAAGTGATAACATCTAAATCATACTTATAATTCACAGTAACTTGTGTAATTACCATACTACATTCCACTTCAAGTGTATTACTAATGTAAAGCCCCGAAAATCGGCACCGAGTATATTTTACTATTACACCAAGTTAATACAATTTTATAAAAACTATATAAAACGCTAATACTCGATGCCTTAGAAGCGACAAGTGGAATCTTCAAGATCGTCCCACGATCAGAGCCGGGTGTTACTATACCTATAACCTGCAAAACACTACAACTAAACACCGTAAGCAAAAGGTTAGTGAATAACTCTACAATAGCAAGCATAATTCAACACTGGATTTTATGAAGTCTAACCATACATTAAGATTTCACCACTTGTTTGTCACATGAACACCCAAATATCAACAAAATATATATACATAATAACACAAAAGGTCACCAATAACGTAAACACAACTCGTATAAAGATTAACAACAATACTATAAACAGTAATCGAGGGGTTTGGCTTTTCACTAGCCCAAAGACTTATCACTAGTCTCATGAGTTTGTATGTGTGCATGCTTACGACGTTATTTCTGATGTCGGTGGTTTACGACGTTTGTAGCGACGGTAACCAGAATAATGTAAAAGTGTTGAGGGGATGGTGTGAATTTGGCTCTGTGAGGCTAAAGGGAGTGGTTTGAAAAATGTTGGCAACATCCTATGTGTCAAGCTGCCTCCCAGGAACACCATCCCCTAATGGAGGCAAAGCTCAAAGGCATGAGCTTAGCGGCACTTGTTGTTGCTCTCTCTCTCTCTCTCTCTCTCTCTCTCTCTCTCTCTCTCTCTCTCTCTCTCTCTCTCTCTCTCTCTCTCTCTCTCTCTCTCTCTCTCTCTTCTTTTGCCATAAACTCCACCCCAACGATTTCTACATCAAAATGACATGGATTAATTTTCCTTAGGTGGAGTGGATGCTTCCCACATTTCAAATGCACAGCTCCTCTCAGCCTTAATAGCGTTTCTTGTTATCGAAATGACAACTATGGGACATGTTTTACATACTAAAATGACATTTATGTCAAAAATCAAGTTGAAACATCTACGTACATAGATGTTTTGTCAAATAAAACCTTCATCTTTTTGACTAACCTAAAAAACTTTCGGTAATTTTCTCAATAATAAATTATCCTATTATTACACTTCTCTAGTCGCGATACATCCGATACATGTAAATAACAAGCAAGACGATGATTTGACTCGTACCGTCAAATTATATCATTTAATGATTTAAATGTCGGTGACCTTTCTACAGATCACAGCAAAGCGTCAAACACGGTGGTGTAATTCTAAAGCAAAATAATTCAATTCAGATCGATTCGATTTGTGCAACAAACTCTCCATTTCTCAGCATATTCTTCGCATCAACAGAATCGCGGGAACTCAATTCTGTAACATCTCGCATCTCTTAGGGTTTATTTCGCACCTCATTGGATTGATTCAACCGCTGCCAGTTGAAAATTCCGGTGGCGTTGCTGTCAGATCTAAGGCGAATCTGTACTACCGCGTAATACTTTCTTTTCTCAGATCATATAATTGAGGTCAGTGCTAATCTTGTGGTTTAATTGTACTTGATTGATCGTGGGCGGAAGCTCGATTTTGATATGGAAGTGACAAGATCTGAGCTCGACGATGCATAATCGATATTTTTTTTGTTATGAATATAGTCGTATGAAATGGATTATCTTGATAAGCAAAGATCTGATTCAATTGGGGTTTAGTATAAACTATATACATTGTGAAAGTTGTTATTGGAGCTTTTAATCATGCCGTGATGATAAGAAATGTTTTGCATGTTTAAACAGTTAAAACGATTATATAAATGTATATGACAAGTACTTTACTGTATCTAGCTATTGATTTGGCTTCTGGATTGTTTATTAAAGCTATGAGGTGATGAATGCTGATTTGTGTTTGGTGTGGATTTCTACTTTAGGCCTGACATTTAAAGAAGGGGAAAGTGAGTGAGGCGGGGAGGCTTTGGATGATGAAACAAGGGATGATAGAATGCAGTGTCTGTCATTCCAAGTTGGTGAATCCATCCGCAAAGACAGTCTCGAGGGCTTATGATCGACATCGGAGCAAGATTTCAAAAAAGCACCGTGCACTCAATGTTCTCTTGGTTGTTGGTGATTGCATGTTGGTTGGATTACAGGTAATTTTCTTCAACAGTGATATTCCTCACAATACTATAGGAGTCAGATTTGTCATTTTGTGTATGTTGTGTTACACACTGAAGTTTTCTTTATGAGAAACTTTTGGTACCTCTCTTAAGCTTTGTATTTATATCTTATTTAGAGTATTCCCTAATTCCTAACAGTGAACATAGGCAATTTAACTGCAGTAACAAAAAGTACTGTAGGAGTCAGATTTGTCATTTTCTATATGCTGTGTCACATTCTGTTGATGCACTGTTTTTTTCAAGAAAATTTTTTGGCACCTTTTGTAAGCTCTGAATTTATATCTTATTTAGATTATTCCCTTATTCCTTGCACCAGAATGTGTTTTTGTTTATCTGTTTATATTACCTATCTCTTACATAACAAGAGCAACTTCTTAACCTACACACCATCATTGACTGGTATACTTAGGTATCATAAGTTGTGTATTATTTTCATGCTATATAAGTTATCAGTGGCTTACCGTGTTCAATTCTTTTTACAGCCAATTTTGGTGTACATGTCCAAAGTTGATGGGAAGTTCAATTTTAGCCCCATCAGTGTTAACTTTCTGACAGAAGTTGCAAAGGTTATCTTTGCACTTGTAATGCTTCTAATTCAGGTATGTCTTGTTAATTTAATTATATCTATTTGAGCTTTATGTGATCAATTTTCTGGAGAGCTTTCAGCCAAAAGTTAATTTTGGCACCAAATTTTGTTTATTATTCATTTATATAAACCTGAATATGTGGTGCTAACCTATTGGCTTGGTTTAGGTTGTGCTTTTTATTATTTGTATGCTCAATGGTCAAGTTTTGAATTAATGCAGTATTGTTTTTCCTTGCTAAAAGTATATGGCTTTCTAAATTGCTTAATTTATTTGTTAAATTTCAGGCTAGAAATCAGAAGATTGGAGAGAAGCCACTTCTTTCTATCTCCAGCTTTGTACAGGTAATGTTGCCAAATTTTAGTTTTGGTAAACTTATTATCATATTATGTCCATAGTCAGGCTTTTTTTTAATAACATTAATGAAGCATGAGATTGATATGAAACCTTAAAATAAAGTTAAAATGGTAAATAATGAGGTAGCACATTGCTATTTAGTGATGTGTTGTTATGTACATGCTTTGTCTTTTTTATGCTTCAAGATCTTTCAAATTATTAAACCTATAGAACGAGTTTTATTTATTATTATTATTATTATTTTTTTTTGATAAAGCAGCAAGACTGTCTTTTCATGTCTGCCATGTTTTTCTGCAGGCTGCCCGCAACAATGTGCTTCTTGCTGTTCCAGCATTCCTCTATGCTATTAATAACTATCTAAAGTTCACCATGCAGGTATTTATAATCGACTAGTTGTATTATAACCCATTTCTATTTATAAAACTTTTTTTATTTCATGATTTTAATAAAATTATAATTTTGTCTAATCTTGACAAATTTTCTGCAGCTCTATTTTAATCCCGCAACCGTAAAGATGCTAAGCAATCTGAAGGTAATATCTCTCTCATGCAGAAAATAAAAACACAAACATTAATTTGTTTTCTTTAATATATATTTGTTTATTGAACCCTAATATCAACCGACGTTTACAGGTCTTAGTAATTGCGGTTCTATTAAAGATGGTGATGAAGCGTCGCTTTTCAATAATTCAGGTCTCTTACTTCTTTCCAAAATATTTCTTTCTTTATGTTTCTTATAAACAGTGTTAACCATTCTATATATACATCAAAAAATATATAATTTTTGGTTTGTTTTTATTTTTTTTATTTCAGTGGGAGGCTCTTGCTCTATTGCTTATCGGAATTAGCATAAACCAAATGCGTTCATTACCAGAGGGCTCAACTGCAATGGGTCTTCCAGTTGCAATGGGTGCATATGTCTATACATTTATCTTTGTAAGTTGGTTTATTTTTATTAAAATATATTTTAATAGAGTTTATAAAACTCAAACTAACTTAAGGATTCCAATATACAGGTTACTGTTCCATCTATGGCATCAGTCTTCAATGAATATGCACTCAAGAGTCAATACGACACTAGCATCTACATGCAGGTAATCTTGATAATTGATACTTCATCACAACTACTAAAAGTATCAATCTTTTGTCTTCTGACCTTTTTACCCCTCTACCCTTTTTCTCAATTTTAGAATTTGTTTTTATATGGATACGGCGCGATATTCAACTTCCTAGGAATCCTTGGAACTGTCATCATCAAAGGTACTCACAAGTACTAAAAGATTCAATCTTTTTATTTATTTATTTATTTTTTATCCTTTTTAAGTGTTAAACATCTACAGAAAATCCTTATTTCCACATAATTATGTTTTTCAGGTCCTGAAAGCTTTGATATCTTGCAAGGACATTCAAAAGCTACCATGCTTTTAATTGTGAACAATGCAGCTCAAGGAATTTTATCCTCATTTTTCTTCAAATATGCTGGTAAAGATTGTTTTTTCATACAAGAAAAAGATTTTAAATAGTGCAAAGATTAATTTTGATATTTATTTGTGGCATGCAGATACAATTTTGAAAAAGTACTCTTCAACAGTTGCTACAATCTTCACAGGATTTGCATCTGCAGCTTTATTTGGTCACACTCTTACTATAAATTTTATGCTAGGAATTTCTATTGTTTTCATCTCAATGCATCAGGTATGTAATGTAACAACATCACTTTTTCCTCTAAATACATAAAACTTGTAATGTCGTTTTTACCCTTGGCTTCGTTTTTTCTCCAGTTCTTTTCACCTCTTGCAAAAGTCAAGGAAGAAGAAAACGGAGTATTGGAATTGGAGCCAGTTCAAAGCAACCACAGGTAGCATAAATAAAATAAATTAATAAACCATCTCTTTTTTTATTATTATTTTAAAAAATTAACTCTTTTATTTGAAACAGGGACACATTCGTAAATATTGCAGCAGGGGCGAATGAAGAAGCTAGTCATCGTGTAGAATCCGATGAAAGACGGCCTCTTCTTCCTACTTGAATCGAGAATGGAGTAAGTTTTTTCACAAATTTTATTTAAGTAACATAAATTTATAAAATATAAAAAAAAGAATTGACTAAGGTGAATCCGACCCGATTACCCAGGTTTGTTGTTTGAAGTATTTTTGTGGATGGATTTGCAGAAGAAAAGAAATACTTTACAGTGATGATTGTGGATATTGTTGAAAAGTATTATACTCCACTAAAAAGAAGGTGAAAGACAAAAAGTAGGATAGAAGTTTTACTATCATCATATGTTATACATGTTAAGATTTAAGAAGATACGAAAATCGGGAATTTATTTGTGTATTGTTTACGTACGTACCATTAGAAGACGATTCATCCATTCAAATTCTTGAGCTTTTGGTTGTGTGTAAATCTAGGATGGTCGGATTACAAGAATTTTGGCTGTGTTTTATTATCCCTTGTAAGCATTGATACTTGTAAACTCAACTTCATTTTCATATTGTATCCACTTTTTACTTTTATCTTGTATAAACATATATGTATGGTATGTGTTCCACATCTTTGCTTTCTAACCATTGTTCTTATAGGAAATTTTCAAATATTTCAGTAATTTAATATGCTTTTACTGATGGCGATCTCTGATTTTGGATTGTAAGAAATTATAAGCGACATCAACAAAATGAATATTATCTTCCCAACATGAATTCAATTAAATGGTAATTGATGAGTAGGTGATAAACATGGTATTCTACCTTTGGTTGTTTATTGTGGTTTGATAATTTTTAGTGTTTGGATAGGTTAAAATTAAAAATGTTTATTGACTTAAATAATTAGTTTTTGATATTTAGTGGATTCTAATTTATTTAAAATAGTTTATGACTTCTTTAAACAAATTTACCACATTGACATGTAACTTGTTAACGAGTAGAGCTTGAGTTCGAGCTCCTTTCGAGCTTAATTTTCAAGTGCGAACTAGGCTCGTGGATGGTTTAATATGCTCAAGCAGTCAAGCTAGGCTTGGGCTAGATTCGTTTTCAGACGAGCCTAAACGAGCCTAAGCTTGACTCGAGTTCGGCTCGGTTAACAGCCGATTATCGAGCTCGTTTGTGTTTTTTAAGTTTATTAAAAAGCTCGTTTATCATATTTAATATTTAATATTTAATTAATTAATCTTAATTTAATCTATAAAATTAAAATAAAAAATTATATTATATGAATATGCATAGTCTCGTGAGCCTAATCAAGCTCAAATCAAGTTTTTTACGAGTTGATCTTAAATAGCTTGGTTCGTTTACACCCTTAATTGTAACTATATGTATATATATATCCGATTTTTATTGGTCATTTTATATTTATAAACAGAAATTATAAACATTTTAAAACAAACTTATTAGCTTCTTATGTTTTGTTACAAATAAGATAATCCAAACATAACCGGATTAAGAAATAAGCATTTCTACAAATATGCAGTTCTCAATAAGCAATCTAAATCGCCCCTTAATGCATAATCATATCATGTACTTGGCTACGCGTATACGTCATTGACAATTTTTTGATCCACGGACACATCCCATTGGTGGGAATCCTAGATTTACTATATTATTTGTACAAAAATATTGTGGAAGTTTCTTCAAGTTTCAAACATGCCACTACATTATAAATAAATAAAAATAGGCAAAGAAGGTTATCTTAAATTTTGTTTTTAAAGCTGGTTTCCTTGTTCAAAAAAGAACAGAAGTTGGTCATCCTTTATTGCGATTAGCCATTTATTCTTTTAGCAACAAAGATTAGAATTTTCTGTTATGGTCATAAAGAGTATTAAATGTCTATTTAGGTCAGTTAGATTTGGATTTGGTGTAAATGACAATTATAATAAATTTAGATGCTAATGGCCTCTTGGCCAAGTTATATTTGCTCTAAAAAGTTAGATCATATCCTTTTATTTTGGTATACGGTGACATTTATAATAATTTTTGATAAACTTTGACGATATATTCATAGATTATCCCAAATATATATTATCCCAAATTTTAGAATAAGAAACTATTTTACAATGATATGTGATTAAAATCGTTTCACGTAAAAACCAAATTAAATTTGGCATATTCTGTTGAATTGAAAGTACGTGTCTAACTAACATGATAGATTATCAAGATTCTAAGTTACATATAATCAATTTTTATATTTAAGTAAAGTAATTTTGACTTTGATTATCTGATTATAAACAAATAATCAATTTTGGATGACTACAGCGAAATTAATTATGTACGAAAAGTAAATCACCGGTAGTATTCCTCTTTTTTAATCCTGAATTGTTTTTTCCCTAAAAATTAATATAATAATATTTCCTTAAAAACTATTTTGATATAAGCTGCACAAAAATAATTTCTCATATCTAAATTTCAAATAATTTTTATTTGTTATGATTTTGTTTATTAATTTTGTAATCCATTTTGTATTCAAAATATTTTTAGTTGATGGATCATGAAGCCGAAGTGTTCAAATAATTCCTTCCGCTTGTAAAAGTCATAAACCCTAACTTCTATTTCGGGATCGATACGCATCGGGTACTAAATTTCCATTGCGAATTCGTTAATGTTTTCGAATTTGTGTTCGTATCCACTCTTCGTGTGATTGTTTGTGTTATATGCGCTCTTTATGATATTTCCCAATCCCTTTTGGTTGATTACTTGATTAGGTTTGTGGAATTTGATTCGACTTGTTTAATCCATAAAGGAGTGATGAAGGGCTAGTTTAACCGAAATCGAAGGGCATGGTTTTACATATCTCTTCTTTTAGATGATGGCCACGGCAATTTTGTATTACGTACAAAGTTTATGGCCATTTGCAACGTTGAGAAACGATGATTTACGGTTATCCGATGCGTTGGTGAAGGGATTGGAGATACCTGATGAGACAAAAAGGTTCGTGTTCGCGATTCGTGAACCGGAATCACAGGCAGTGGTATATATACTCTGTGTTCAGAATCTTTCTGAAAGATCAGCCATAGATGCTGAACGTCTTGTTAGATGTGTCAAACCAGGAGCAGTTGTGGCTCAAGTGAACGAGATCGACTTTGAGGATGTTCAGTTGTTAGCTGTTCCTGATGGTGACAGTGAACATACGATTCCCACTTCTTCATTAGAAGTACTCAAGAGGTGTTTTCTTCATAAGATCGGTAAAGAAAAGTATGAAAATGTGGCTGGGAGTTTGGTATTGAAGGAGATTTTTGGTGTTGGATTCAATGGCCATTTTTCATCTGCAAAAAGAGTAGCTGAAGAAATCGGCTCTTCATTTTTGTTACTTGAATCCCCTTTCGTGCAATTGGAAAGAGACAACAACAACAACAACAATCCTCCAAGTGAACTCGATTCAGGTAACAATTTTCAAGGTTTTAGTCTACAACCTAATAACTTGATGCCACAAAGAATGAGTTCCATCATTCCATCAAGTTCAAGTAGATATCTCATTTCAGATGACCACCTTCGTTCTCAAACATTGAAGCTATTATCCTCTCATTTACTTCAACTAAACCCCGATCACAACACAACTCCCACAAACATTCAACCAAAACACGATTATGATCCCCCACAGTACGCTCGTTCTGTATACCCTTTACTTCAAGATTTACACAACATATTTCTTGAAATCCCCTCAATCGGGCGCGCTCTAGCTTATGCACAAAAGATGCTTCATGATGTAAACAAAGGGGACACAATCGACACTCAACTCCTTTCAGAAGTATACGCATTCAGAATTGCAGTTGAAGGCTTAAGAATTGCTCTCAACGATGCTGGCCGAATGCCAATCAACAAAACTAGAAACCATCAAACACCAAACACAAAATTCTCCACTCTCCCAGATGAAGAAAAGTCACACGCGCTTCTCGCACACGCGCTTCGTAGTCAAACAAAGAATTTCACCTCCATAGTAGCAATTCTAGATGCCAGCACATTATCCGGTTTAAGAAAACACTGGAACACAGAAGTCCCGCAAGAAATCGAAGACACAATCGAAGAGCTTGTTGCTGAGTCAGCAAAAGACGGCGAACCCACGAATCATGAAAAAAAACGAAAATTAACAAATAAACCGGTAGTGGCGGTAGGGGCAGGGGCAACCGCGGTATTAGGAGCTTCTTCTCTCTCCAAAGTTGTCCCGGCTTCAACTTTAATAAAAGTTGTCACCTTTAAAGTACCCATGTCTTTAAAACTCATAATGACACAAACCCAAAAGCTCGTTTCCATTTCAATCAGCAAGATTCTTGGTCCTTCAAAAGTTATGGCCCCGAGTTTCTTGAAAGTCAACACCACATCTTCCATGAAAGCAGCTGCTTCTGCTGAGAAGATTAGAACTGTTGTTCATAGTGTGATTGCATCTGCTGAAAAGACGAGTCTTTCTGCAATGAGAACAGCTTTTTATGAAATAATGAGGAAAAGACGAGTTCGCCCTGTTGGGATACTTCCATGGGCGACATTTGGATGTAGTGTGGCTACTTGTACGGGTTTGCTTGTTTATGGTGATGGGATTGAATGTGCTGTTGAATCTCTTCCTTCAGCACCTTCAATTGCTAGTTTGGGTCGTGGGATTGAAAGCTTACATCAAGCATCACAAAAAGTAGAAGAAATGGAAAGCTTCAGGATTCAAAAATCTATAGACTCGCTTGTTAACCGGTTCAAAAAATGGAAGCTTGCTTCATGAAGTAAGATTTCTTGTTTTTTAATCTTTTTTAAAGGTATGCATTCTTATAGAACGAAGTTTGATGATTTATTGTGTAGATGGGAGTTGGTTATAGAATCTATATTGGAAAGTTTATTATTTCAAGAACGAATGAGTATAATCAACAAACATAATTATACTAGAGAATGAACTGTTACATTACAAAATTTATATTAAAAATCCAACAAACCAAACAAATACGTTATAAAAAATGAAACCTAGCGGGAGGTTGCAACATTTAAGAGGCCATATATGCGTAGACCTCTCCACCACCTGCTAGCAAACGAATTGTTCATATTTTTAAATGCACCGCCATACGAGGTTCCTTAATCATTCTAGTCAAAACATTGAGAAAACCGAAAAATTTTCAACGTATTTTGTTTCAATGTTAACGTAATCCCATTCGAGAAGGGAGATAAATGGTGATTAAAGATCCTCTGCAATTGACTGTGTAAGCCTTTTGTACATGCTAATTTACACTATTAGTCCTCGTAAGCTGACTGTTTGTTTTTTGTGTTACATTAGGAATTTATAGCGAGTTAATCACTACAAATTACCAAAAATTGCCAGCATGTTGGGGTCTTTGTAAACTACATGTTTGCATTTGCTACAACAATATTAAAACAATATAAAACAAAGAAAAATTAACGATTCAACAAAACGAGAGATGTAAAATATGTAAAAGCAAAGAATTTATCAACTAACTTCAATATAATCTATGATATATATGCAACATCATCATCTTCCTTTGCGCTGCTTTAATCAACACTCAACAGACATCGATCATGAAAGATTCGCAGTTATTTCCTCGCCGATCCTCTTCGTTTACTATATATAGAAAAGTGATAGGGGGAATAAATTTATGGGTGGAAAAATAACGAGCTAAAACTTAAAAAATCATGCAATCTATAATTTACAAATATTTGTACAAGTTTAGTAGTTGTTTCATTATTATTGAAAAATTGATTGGCTTTTAAACAAAATTTGCTCTCTCTCTCTCTCTTAGATATTAAATGATTAAAATATATACTCTTATTAAATAGGTAAATAGAAGATGGTATAAATAATGACAAAAATAAGGATATGATTAAAACTTGCTTGGCAGCACTTTTGGTGTGATGGTTTGGAACGTATACCTCACACCCTTACCCACATACTTTGTTAATTTCAGGAATAACCATACCCCCACTAGAAAATGAAAAATTAACAATAGAAAAAAGAACCACATTAGTGATGATTCCTTCAAAGATAGTCGACTCCATTACAAATCTAACAAAACAAACAAATTTTCTTTCATTCCTATAGAATGCATCATTCCATTCACCCCCCAACTCCCTCATACCAAACAATACCTACATCTTGGGTCATTCATCATGACATATACAAAACCCAATTAAATAATCATCTAAAAGGTTACAGTTAGATACACAATCAAGAAACCATACTCCAATTATCATATGTGCAAAGAAGAATGGAGTTAACCCAACACTTTTTTCATCAAGTTTGCAACTTTCATCTTGCAAAACCATTCTTTTCATTCAACAATTACCCACCAATAAGATCTGATTTACAACTATTGAGATAACAAACTCTACTTTAACCTTTTGTACACTACCAAAACACTGCAAAAAGGGGGCACCACCCCTGTGTATTCACTTCTCAGTTTCAACCTTGGGCACAACCTTCTTACTACTCGCCCTCAATGCAATCCTCCTTCTCTCCTGAATCTGTCCAACATATTCTGCTATCACAACATGCAACTTTGGAGCAATCTTGTTTGTAGATGTAATGTTTAGCCCAGCCTTCCTGAAGGCACGAAGAACATGTTCTTGAGCAATCTGGAAGTGACCACTGCACAGAGAAGGCACCATTGAGCGAAGTGCCGGCTTCCCACAGATTACATCTCCATTCTGTGCGCTAAAAGAAATGTTAACCGACTTTAGAATGCTAATAGATCAATATTCATACGATAATAGATGAAGAGATGTGTTAAGTTTCGCTAATTCAGATTCATGATGTAACAGATGTTAATTTAGTGCAATTGTGCTTGGTGATTCTAGTGTGCGCGTGTGCTTGTGTAACAGAATGTAGCGGACCTCATGATCACATACTCGCATGGTTTATACAGCTGTTGCTTCGGGTCTGATAGAATATGGAGACGACAAAAGGTGGTCAAAATCATGGCCTTCATCTTACATCCAGTAGAAGCACAGATCGATCCACTGGTTTTGCCGTTTCCGTCGCCGGCTTCGACGATTCCGTCGTCAATTCCGTCTTTAACTTGCTCCTCTTTAACATTGTCTTTGTCGTCTTCTTTAGGCTCTTCTTGAAACGGATTCCTACCGAATTTCCACACATATTCCCTGTGCTTAACCCTAAGCTCCTCCATAAGCCCCCAATATTGGTCACGGTAACATTTCGTCAGTTGCTTTAGGTGGTGTGATCGTCGCCGCATAATTTGTTGACGAGATAGGTAAGTAGAATACGCGAGATACTCGTCCTCCGGCGCAGGTTTGAGGCCGACATCGGAAGTGCTAGGGTTTTTGTGGCTGTGTGTGGATGTAGGATCCATAGTAGAGTGATAAGATGTCCACACGAGAGTATGAAGATTGTTACTAGCCTCAGTAGAAGCCGGCGGTGGTTTATCACCTTAGTAAAGCCGGCGGCGGCGTTGTTAGGGTTTTGGTGGTGGCGTATACATGGAAGCCATGGTAGAGATTGCTGCCCACAAGAGAATGAGGTGATGTTTACAAAATAGTCTTTCCAGTAATAGCTATGTTTCAGTTTTAGTCCTTCATCTTTATATTTTACAGTTCTACTCCTTGATCTTTAGACATCCGCGAACCAAATTCATTTTCTATTGAGAAATTTTGGTATTTTCTTTTTGTATCCACACTTCTCAAGTTGCAAGTATAGTCCTTCTAAACATTTTTCTTTTTGTATATGGTTTTTGTCTCAAGTAAAAAGACTATTACACCCTTTTGATTTATTTTTTTATATTTTCAGATCGTTTTTGTTTTTATTTTTAATTTTTAAAATAGAAAAGCGCTCAATAACTACCTACCCCCACCCCTACCCTTATACCCAACCCCATATATTCAATTTACAAAAGGTAAACCTCACTATCACCCCCCCCCCCCCCCAATCCCCCTTTTCTTTCCTTCCTCTTTCGATCACCAACACACTATGCCATCATCTCCATTTGACGATGGTGCCCACCAATACCGCCTTCCTTTCCAACGAGAACCACCACCACTACTTTCCCGATAATATTAGCGATTTTTACCGACATCTTATATAGGGATGTATAGAATATCCAAAGGGACCCAAAGCGGGTCTAATCAGTATGGATAGCCCACCAATTAAAAGCATTTTTTTAAGCTTCCGTTTTGACAATTTATGCTGAAATATATCTATAATAATCTGTTGGTTTTCCACACAAGCCATATTGGATCCAATCGGGATATTCAAATACATAATGTGATTGATGCAGACTCACACTCGGTCAGAGTCGCAAGTTGTTGCAGCTTCACGTTACCCACCCCTACTCCATACAACCTTGATTTTTGATTAATAATTTGCAACACGAATATAAGTTGAAAAAATACAAGATCCGTAACAAATCAACCATTTCATTAACTACAAACGACCCATCAAGAATTTGCCCACCTTTGATAAAAGCATATTACTCAAAATCAACAACATTATCTAAAGTCTTTCACATACGAATGATCACCCATCTTAGGTATTAAGGTTATAAACGATGATTTTCAACCTGGCGAAATATAAGAACTTTGGTGAAAGTCCTTCATGAAAGCTACGATGTCATTTTTATAAAGTACCAATAACTTTTCACAAAAGAAAATGAGAATCCATTCAGACCTGACGATTTGTCGCTTCCAAAGAACCGCACCGTCTGCTTAACCTCATCTTTTGTAAAACAATCCTCCAACATATGAACATCATATTGGTCGAGTTTTTAAAACCTAGTTATGAAATTCAAGATCGACCAAAATTTTACTTTAAAAGTCATTTTAATGCTCAAAGGTCTAGTAATCTACTTTCCATGTCACATGATTCCATGAATAGAGAATTGTTGTCGTCCATTTTTTAGCGGCTATCTTAAGGAGATAGCGATGCTATATGCTGCTGATTGCACAACGCCCCAGATCTCATATTTTTGGGTCGTATTTAAGGGGCTCTAAACCGTAGGAGCCATCATTTCCACCCTTTGCAACCCCCAGAACCCTCATTTCTCAAACTTAGCCTCCCTTGGTGATTTTAAGCTTGCTATCTCTGTTTGAAAGATTTCTTGAAGAAAAGAAGGTGGTGTTGGTGCGAGGATGCTCATCTACAGGAATCAGCAAGATCTTCATTTTTGGACCATTGTAAGTGCAAAGTCTCAACCTTTTTATGATTAGGAGCTTTATCTTGTAGTTTGGGTTGCATATTATGGCCCTAAGTGGAGAAATGGTCTCTTTGTGGTATTGACTATGGATTGGAATGATAAATGTCAAAACTTTATGTTCCTAGGACCACCTTTGGAGCTTTTGAACTGATTATGGGAGTAAGCCAAGCTCTCTTGAGTGTTTAAGCATAGATTGTATCCTTTTTGGACCTAAGTATGAGATTTGACATGAATGAGACATATATGTCAATAAAATTTGAATTTTTATGAGGTTTCAGACCTTTGGATGGGTTCTGGAGAGTATTAGCCATTAACCTAATGGATTAAGTGCTTAATGAAGTTTTGGGAAGATTGATAGGTAGCGACGCTATATTGGGGAGATAGCGGCGCTATCTGGCCGTTGAAGTTGACTTTGACCTTTTACCGTTGACTTTTTGACCAGTTTGACTAAAAGTCAAACTTGGGGAGATTCCGAGTGCCAGTCTTAGAGGTTTATCTTGTTTGGAGTTTTGGATGTGCTAAGTTGCGTTTATCCCTATTGGGAGGTTCGTGTTGTCGGGATCTGAAGACACGCGCGTGGAGTGCTTTTAGCTTGGTGGATCAGGTTAGTTTTCTCACTATACTATGAGTGATGTCACATGTGTAGTTAGTCTTATACTACTATATGTAGCAATGTATGTTTAAGTTGGATGTGCCTTACGCTATTTAACTGAATGATTGTTATTAGGGACCCGTTGGGTCAAACTATATGCTTAGGCTTTTGTGCTGCTATGTGTTAGTCGCTGGATTCGTTCTTGTGATTGAAGAATGATGGTGGATCGAGGTGAGCTTGAGAGCCGGACGGATTGTGGTGAGCCCGAGAGTCCAAAGAATGAGTTGATTCGGCAACGGATGAAACGAGGTGAGCCCGCGAGTCCTTAGCTGGGGCAGATTGCGGTAAGCCCGATAGCCCAATAATGATTGTACCTTATGTGATGGATCGTGTGGTATTTTGGGGATCTCGCTAAGCTTTGTGATTACTCTTTCACCTTGAATGTTTTTCAGGTACTTGCTAGACTGAGCTTTGGAGCACGTCACGACTGTGCCACATCTAACACTTTGGTGTTCAAAGTCTTCCGCTGGTTAATGTTTTGTATTTGATTTAATATTTATGGTTTTAAATGTTTTAAATACTGAATTTGGAACAAATGACTTTACTTCTAATTCATTTTATGTATTTGAATTGTTTCTAAAAATGAAATATTCTATTACGAAATTTGGGACGTCACATCACTGTAGCGCTAATGAGCAAAACACTTTTTGATTACATCTTAGTAAGGTACACGTGCGCGTGTGCACATAGAGAAGATTAGCGACAATTACGGTGCTGACAAAAAAAAATAGTTGTGTGTCAGGTCACCGGTGAGAAGGGTTGCAATGGTGGTTTGTGGTGTGGGGTGCGATGGTGGCGAGGATAACCGGTAACTATAATGACAAGATTGTTATGGTTTGACAAAGTGAGAATGGTGAAGATGGTGTAAAGTTCATCAGAATTTGAATTTTGGGGGAAGAAAACAAATGTCTCCCAAATCATATGCGCTCTTATCAGAATGTGTTGACAATGGCTGAAAAGAAGGAAAAAATGAGCGTGGAAGAAGTCAACGTGTCTTTTTAACCCGCACACCAAGTATCGTTCAATGATGGGATCTTATAAACAATTATCAAACATTTGATAAATGTTAATGTTTAGATAGATGTAAGGAGTTGGAGATAAATCATTGTTTAAAAAAATATAAATTGTCTTGGTACAAAGAAGTTGTAATGGTTAGAGATGCTCTTAGTGTGTGCATGTACATATCAATGTTGCTAACATCTCAATCTTGATTTTGGTATTGCACGATCTCAAGATCCCAACATCCACTTACGATTGTAATATTATTGAGACTGAATCAGAAGTAAGATCTACCCCTAGATTGTAGGATCTACCTTAGGATCCGAAAATGTTACTATGATTCGATCCAATCCCTTCACTTTAATTCGACAGTCAGTCATTCTAAATCATAGAAAATAAATATCAAATTTGAAAATATGATGCATAGCATCACACAATGCCGCAAATAGGCTATTAGTAATAAGAAAATATGACAAGTAATATGTATTACTCGAACATGCATGTCACAACTTTACATAAGGGTTAAACTCATGTGTTGAAAACTTCTTCCATGTGTTTTCCCTTGACAACTAAAGCATCTAAATGGTTAGTGATTTGTTTCTTGTTGGTCTCAAGCATGATGGTGGTGGATATGATAACTTTCTTGAAAGAGCTATGAAAGATCAATTTCGTAAGTTATTTTTTCTTAATTTCACGATCGTTAGAAACAATAGGTTTCTATGTGTTATGTTTTGCTTTTATTGCACGTGAGAGATTTAAAAGACAAAGATGATCTTATTTTAAAAGACGTACTTGATATCGATGCACATCTTCCGTGATAGATTACATCATATAATCATATTTCATGTTAGATTAGATTATAGAGTTAGATTTGATGTTTATGTTTAAACCTTTAAGCTATCATGCACGTTTTAAACTTTCTATAACCGATGAATGAATAAATGTAAATACACTTTTCATGTTATAAATTTATAACTATTTCGTTTTGGTGTGATCTTATAATTCCAATCATAAAAAGCAAAAAACGATCATAGGTCAGATTCCGATCTTATCAGCTTTGATTTTAACATTCTAACATGCATATTAGATTTTTAAAAAAAAAATCAAAAATTTTACAAGATCAAAACAAAATTAAAACTTAAATAATTAACCTTTACTTGTATGCCGGACCTGGGTAAAAAATCTT
Source organism: Cichorium intybus (assembly GCA_023525715.1). NCBI lineage: Eukaryota > Viridiplantae > Streptophyta > Magnoliopsida > Asterales > Asteraceae > Cichorium > Cichorium intybus. The sequence continues at coordinate 115,865,984 of CM042009.1, read as the reverse complement.
TGAAACTTGATGGTTACTTGAACGAGGTTGTCACAATTTCTATATATAAAAAGCACATACGAACTCACTATCGATGGCGTCTACGGCAGTCACGAATTTGACATCTTTTCTCCTTGTTGGTCTCGCCTTCTTCTTGTTTTACAGACACCCGTCTTCTTCAATCACCCTAAACATGACTCAAGAAACCCCCAAATCCGTTCACGACTTTACTGTTAAGGTAATCAGTTATCTTCGCTCCGATATTCTGAAGGTTCTTCATATTCGTTGTTCTTAAAACACGATTTCTGATTCTGGGTTTTCGATGGTTTTTATTTTCTCTAAATGTCGAACAATTCCTGCTTGCATAGGTCAAAACAACTAAATTTAAACTTAAAATTTGATGATGAATTTCTTCATATTTAACGGGTATATGCAATCGATTTAAACCATACAACCAGCTTCACGTATCAATGCAGTTCGGTTTAGTTTGACCTCAAGATTCATATCAATTTTTATTTTGAAATTACTAGAATTGGACTCCAAAAATTCAAAGTTTACCCATCTATGTGCCCTCTGAATGGAGGAACATATATTGATTCATTTTCTTCTCAAATTTTATGGGTTTTGTTCAAAGTTTCTGACGAAAATCGATGGTCCAGGATATTCGCGGAAATGAGGTGCCTTTGAGCTCTTACAATGGGAAGGTTCTCTTGATTGTCAATGTTGCATCGAAATGGTGAATAACTTCATTTCTGCTTCAAAATAGCTCAAATTCTCTGATATACTTTGATTCATGAACAAAATAATTCGAACATAAACCAAATCTACCTCATATTGTAAAGATTTTTTGGACAAAACTCATGTGATTGATGATTTATGATTCATAGGGTTTGTATAGCAATTAATGATTCGGTTCTTGATTCTGTTGCATCATTTTGGCAGCATTTATTGTGCCATGTTCATCATGATGTATAATTGATACAGATAGATGGTAGTTATGGGTACCTTTATCTCTTAGTTTATTTAAAATGGACGCTAGTGCAAAAAAATTATTAAGACCACCTACAAAAGGAGTCCAAATTTGACTTTTGAGGTGCAACTAAGTCATTTTTAATTCAAAGATCACAAAATTAGTTCCTTTTCTGTAGAAAGAAATTGGTTAGTACATAAAATATATTTAGGAAAGTACAATCTTTTTTGGCTATTATCAATAAATATATTTGTTTGGTTATTTCAACAGTGGATTAACCGCGTCCAACTACAAAGAATTGAATATATTGTACCAAAAATACAAAAATCAAGGTACGCTTATTGTATTGTGCATGAAGTCGATTCATTTTTTACTTTTACCTTCAACTTTTTCATGGTTTTGATTATTTGGTTTTCATATTGTTGGTAGATTTTGAGATCTTGGCTTTTCCTTGCAACCAATTTCTTTGGCAAGAACCGGGAACAAATGAGGAAATTCAAGAAACGGTGTGTACAAATTTCAAAGCCGAATTCCCGATATTTGACAAGGTAATTTTGTAACTGTCTTTTAAAGTCCTCATTATACATATACAATTATACATATACATATTAAAGATGAGATTTATATAAATCTTATGTTTCTACTGATTAAAATTTAAAATTCTTTTTTTAAATCTTGAAATTCATTTTTAGTTTCAAGAAATTGTTGCATTTTTACCAGATCGAGGGGCGAATTCGTAAATTCAAAAGAAACATTCTTTGATCATTGCAGGTTGAGGTTAACGGGAACAACGCAGCACCCCTCTACAAGTTTTTAAAATCACAGAAAGGCGGTTTCTTGGTTGATAGCATTAAATGGAACTTCACCAAATTCTTGGTGAACAAAGAAGGAAAAGTTATCAAAAGATATGCCCCTAAAACCCCACCTCTTGAATTCGAGGTTCGTATAAAAAAACCATAAATATTTCCATTTTTGATATTTGGTTACTGAATTCTTGAACTGTTTCTCTGATTCTATCAACAGAAAGACATTCAAGATCTATTGGGATCATCATCTTCTTGAAAGACAAGGTGTGTTGTTTCTTGCTGACAAATAAAGATCTTAAAAGCCATTGAATTTATCATGTTATGCAAATCTTTTGGGGCCAAATGTATGTGTAATCTTGAGAACTTTGTGGGTTTTTTTTACAGAGAAATATAAATGGGGTATAAGATAGAGACTTGAAGCTTGTTGTGGCCATGGTGGTTTGGTGAATGCTTCAATGAAATGTCCATTAAAGATGTTATTATTGAATTTGTGGTTATCTGGTGGTTTATAGTTAGTACAATAAGCAACAGCTTTTTTTACACTTGTACTTGGACGTTATAATAAATCAAATTATATATCATTTGTATTCACAATATTTAATATATTTTACACTTGTACTTGGACGTTATAATAAATCAAATTATATATCATTTGTATTCACAATATTTAATATAAAAATTTAAAAGGGGAGTCACAGAGAAATGTGTGTGATGGAACAAGATATGATTTGTTTGTGATGGATTCTTTAGTGGAAATTGGTATAATTTTGTCATATCAGGCTCAATAAAAACGAAACAACGTGCATGGATAGGAAACGCTAGAAGGAGGGCTTGAACCTCCGACCTTGTGGTTAACAGCCACACGCTCTAACCAACTGAGCTATTCCAGCTACGTCCTTTCAGAGCATATGTGTTAAATATGTAATTATTAGCTGTAATATTTCAGAAAGGGCATTTGTTATTGCTTACTACTATTAATAGAGACAAGCTCATAATCCTTTTTTTACGGAAGGAAGACTCTTAATTAAACACTTCTTTATTCGAAAAGAAGAATGGTGAAATCCATTTCGATTTTACCAATTGCTCTTCCATGTTGTTCATGCCTGGGTATTGTAGCTTTTGACACGCTATTATTAAATAAAGGGGAAAATGACTTATAAGGGTAATAATGTTTCAAAATTGTTCAAAAAACACCATTCAAGTTTGGTCTGTTCAAAAAACACCATCCAAGTAAGACCTTTGTACAAAAAACACCATCCAAGTAAGGTCTTTGTACAAAAAACACCATCGAACTACACGTTTTGTTCAAATTTTACCCGATGATAACCGGCTCTTGCAGGTTAAAGGATGACTTGGCCTAATACTTGGTGACCGGCCAAGTCATCATTTAACCTGCAAGAGCCGGTTACCATCGGGTAAAATTTGAACAAAACATGTAGTTCGATGGTGTTTTTTGTACAAAGGCCTTACTTGGATGGTGTTTTTTGTACAAAGGCCTTACTTGGATGGTGTTTTTTGAACAGACCAAACTTGGATGGTGTTTTTTGAACAGTTTTGAAACATAATTACCCTTATAAGTCATTTTCTCTAAATAAAGACGCACATTAAGATTATCATTATTTCATATCATATTATTATTATTATTTAATAATAATAATAGTTTTTCATTTTTCGGGATTCAGACGTCTTCCTAGAAAAATCTTTGGAAAAATATTTCCCAAGAAATTTCTTGGAAAATTATTTCCTAGAAAATTCCTCGGAAATACATTTCCTAGGAAGTTCCTCGAAAATATTTTTCCTAGAAAGTTCATTGAAAAACCTAGCAAAAAGGATGTGTAGCAAAAGTCTCGAGACTATCGACAAAAGTTTCTCCTTGAAAATGCCTCGGAATATCTCCTAGGAAATCCATCGCAACATGTTTCCCAAGAGGTATTTACCTACAAACTTCTTTTCCTAGGAACTTCCTCGAAAACATCTATTTCCTAGGAATTTCCAAGGAACATCTTCCTAGGAAAAATGCTTTTGTAGTAGTGTCAGCAAGAGGTGCATAAAACCAGGTGCATAAAACCCTACCTGTACTGTAGTCTCAATAGCGCAACCACGGTCAAAGATTGGTCAACACAAACCCGGTTAAGGTATGTTTAGAGCCAGCCTGTTGTAACCTCTTTAAAAACCATATTGTCAAGGCTTGTGGGCTTTGCTTGGGTTGTCCTCGGGCCTAAAATCCTGGATTATTTGTGGTTTTCTGATTTTGTTCCCTATTACTATCATATAATAGATTTAAAGTCAAAATGATGAGTATTGACATAATGTTTAAGAGTGGCTTCGTATATGTTACAATAAATAGGGACACTACCAGATAAGGAAAACAGTGAAGAAATTCTTAAATATGAATTATTCCGTTGTTGGTGATGATTGTTGTATATGATAGGATGGCATGACATGCAAGGAGAAAATTCCCACGAATTGTATATAAGACATTGCACTTTTTGCAATGCGCTTTCTGTAATCGGAAGCCATTTAAACCAAGTTATATTTTTCCCAAACTTTAGTCTATCGTTAGTGATTTAAAACGAATACAACAATATCATTAAATAATGCATGAATTCTTTTAAGAGAGTTTTCTTTTATAAAATTATCAAACTCCTACCAACCACCCACCTAATGCGTCTATTTATGAATATAACTAACACCTACTTAACACCCACCTAACACGAGTCTTTACGAATATAGCTAACTCTTACAAAACATTATCAAACCCCTACATAAAGATGTGAAGACCATAACATGCTTCACATAAAATACACATTAATTCATTCACTCTACTGATTAACTTAAAATGGAAATTTTGTAAAAATGGGATTTAAGAACCCCTGTGTAGTAGAACCATATAATAATACTAAAATACACTGAATTTGACTTAATAACATCAGAAAGCTTGGGTATTAATGGTCTATGTAGAAATTAAATCACAAGAAGTAAAGAACTTATAAGTAACAGAAAAGAAGATCAAAGTATAATGCCTATAAGTATTAAATGGAACTACAGTCTAAGTAGTGATAAATGTTTATGATTGTAGGTGATCACTGAGAGTTCCTAGTAGTCTCTACTTGTGAAGTTGTTAAAACATTCATTATCAAGTGAGTTATACTAACTTATATATTATGTTGACCATGCGTGTTAAGTGTAACTTGTTCAATATGTTCATATTATGTGATTAGACAGACTGAACATGACAAGCCATTCGGGGGAAGAGCTTAGGCGGGTTAGACAGATTAGACAGACCGGCCAACACAAACCCTTCAAGGAGATTGATCAGAAGTAACAAGGTCAAGTCATGCCCTTGGGGGAGTTGACCATGATAAAAAAAATTTGGTACCACGTTGCTATCTGTGTAGATAATGTGTGATAGACTATGTGTCAAGTGCTACGTGTTTATTTGCTATGTGATCAGTGTGACAACCATGTATGAGATTAATATGATTTGTAAATAAAGTGTAGGCTCACTTAGCGTTGTGCTTACCCATTGTTAATTTAACATTTTCAGGACCCTCCGGGGTAAACAGAGGGAAGAACCCGATGTGACCGCTTGCTGCTTGCATTCTCGGTTTACACAATATAGTTTTTAACATTTAATTGTAACCCGGGTTCAGACTTTTACATTTTTCTTACATTAAAAATTTTAATACACTCTGATTTGGTTTTATAAATTAATAAAAAGGTATATTAGTATTTATTTAGAAAAAATTGGGTCGTTACACACACACACACACATATATATATATATATATATATATATATATATATATATATATATATATATATATATATATATACATACATACATACATATATATATATATATATATATATATATATATATATATATATATATATATATGTATGTATGTATGTATGTATGTATGTATGTATGTATGTATGTATGTATGTATGTATGTATATATATATATATATATATATATATATATATATATATATATATATATATATATATATATATATATATATATATATATATATATAAGTTTCCTGTGATAACACGTTGTGTTTTAGAAAAATCTATTGTATTATAGTAATGTACTTTCAATATTTTTGTATTACAACATTATACAATGGTTAAACCGTTACTTTGTTTTTTATGGAACATGCTGTATTGGGTTGGTATTGAAAGACAATATATTAATTGAAAAAGATTAAAGTTAGTCGTTTGTCTTATTAGTTATTTATATTAAAAAATTTCCAATGTAACGTTGTACTTTCAGTTTCTTATAACCATTTATACTAAAAAAATCTATCACATGATAGCTATGTGTGACAATTGTAAATTTTGGTCAACAAAAGTCAACTGTAGTCAAACGAAGCATATGTTAATCTATATGTTGAAAAGTTGTTTTCCATAACTTTTGCGTTGAATTATTAATATTATAGTATTGCGTATGCTAAATCAAAACAATTATCGGTTAAAAATCGAAAATACGGACAGCAGACTACTGTAGCGTAGAAATTCGAAAATCGTACAATTATTATTTTGAAAATAATAATATTCATAAAACAATCTACTTATAAATACGAAAGTTTCGATATATAGAACGTCGACAACGGAGTTCGTATGTGAAAGTTATAACGATTAAACCGCTGTGTACGGATAAATGTACACAGGGTTTGGAACCAAAATACAAAATGTGGTGCCTTAAACATCAAATATGAAATAACAATTCATATGATAAGTGACGTAATAGTATCTAGTATTTAATTCCAAAGCTAAATGCAATTTCCGGTAAAATGCCGAAAATCGCGAAAACGGAAGAATACCGCGCTTAAACGCGTATTCCGGCACCCAACGAGTTATAATTCAATCAAAATAAATGTTTGGCAATGTTTTTATACAAAATAATTATTTAGAACTTCGTTTCGTCAAAAACGCACAAAAATTCACTAAAACGTCTTACTATTTTATAAAAATCACACATTTTTATAACTATATTGCTATTTTTATAAAAACCACACCACCCCACCCCACCCCCTTCCCAAATCAGCAGCCCACCCCCCCTTAGGGGACAAACCATCACACCAAAACCATTCTTTTTAGTTTTATAATCCTAGGCTTAAAAGACTAGAATTTAATAATAAGAAAAATCAAGGCTTATACTTCCAAGGAACTAAACATGACATTCATTTGGAACTAATCACAAACCACTCTTTTTCTCCCACTCTTCCCTTGCTCTCGGCCACACCCTCATCTTCACCATCTTCATCTTCAAACTCCATTTTCAAGCTTATTTCACAAGGTTAAGAGGTAAGCTTCACATATCTTTTGATTTTAAACAACATAACACAAGTTTACACCTTTTACACACACTAACATCCATCCATATCCATTGGATATTAGATTTGTTCAAAGGTCTTTAAGCTCCAAACTCCATCATCTTCAAAGATCTTTCAAGCTCTCTTGGTAAGTTATGATCATCTAGTGATTTAAGTTCTAAATACCTTCATATACTCTTTTATACACACATACTCACGGAAATCCATTGGATAATCGCTTTGTCCAAGGGTCCTTCGGGTCTTAGAACCACAATCTTCAATCTTCTTTCAAGGAATCCTAGGATCCACACTCAAGGTGAGTTCATACCCCTCATTTTCATCTTTTCAAACATTTTTGGGGGAGAATACAAGTTCTTTAACTATAAATGTTGTTTTATTCAAGTATATATATGTTTAAATGTTATATATGTTGATTTACACAAGTTTATAAAGTTAGTATTTGGGTAAAAATACCTTTGATATGAAATATGGATAGATCTTTGTATGATGTTCATAATGATCCATTATATAATTGTATAAAAGTTACTAGACTATAATATAACTTTGTAAAAATGCTAGATCTTGGACAAAAATGTTATAAATATGATTTTGGCATGAAATATGAGTAGATCCATGTATTATGAACACTTTGACATACTAAGTTGTGTAAAAGTTACTAAACTACAAATAAAGTGTACAAAGATGCTAGATCTTGAATAAAAACGTTATAAAAACGAAAACTAGTAAAAAACTACGTTTTTATAAATAAAGACACTATTTTCTAGCAAAAACGGTTATAATCAAGTTATTATATTATTTTTGTGTGAAATATCTCAAAAGATAATATTTATAATCTTTGAACAAGTTATTTCGCTATTATTCACAAAAATAAGGTTATTACGACGCAATTACTAAAAATAGACTATTATTGGAATAGTTTATGAACAAAAGGTTACTATGACATTTAAACATGACAAAAATAATTATATAAAAATATATAATTATTTTACTATACTATATTATCATGGGAAAAATGATAATGGACGATTACAAGAGTTTTTATATACAAATCGTACGTAAACAAGTTGATTGGAATACATACATTTTTGTGAGATGAATCTTCAAAGTACTTTTATAAGTACATACTATAAGTCCTGAACATTTATATAACCAGAGTCTCGGTAAGAAAGCGCGATATTTGAGTATAGATCTATACGGGGCTTGACAACCCCGCACCTGAGCTGCTAGCTACAGCTTGACCGGCAGGTCTGAGGTGTCCAAATGTCTAACAGTTCCGACGCCTGAAGAACGTCGCAGCAGGCCAACTAATCACAGTATGGTTATATGGTATCTCACATGGGAAAATAATCAACTTAATATTTTTATAAATTGTTTACGTGGATACACACATTTCAAAGAAAGTACACTACAGTTTACATATTACATTTTAGTCTTTGAGATTTAAAGACTTGGAACATTTTATAAGAAAATATTGGATTTTCTTGGTTTTCAACACTATCGTTACAAACAAAGGACGTTTCTTATACAAAAAATCTTATGAACTCATCAACTTAATTGTTGACACTTTTTCAACTACTTGTATTCTCAGGAAACTGATTTGGTAAATCAAGTGCTACAAGAAAGGACGTTACGACGTCATTTTTGCCTGTTTTTGATATCATTATAATTGTATTTGAAACATGATACAGTTAAACTATGTAACATTTGCAATTATGTAATGATAGTTGTTTGCTTGGTTTTCACTATTGTGCAACTTTGTTATGATATTGTTCATGAAGTCATCCACCCTTAAACTATTCCGCCAATACGGTTTGAGGGTGTGACACTATGTATTTTCAATATTTTTATACGACATCTCACTGCAACATGTAGTTGTAACGACCCAAAAATCTCGAATTTATATTCGAGAAAATACTTAAAGAAAAGACCAAAAATATTTTGGAAGTTTTGAAACAATTTATTTGGAAATGTAGTAAAATTCCAAGAGTTGGAGAAATATGGTAAAAAGGGGTAAAATGGTCATTTGATATGAAAATGACTTTAAAGTCAAGAAAATGTAATGTTGGGGCCAAAATGAAATAAAATAAACCCATAATGTTACAAAAATGAGTTTTTGTGCCATTTTGGAAAAAATGGAAATTTAGGGACCAAAAATGGAAATTTGCTAGGTATTTAAAGGAGAAAATATCTCCTTAATGTTCAGAAGATGGAAGTCTCCAGAGAGATCGTGAGAGCATGAGAGTGATCGGGTCTTGAGGATTTTTGGAAGATTGAAAGAAACTAACTTGGAATTGAAGAATTCCAAGCCTCTTAAGGTTAGTAAATTTGTTTTTAGGTTTGTTTAACCCATTTCCCGTGAGTAGGTTACTGTAGCTTCGAAAATTCAGTGGCTAGAGGAGGATTATCCTATGATTCCTAGCCTTAATTTGTATCTTAATCATCATATAAACCTAGTTTACCCATTGAAAGTGTTAAAAATCAAGAAATGAGAATTTGAGCTCAAGAACCCTAACTAACAGGTTTCTAAGAACAATATGGTTATAATGGTTTTTGATAAGTCTAATATGTTATAATAGAAGTAATAAATCATTCCTAGTTGATAAATTTGAGTAATTTTAGATTTTGGGTAAAAATGTCAAAAATGGAAATTTTTGGAAGAAACTTGGAATCCATGATTCCATAGTTTAAAAACAAGTAAAATTAGTTGGTTTATGTTTCTAATCACATCTTGATCATTATCCAACATATGGATAACTTAAAATCAAGTTTGGTGATTTCATATGCAATTGAACCCTAGAAATTTGAGTTTAAGATCAAAATGTTAATTTGACATAAAGAGTTGGTTAGAATGAGTCATAAATGATGTTTAAGTATGAAGAAACCATTAGAAGTGGTTTCCTAAAAGTTTCAATTAATAAAATGAAAGTTTGAACAAAAACTGAAATTTGTCGGGTGGAATGGAATTGGTGATTCCATGAATGAAACCCATGGAAATGGTTAATGGAAATCATGAATTGGTAATTAAAGAAAGTATGTTTTGGGTTATAAAAACCTTAAATTAAATCATCCATTTGTTATATAAGTATATGGATAGAAAATGGACAAAACTAGACTTTAAAATTTGAGTTGATGTGCATACGAGCTTCCTTAAAGCTCTTGTGACATCCTATGGTCTTAATCATTAAGTCATGGACTAAATAAGACTTAATAGAAGTGAAAACATGTTCTTAACATAATAAATGGTCAATAGAACCCATGGTCAAAATTTGGTGAAGTTTGGAGTTAAAACGAGCCCGATACGTGATTTTTAGTGAAAAATTCAAGTTTTTGAAGGATCTGGGAGTTACACGGCCGTGTAACTTTTATGAGCAGAATTACACGACCGTGTAACCCACTGGAAGGTGGTAAAGAGTCTATTTTACCCCTAGACATGTAGCCTTGGTCTCCAATTGATCCCATAAGTGTTATAGAGCATGAAAACATGAAAAATGAGTCTAAATTGTGTATGTGACTTTCCAAGGGTATAATGGTCAATAAAATGTCATTTAAATGATAATAAGAATAAGTAAAAAGGTGTGCTAAGGGATGAATATCACAAAAATATTGTGATACGAGTCTAGTGGAACATAACAAAGTAGTCCTAACATGTTAAAGTATAACGTGTTATTAATAAAATGTGAATAAACGTTCTAGGTGCTTAAGAAGTAAAAGATCAATAAACGGAAAGGACAAGGAAGGGTGTAGCCATAGTTAGACTTCTCTAACTAGTCAAGGTGAGTACATGTAGTATTTTTACCCATTCTGGGGTACATGGCAAGTAAGTATTTTCAAGATTTCTTATAAAATTTCTATATGTGAAATTATATGCAAGGGTATTATTTCTAACTTGTTGTGAAAGTATAATGCTATATTTGAAGTTATGTTTTGAACTGCAAGTTAAATTAAAGGAAGGTATGTTGGTCTATGAACCAATTATGTGAAAGTATATTTTGATTACAAGTGATATATGTTTTCAAGTATGTATGGCATATAGCCACAAGATGTTTAAGAAGTATGTTTTGGTTACAAACTGTATATGTTTTCGAGTATGAATGGCATATAGCCATAAGATGTTGGAAAGTATGTTTTGGCATAAAGCTTAGCATGTTAGAAAAATATGTTTTAAACATATGATTATTATGTGATGAAAGCTATATTTGGCATCTAGCCATAAAGACATAAAATGATGTAGTTTGGCACCTAGCCACAAGTTATATGTATATGATAAATGTTCAAGCAAGCAGCAAGTATTTTGTATGACTGGTAATTGTAGCAAGCAGCGTTAGTAAGGAAACTATGTTCCAACCTACCCGGGTTAGGTAAGGGGTCTACTGGGGAAAAAGCCCCATCGCGAAGTAGATCGCCTCAGCACTTCTATGGTGAGGATTGATCCGTTCTTTCTAGCCATAGAGACTTGGGGTATCACTTATGGTGATTAAAGCCCTAAGTATAAAAATCCAGCAAGCTTATAAAACCAGTCAAAGAAAGTAAGAAAGAAGCTATTTTTGTAAAGTATGTTATGAAGTGATTTTAAAAAGTAAAAGTTCAGTATGTTACTACTATAAAGTTTTGAAAGATGTTATTTTTGTAAAGCATATTATGAAATGATTTCGAGAAGTAAAGAGTTATAGTATATTATTACTATAAAGTTTTGACAGAAGATTTATGTTATAAATTTACGAAAAAGTTGGAAAAAGAAGTTAAAGGTTTGAGTCTAAAACTCATGTAACTCACGAGACATTATTGTCTTACGTATTTTATGTTTTGCCATGTATTCCAGGTTAAATGCTATACTATAGTTGGATGAAGTTTAGCTGGAGTGGAGCCCACACAGCTCCTATCTTGGACGCAATGTTTAATCCTTTTCTTGCTTACTATGGTTAGTTTTGATATGGATTTGTACACCCACTGTTTTAAGCATTTAAATTATCGGTTTTTGATAAACCGTATTTTTTTGTATTCATGTATTTATACAAAAAACCATAGTATTTGCAAACAGTAGAAATAAGGTGTCACAGTAGGTGTAAAATTATCGGTTAGTCTAAACGAAGTGGATGACATCAGCACCACTCTACCCAGACTCAACCTAAGAACACAAATGACATGCCATTTTGATACATGCATCATCACATGATGTTAGGTAGAAGAGAGAAAAGAGGAAGGGCTCCAATGAGAGTGTTGTTGGCAATATATTTTTGCCGTTGATACATGTCATTTCTCCATACCATTATCGCGGAACAATGTATGTTGCCGACAAAAAAAATATCAAGTCGGATACCGACAACATTCCCCGTTATAGTTTTAGTTTTTATTTTACAAACATTTCTTTGTTTTTTTTTTTTTTTGTTAAAAATAAAATAGAGCAATTAATCATTCTAAATGTCTAAATTATATGGATATCCTAACAATTAGATTGACGGCCGAAAGGGAGAAGTGAGAAGCTCAGAGAATAAAAGCAGAACTTCCAACTTCTAGAGAGAGGGGGATCGCCGGATCGGAGCATCATCGTAGTCGACGGAATGGATTCAGATGAAGATGAAAGGATACCACTGAGACAAAGACCGGAATGGTCCGACATCACTCCGGTACCGCAGGACGACGGTCCCAACCCCGTTGTCCCCATTGCGTACTCTGAAGAGTTCGCCGAGACTATGGACTACTTTCGAGCTGTATATCTGGCCGATGAGCGATCACTTCGCGCTCTTCAACTTACCACCGAAGCAATCCACTTCAATGCTGGAAATTACACCGTAAGAAACACTCTATCCCTATGTGCGTATATGATCAAGTCTAACCCTTTTATTTAGGCATCCTAATGACGTGCAACCTTAATTTTGATTATAAATCGTAGTTCTGTTACTACTTCGTTTGTCAATTTAGAGAATCTCTGTGCTTTCATAGATCAAATCTGTTTGGAGCTCAATCTCTGTATGGCTTTCTATGAATCTGTAATATACATTTGATTTTGTTAGAGTAGATTACTTGCACCAAACCAATTGCAAGCACTTTTGATTTCTCAAATCTGGAAACCACACTGAAATGAGACTCTCAAATTGGACCTAACACCTTCTTTCTTTATGCCAATGTCCGGTTTGTTACTTTGTTAATAGAGAATAATTGGGGGTTTTGAGTAGTTTGATACATGGTTCTAACAAACAGAAATAAACTTTTGATAGCATAATTAGAAGTTTGCAATCCAGGAAGTAAAATTGATATGAACATAATGGAAGCAAGAAACGCCATTTCTATCCTACTATGAGAGCCAACATGCTTTTTTGTCTTTCACATCACAGGTGTGGCAATTCAGAAGAGTAATACTTGAAGCTCTAAATGCTGATTTGCATGATGAATTAGAATTCGTTGAGCATCTTGCTAGCAAGAACGCAAAAAACTACCAGCTATGGTGAGATAGTAATTTTTTCTACACTTTATGCTTCTTTTATATGCTAACTACTGAATAAAAAGATTTAGGGATACACTTTCTTAGATCAAATCACTTTCAGATTCTACCAAAATAGAAATGATGATTTATAATTCTCTTAATACAGGCACCATAGGAGGTGGGTTGCTGAGAAACTGGGTAGTGAAGCTGCTGGTAGAGAACTTGAGTTCACCAAGAACATATTTTTAAATGATGCTAAAAATTATCATGCTTGGTCTCATAGACAGGTATGCAACTTAATTTTCATGTTGCTTTCAATCTTTATTACAGTTTTGATTTTATTTCTTCATATTCAGTGGGTCCTTCAAAATCTTGGAGGTTGGGAAAATGAACTTTCTTACTGTGATAAACTCCTGGAAGATGATATTTTCAATAATTCTGCTTGGAATCAGGTATTTTTAGATTAAGTTTCTTAACTTGAGATCTTTATTCTCCTGCATGCTTTCTGCTGAAATTGTTATTATTCATAATAAATAACCATTTTATCTTTCTGTTTAAAAGTAACGATGAATGACAAATGACTGTTAATTTAAGAACTATTATAAATTAAAATTCTAAATAACTGTTTTTTGGGACTATTGAAGTGTCTGGATGTGAGTAAATGAGAATTTTGCCTTTTTGTCTAAAAATGATTTACTTGAGAATGTTATAATTTAAAATTGTAAATAATTGTTTTGTAGACTGAATGAACTATCAAAATTTAAATAAATGACCATTTTATCCTTTTGTTTAGAGTGATTCTGAATAACAAATGATTGGTTATTTGAAAACTTGTATAAATTAAAACTATAGATAACTGTTGTTACTTATTTTTTTGCAGAGATACTTTGTTATAACTAGACACCCCGGAATAGGAGGCATAGAGGGAATCAGAGATTCCGAAGTTAATTACACCATAAAAGCCATTATGACAAAACCAGAGAACGAAAGCCCATGGAGGTACCTTCGTGGTCTCTACAAAAACAACATCAAGGCATTTATAACAGATCCCAAAGTCTCAACGGTTTGCCTCAAAGTGTTGACTTCCAAAGTCAACTCTGTGTTTGCTCTTAGCTTGCTTTTGGATCTCCTTGTCCATGGTTTTGAACCAACCCAAGAGCTGAAAACTGCTCTGGAATCTCTGATTCCGGAGTCGAACAATTCGGATTCCGACATCGCGGCTAGGGTTTGCTCAATATTGGAAGTGATGGATCCAATGAGGGTGAATTATTGGAGGTGGAGAAAGAAGAGTCTCTTCTCATGTTGAAGAGGGACTTGAAAATCTCCATGTCAATTAATATTTCTTTTTTTTTTTTATATATTTATAGAAGACAAAAACTGGTTGTACTGTGTTTGATGTGTATTTGACTGGGACTGAGACTGAGACTTATGTCAATGGGACAAAAGACAAAAATTGCAGTCTTTTGTTCCACCCAAAAAGGCGAACAAGGTGGAATAGGGATTCGCGCACAATCTCTTGTTTGTGAAAAAGACGTAAATGCCCTCCTTATTCTGATCATTGAAAATAATTTACAAGGCTTGCTTAGTTTAATTTTATTCCATGTAACAAATGCAATCTTGAAGAACATGATGTGATTTCTTTTCGGTTTTTTTGCATCACTAGCTTAATGTAAACCATTTGAATGGTCTAAAGTTTGTGGGGTAAATTAATGTTTTAAATGGCGACTTGAATTAAATTTCATTATTCTTTTAGATGCTTTTGGAACCAAAGAATATGTTCAAGCACATTCGAGGAACAAATTGTAGTTCTTGTCGTAAACGACATTGTCTGACTTTGTCACCTCTCACGTTTTATGAGTTTTCAAGACAAATTATGCTATCCATACTTGTGAAATTTTTAATATTTTGGTAGTCGTACTTTCTGTTTGCGGTACTTTAAGGTCTATTTTGTGATTTTTATAATACTGTGAGATGTGTCTTTCTATTTATTACATCTGTCAGTATCAGATAGAGATGTATTTTGATTTTAATAATCATTTTTTTAAGACGTTAAATATAAAATTTTTAATGGATAAACTCAAAGTTGCTTTACATAGATATCTATGTGACTATCTATTACATCAATATGCCTTATTTTATCTATGAAGTAGCTTGCATAGTTAAGTGCTAAAACCTACATGTTAATGAGTTGACATATTCTAACTCTTGCATATTATGAGAATTTTATGTAATAAAACACTTCAATGCTTAGACTCTATAATTTCCTTGCTTGTACTGTGTTTGTAGGGGTTTCTTCACATCAATGTATTAATAAAACATAGCCCAAAATGAATAATAAGAATCAAACTACAACACTTAACCAAATAGGTTAGACAAAAATTAGACAAAAATTAAATCAACTTGTACAATGTCTGAAAATTATACACCACAAAAACGATCCTTTTATGTATGGCCTGAATTTCCATGATAGCGATGAAAAATTAAACTCTAGTTGCTTCAACTGTGCGACCGAGTAAGTTCAACTAAAATTGACAGTGACCTCATGTTTCATATTTATCCAAATTATTGTTTTATCTTTTGTTTGGTGTTCATATTTATCCAAATTACTGTTTTATCTTTTGTTTGGATGAATATAAGAAATAGCAATACACTATGTGGCTTTTATGTTTCTTGTTACAACATTCTGTTTTTATTTTTTCTTACAAATACTCTATACTTTGAATATCTATCTCATTATAACATTATATTTTTTACTTTTAAACCTTTAAAAGATCTATCTATTATATTTTTTACTTTTAAACCTTTAAAAGATCTATCTAACTATAGCCTTGTATGATGTTATAGTTAAATAGATCTTTTAAAAATACAATAATGTTACAGGGAGAAATATAAGCAAAATGATATAGTTAAATAGATCTCTTTAGAAACGTGTTACGTGAGTCGGCAAAATGATATAGTTAAATAGATCTCTTTAGAAACGTGTTACGTGAGTCGAATCAAGAATATTCAATCTTTAACAACAACAAAAAAAAAAAAAGTAATGAAACCAAACAAATCGAACAAGACGGGAACTTTATTTCAAGAATTTATTCCTCAGACTACAAATTAAATCATCATACAATACAACTATCAATTTCTTCTGTCAAAACTCATTACAATCAAAACACCATCACAAAATTAGAGTTCTTCACCCTCATCAACCCGTCATTGATGGTAATCAAGCCAATTATCCATCTCCAGATCAAGATTTCCAAACCAACAAGCTTAAATTCTCCTCCACCCACCACCACCACCTCCCGCAGGTGGCAACCACCGTCGTGTCTCCATGACTGATGATCAAGATCCGAAACTTTGCCTCAAATCGGTGCATAAATCAATAAATTTTCTAGTTGCATAATCTAACTGTGCAAGCTACTGCTTGTGCCCAATACTTGAGCCTGGCTTTGACAGCCTCGGGATGATCACCTACAAAAGTTTTCAATCAAATTAGAATTAGACCGACATTATAATACATATAGATCAGCATAATTTATACAACAAACATCTAAAATCATTGTTGCGGATTCAGATCGCATTGTAAAGTATAAGATCATGAGAATAAATTCAAAAACACTCACCAGGACTCGAGATCTTCCAATTAGCAATTGGAGCAGGAGGCGGTGAAGCGGTTTCATTCATGGGTTCCGCCGCCAGGGGCGATGACACCTCCGGTGACTTCTGTTGTTCATCTAGAAACTTCTGACTCATGGAATAACATAATTCGAGAGCCGGCAAAGTGTTGCAGAGCTCTGGAATTTCATCGTAGCTAAACCCAAACCCTAAATCGAAACACCCTTTGAGTTCATCGAGATCTTCATCTGTTAAACTCTTAGCTCTAATAAGATCATCTTCATCGGATGTTTCCACGTACCCTTCAAGGAACACTTGGTTTTTCTTCTTCCTTATGCTGTTTTTGGACCATGAATCCTCGCGCTTGAGAAATCCAGATCGATTATCATGATCAATCGATGTTTCGTTAGAAAATTCAAGCTCTGGGTATTGTTCCTCACGGAAGAACCTTTCGGAGATCGATGCCATCGATTCATATGAACAGCTGCCCATTGTTGTTTCCCTATTTTTTCTAAGATTCTATTGTGTTGGGTTTGTGAAAGTGGTTATGTGAGAGAAAGAGTCCGCTTTTTAAAGAACTTCGAGGAGCCTGTCAATCTGTCATCCTATGTATGTGTCATTGTCATGTGGGTATGCATGCTATGCATGTATCATGTATGTATGCATCTGTCTTTTATATATATATATATATATATATATATATATATATATATATATATATATATATATATATATATATATATATATATATAGAGAGAGAGAGGGGTAGATGTTCAAATTAGACAATGGGTTTTTTGTGTGACAAATAGACAAGATTAGAGCCTTTGATCAGATCTAATCTTGTGGTTATCAGGAAAGCGTGATTAATCCTTATCAATGCTGATTAGTTCGTTTTAGTAGTACATTAGGGTTAAATTTGTCCTTTTATAAAATCTGTTTATACATGGTAAGTTACAGCTACGTATTCGATCAATATCATTCAATAGATTCATAAGAAATTTTCTTGGACCGAATTCATTCAATTGATAATCGGAAGTTGTTTTGTAGATTACAATTGATCTTTCCACGTCTCATTTGATCATCGGGAGCTTGTTGGAGATTTCAATTGATCATCACATATATCGTAAACATCTAAACCTTTTTTTATTATATTCATGTTATGATCTTTAGATTTTCAATCAAAATTTTATACTTTATTTGTTTATTGATATGCGAGTTCATTGTATTATCAAATTTTTCGACATATGAATTTGATCATCGACTGTGCTCTGAGTTTTTTTGCAATTGATCATCAGATTGAACGTAGATTCTAAGTCTTCATGCTCTAATCTCCTCTAATACATAAGACATACGTCTCATGAGTTACATGAGTTTTAGACTCAATTTAAGCCATAAAACTTTTGTTATAAAAGAACAATTTCATCATTTGATCATCAATATCAAAAGAAACAATTTCATCTTTTAGTCATCAATATCAAAAGAACAATTTCATCATTTGGTCATCAATATATATAAATCTAGGATCAAGAATTGACACAAGGAGATAGAAAAACAAGTCATCATAAAATCAACATTACGAGCACCCCCGTGCTTTACACTCCTTCATAAGGCAAGACATACTTACCTTACAAATTCATGCATGCGTAACGTCCAAGGTATCAGAAAGCCTCCGAACTACCTAGGATAAAACCCAAAGTATCAAAAAGCCTCCGAGCTACCAGGGTTAGGTCCAAAGTATCAGAGAGCCTCTGAACTACTAAGGACAAAGTCAATCCCAGATTGGATGAAACGAATTCATTCCAATGCAAGGTCAACATAGTATACTGCTACTTCATGTAGGGGTATCGCCTCAGTAGTGTCTAGTCATCATGTCTGGACTACCATAAGAATGCATTCAACATAAACAATTCAACAATATCCAAATTCAACAAATCCAAAAACCATAAAGTCACTTGATTTATAAATCACAATATGATTGTGCAAAAGACTCAATGTATCTACTTTGACTCAAAACTTGATCCATGATTCTAAATGATTTCAATACCATGACAAAACAATTATTTCATCTTCATCAAAACAATATTTTATTCATCATATGGAAACAATCATAGTTTCCAATTAATGAATATCAAAATATAATTCAAATTCATAATTTAAGGACTCATATTGGCTATGTACCCGAAAAATATCCTCATGTACTCACCTCGAAGTCACAAAGGAATTGACTAGGCTTCCAACGTCCCTTTACCATTTCCTTGGTCACCAATCACTTGATCTCCACCTATTGAGATCATTTATAACATATATTCATCAACATATATCATAATTACACTCTTTTATTAAGAGTTCTTTAATTGACTTAATTCATTAAGTCATTTACTAATGACTATGTAATACAATATTCCATAACATGATCATAACTCAGTTATTCACTTTCAACAACTTAACTACTACCATTGCCATCTTCATAAACAATTCCATGTCATAATCCATAACTATCATCAAGATTTCACTTATAACCCATAACAAAGCTTCATTATGATTTCTTTTTAACAAACTATCATCATTATATTAATTCTTTGCTCATTATAGAAAATTTATCATCATTCATTCAACATTCATCCATAACTTTGATCAATATAACTAACACCTAATGTTCATCCATGAGACTTAACTCAACTTGATGATTCAATGGTGTTTAAGGTAAACTTTTATCAACTAAACATCATCCAAGTATTAGAAACACCATACAAGCATCAATTTCATAAATTTTCTAAATCTCCAAAATTTAGGTTTCATCCAATAATCAAATTCCCATAACTTTAGCTTAAACAAATTACATAGAAGTGATTCTTACCTTGCAAGAATTATTTTGAACTTAAAAGCCCCTTGATTATCTTCAATTTGATGCTTGATTAAGCCTTCACACACTACTTTCACCATGAACACACCTAGTGTTATTGGGAGGATTTTTCTAGAGAAAGGGAAAGAAAAATGGCTAAAAAAGGCTTAATTGCTGTCTATATGGTGTAGGGAGTTAGTGGGAAACAGATGGCCACATAAAAAGAAGTCTGGTGTCAAAAATCCTGCCCACTTGGCACTCGCACGCGCTGATGATGTGGCAAGAACGACCGTTCATGCAGCCCGCGTGAGTACCTTTGCAACCCTTGCGCGTCCTGCGCACGGCCACAAAAACCCACATTTTCAACTTCCCAAATTCACGACTTGCGTAGCCCTTCCTTGTTTGCCACTCGGCCCGCATGGCTCACATTCAACACTTAGCTAATTTTTCTAACTTTCATTCATTCCGCTGCAGTTTATCCCCATTTTTCCAAGGTCATAACTTTCTCATATTTTATCCATTTTCTACAAATCATATATGTACAGAAAGCTAGAAATGTGAACTACAACTTACTCTTACTGAAGTTCTTCAAATTCTTAATATATTTTTCGATATTCAGATCCAAACTTGATCATACATTGAGATTTGGCTGATTTTTCCCAACTTCAACCCATAACTTGTTCATCCCATATCCACATGTTGAGTATGTAGAGCCTAATCCGAACCGAGGAGTCACTACGACCAAATGCGATCAGTTGTCCGAAGTAACCAAACTGAGGCGAGGAATGTCAGTGTGGTTGAAGGTCATGCTTCATCTAGTTCAGTTTCTTTGTCAGAGATTGTGAGTTCCGTTTTGGATGATCTTGCGATGCGAAGCGAAGATCGGCCATTTGAATGGTCTAAAGTTTGTGGGGGTAGATTAATGTTTTAATATTAATGGTGACATAAAGGTATCATGAGTCAGGGGTGCTCCCCATTATCTTACTTTACTTTAAGGTCGTTTGCAGGAAGGCATCATTCGGACCGAGGAGCAGCCTTCGCTGCGGTCCGAGGCTTTGCGGTAAATCTGTTGCAAGGATCGGATGTGTAGATTCGAGATGTCGGTAAAAGGGAGAAGCTACTTCAGAAGCGAAGTGTCCCCTTGGCACAAGTTCCAAGGTTTGCTGTCGTCAGAAAGTTGGTCTGCGCAGCACGTTCTGGAGAGTTGTTGTTGTCGATAGAGGGTCTGCCACAGCATGTTCCTTGACTTGTCCCATCTGATGGACTATTGCAGAAAGTCAAAGGCTAGAAGATTGGCCATTATCAATCTCAGATTATGTACCCGGTTATATATTTCTCCTGAAACCAAGAGTGTTAGTGTGTGCGATTATAATGAGTGCATAATTATACTTGTAAATTTGTATAACATTCTTATGATAAAATCTCCATAGTTCCACAGTGGATGTAGCTTGATCTTGTGATCGAGTGAACCACTTTAATTCTCTGCGTTGATATTTGCTTGTTTGTTCTTCTTGTATTTCTTGCTGCAACGATTTCTTTGGTCGAGTGGTTACCGTCGAGAGTTTGTTTGGCTGTTCTTGATCTTGAGAGGTTGGAAGTTTCGATCTTGCTTGTTGCTTACCCAATACCAACTATCTCCATTTTTTTCCCGTGTTCTTATATCTTCAAGAACTTTATTTTTCCAATTCTTATCCCAATTTGAGTTATTCATTCATAAAGTCATGTCCAATCAAAATGGCGTGAAAAATAATTCATAACTAATATTTTATCCTTATTTTCATTGACTTAATTAAGTAACACACAAATAATATAATGAATTAATGGAATGACTTAATACACATAATTCATATAGACATTCAATTATAAAACTTTCACTCCCTTCATTAAGCACTTAATAAGAGTCTTAATAACAACTTTTCATTACATAATCATCATCACATGGTTTAACATAGCATAAAAATTTCGATTGTCACATTTATGTTTTTGTAATTTTAAATGAATGTTTCACAATCGAATAACCTAATAAAACTAGTTAACCTCCGTGGAACTAAACAAAATACATGATATGTAACACCCTAATTTTTTTAAAAACCATTAAAATCTTTAAACAAAAGTAATAGTTTTGCTAAGCAAAATCTTTCATTAAACTTACTAAAACTTAACTCAACAAAACATTTCTATGAATTAGCGTTGCACTTTCACAAATCGTTTTCCAAACAATTTCAAACTTTAAACCAAAAACTTTAATCACAAGCAGAAGACTTTAAATGACAATTTATTCATAACGGTCCCTTCATTTATTTTTATTCGAGTTCTTCGTATCTTTTTCCAAAATATCCCTTAAACCTGAAATGTTAAGTATTCAACGAGTAAGCGAAACGCTTTGTGAGCATATACCATACTCACATATTATACCAAATCATATGCATTCATGTATCACAATTATTTTATTCACATGCATACATAAACATCATCACATAATACTAAACACATATTGTTGGTACCAACTTATATGCACATGCCGGTTCCTCGAAGGGCTATCCCTGGTACCTCCGCCACTGACCCTTCTTCAAAAGATCCTTCACGACCAGCAGACTAAACCACTTCTCCAAAAGGTCCTTCATGGTTAGTCACATTACATTTCCCACTTCCACCGAATGGCTTGTCATGGACAACTTCATTCACATACATATATAGTCACACAGTAAGCATATATACACATCAATCATAACACATTACAAGCACCGTTACTATAATAGGTAAGTCAGTGCAACTCACCTGATACTGAACGTCTGAACAATTCCACAAGTAAGGACTACGAGGAACTCTAATTGATTAACCTACAACCATTATCAATATCAACTATTTAGACTATAGTATAATTCATTACTTAATAATATTTATACATATAATACGTTTTATTCTCCTTTTTCGCTACTTAATAGCCTTTAAATTCTTTGTGGTTTAAGTTCTACATAAGGTATTAAGACCTATGGTTTCTGATGTTATAAGGTCCAATTAAGACCCTTTTGAGATGTAATATAAAGATTTGGTGGATAGAAGATCATAATCCCATTTTTATAAAATTTTATGTATTTAGTCCTTTTAGACCACTGTTCACTATTCTATCCATAACTTTTGAATCGTAGTCCAAATGACATGTTCTACACCTTATTGGAAACTAGACTCGATTTCCTACACTTCTTGTCTTGCAAGTTTTTTTCTAGATACGGTACCAATTTTCCATAAAACAGTCTGCAAGTTCTATGTAGTTGGTTGTTACGAGTTTCAGTGTGTTTCTTTCATTTTCTTATAATTCGCTTGCAACAACAACCATTAAGCTCTTAATGACGTTAGGTCTGATTTTCAAAAATGATTAAAACATGCATTTAAAGCTAAATGACCCAAAGATTGCAAACTTTCGTTATTACACAAGATTATAACTTTGTTATAGTTTTGGTCTGCAACAAAACCAACAAAGTTTCAAACCACCAACCCAAGTCTGTAACATCCATCCAACCACAGCCAGCATACATGGTGGTGCTTTAACGGGACAGTGGCGGTGGTGGTAGTTTCACGATAGAGAGAAATGATGAAAAGAAACCAATTCAACATTCATGGAACCTAAAACAATGATTATTAGGCTTAGAATAATCAACAATGTACAACAATCAAACCAGCATCAAACCAAAACCACCATGGTGGTAGTTATCTGATAGCCATAAGGCTATCAGTGGTTGTGACGATGTAACATCCGTGTTTTGGGCCTAGGAGTTTCGGGGTTAAACCGACCCGGGATTGATGATCTCTTTGGAAATTTATTAGTATTTTGATGGAACCATGTTTCAAAATAATTTTGAAAATTTTATTGTTTTATATAAAAGATGCGGAATCTGAGGAATGCTTTTCATGAAGACAATTAAATTTCAAAGAACGGTCCTTTCTAAACACTAACCACAAAGCGGAATGTTTAAGTTTTTGTAAGGACACTGAGTCGAAATTGGAAAGATTTTAAATTTAACATTTCATATTTAAGAGGAACGTTTATGAAATAAATATTGGATAAACAATTCTTGCAAGTAACAGGGTTTTACAAAATTGAAATTTAAGGTACTTCGAGTTATAATATTTTAAAACTAAAAACATGAGTAACTTTTGAGATTTTGGAAAAATTTATACTTTATTTCTTATTATTGATTCCGGGGACGGAATCCTTTTAAGGGGTGTGATAGCGTGCCATCTGGCACATGCTGGCGCGCCCCTAGAAGAGTTCCCTTGGAGGTCGGTACTATGTCAACCGCTGGAGAAGTCTTGCCAGAAGAGCTCCAGCCCGGCTCACTAACAATGCTCCCGCTGGAACGCCCGACCTGGATTAGGTTTGGCGCCATGCTCCCTCGACCACGCGTGGCCCTCGTACCTGACAAAGATCGTGCACGTCCCACATAGTCCATCTGGACCAATGGGAGGCACGACGAAGGACGAGGATCGTGCGGCCAATCAACGGTCTAGTCCCCACCTGCCACAACAGAGATCCTGTCGGCCATGGCGGGACCTGCACCACGTATAAAAGCCCTCACCGGGCACACGGTAAAGGGGTCGCCACACTCACTCTTACTATACACTTACCCTATTATCGCCGGAGATCTGACTTAAGCATCAGAGCGTTCGCCCGGGATCCCCTCCCGGAGAACGGCAGACGCTGTTGTCCCTTTGTGATTGTGATCGTAGGTCAAGCCCTTGGTGGTCGGAATCATCCCCCTGAAGCGAACCAGACTCGATATCTCATCATTGGCACCATCCGTGTTGTGACACGAAACAAAAACCACCGTTTTAATCTCCGGCGATGTTGACTGAAGGAACAAGCGGAGACGGCGACCACCCTACGAGCCCAATACGCTCAATGACGTCTTTGGGCCCAGTATTGATAGAAGCTACACCAAACACACCGTCGCCGTCCACAACCGTCGTCCCCACACTTCCTTTGCTCCCACAAACACCCATTCCTTCATTGGCATTCCCATATGCCATGGCTTCACCAGCTATGAACACACCACCACCATATATACCGTTCAATTACCCGTTTCCACCATTTCCACCACCGGTTGGAATACAACTGTTCACATCATCACCCACATCGTTTCTTCAACCATCCCAGCCGGTGATAGCACCGTTATTTACGAGTTTCCCGTCAATATCAACGCCGATAAGACCAATATCAACTCCCATGCCGGTAAACACGCCTATATCAACCTCGAGCAGTATACCAAGCGCCACACCCCCTTTGTTCTATACTCAACCACCGATTTACCAACTCGTTACTCCCCCCATCCAAACAACAAACACCACAAACCCACTACCCTCGCAAACATACAAATCACCATTCATCAAGGAGATACATGAGTACGACATGCCAAACACAGCAAAGTTACCACACCTAAAAACCTACAACGGAACAACTTGTCCAGACAGCCATATTGATGCGTACGAATGGCACATGCAGTCATTGAAGCTGGACGAACGCTTCTGGTGCACGTACGTCCCAACGACGTTGGATGGGAACGCTGGCGCATGGTTCAAAAGCCTTGCACCAAGCAGCATCAAGAACTTCGCTGAACTCAAGGAACAATTCCTCTCAAACTTCATGCAGTTGCGTAAATACAGAGGAGACATCCGTGAAATCATCGGTTGCAAACAGCTGGAGGGCGAAACAGTTAGAACCTACTTCAAGCGATTTAATAAGACAACCCTAAACGTGCCAGGGCAGAACGACAGCCTAGTAACAGGAGCATTTACACACGGTCTACTACCAGGACCGCTGTCAACAAAATTCCTAGGAAAACCACCAGCCACTCGCCAGGAGATGAAAGAGCGAGTGTAGTGCTTCCTAAGGCAAGAAGAGGGTATCGCCGCCAAGGAGGCGTACCTAAAGGCAGCAGCTACTTCCTCACTAAAACCTAGAGAAAACTACGCACCATACTCGAGCGACAGACGCCAAACGTTCAGAAAAGGTAAACCACCCAAACCCTTCAACAATCATTACAGAGATGATAGAAGACACAGACGGATGGACATCCTGGCAGTTACAGAGAAAAGTAAAACAACGAGGAAAGCGCCAGAGCGTCCGAGAGACCAATCCAAGTACTGTGAATTCCACAAGTGTTATGGCCATGACACTGCGGAATGCGCAGTGCTTAAAAAAGAACTCGACCAAAGAATTCAGCGAGGAAACCTAAACGATATAGCCAAGTCAATCCGCTTGAGAAATGACAAAAACGATACATCAGCAAAAAAACAAAGACGTGCCGAAGAAAGGGCCAGAAATCCTCATGATAAACAAACATCACCGCCGAGAGCGAGAACGAATTCCAATCCCCAGCGTCCAACAAATTTTGTTCTCCAGCAGAGACAAGAAACCAGACGGTTGGAATGGAGATGACCCGTTGATAATCCAAACCAGAATCTGGGATATAGGCATTCACCGGGTACATATAGACAGTAGCAGCGCGGCAGATATCATGTTCGAGCACTGTTTCCGCCAGCTGCCACGAGAATGGCGAGCAGAACTGCGCCCACCGGTGGGAAACCTATCCGGCTTTACAGGACAAAGTATCGTACCAACCGGAATGATTTACCTACCGACAACGATAGAAGACGACAAGCGAAAGATGACTGTCATGCTAGAATTCACCATGGTGCGAGCACCTTCAGAGCACAATATATTTCTCGGAAGACCGGCAGCGTTATACTTCGGCATAGTCGCATCAACGTTACACGACATAGTCAAATTCCCAACGGAGGACGGAGTAGCCACTGTCCTAGCAACACCGCAGAAGAAACTTAAATGCTACCAGATAATGCAGCCAGCGGACATCGACAGAAAGCGAAAACACCCGAGGGAAGATGCAAAAACAAGTAATGAGATAATCCACCACGATTACCCAGATCAAACTGTACACGTCGGCAGTGCATTACCACCCAATTTGCGGAAAAGTGTCATATCCCTGCTCAGAAAATACAAACATGTGTTCGCCTGGGAGCCAGCAGACATGGTTGGGGTAGATAGGTCGATTATTGAACATAACTTGAGCATTACGCCAGGAAGCAACATCATCAAACAGAAACGACGTGGCCAGGCTGGCGAACGCAACAACGCAATCAACGCAGAAGTGACCAAACTAGTCCAGGCTGGCATCGTTCGCGAAGCTTTCTTCCCAACGTGGATCGCCAACCCGGTGATGGTAAAGAAAAGTGATGGAAGCTAGAGAATGTGTATAGATTATACTGATTTAAACAAAGCATGCCCAAAAGACTGTTTCCCTCTTCCAGAAATAGATCAAAAAGTGGAATCCCTAGAGGGCTTCAAATGGAAATGCTTCCTGGACGCCTACAAGGGTTACCACCAGATCCTCATGCGAAAGGAAGACGAAGATAAAACGGCCTTCTACACGGATCACAACATTTTCTGTTACCAGAAAATGCCGTTTGGCCTAAAGAATGCGGGGGCAACGTATTAGAGACCGGTCGACAAAGTGTTCAAGGACCAAACTGGAAGAAACATGGAGGTATATGTAGACGATATGGTGATAAAAAGCCAAACTGAACAATCTTTGCTACAGGACATCGAAGAAACTTTGAAAACACTCTCTCAAACACAAATGAAACTCAACCGAGCAAAATGCACATTTGGTGTAGAGGAAGGAAAATTTTTGGGCTACTATGTTACACAGGAGGGCATCCAACCAAATCCGGGTAAATTAAAGATTTCGTCGAAATAAAGTCGCCAGCGAGTTTGAGAGAAATACAAGGGCTTAATGGAAAACTCACAGCCCTAGGACGATTTGTAGCAAAGTCCGCCGAGAAAGCTTTACCACTCCTCAACATCTTAAAAGGTTGTGTTGACAAACATAATTTCAAATGGACGGAGGAAGCAGAGACGACCCTGACACATCTAAAAGAAGCAATGAAGGAGTTACCAACACTGGCATGCCCGGTCCCTGGAGAGAAGCTTTCCATCTACCTGGCGGCATCGCCAGAAGCCATAAGCGCCGTCCTAACTGTAGAAAGGGAACGCCAGCAGAGGCCGGTCTACTTCGTCAGTCGCGCACTCCAGGGGCCAGAGCTGCGCTACCCAAAGTTAGAGAAACTGGTTTGAGCGTTAATTTATGCGGCGCATTGGCTGAGACATTATTTCCAGGCACACCATGTGGAAGTGCTCACAAGTCAACCAATATGCCAAATGCTTCTAAAACAGGAAAAATCAGGGCACCTGGACAAATGGGCAATTGAACTGGGGGAGCATGACATTGAATACAAACCACGAACAAGCATCAAAGGCCAGGCCCTAGTAGATTTCTTGGCAGAAATACCAGAGGAAGACAAAGAAACCAAGAAAACAACAACGACACCCGAAAAGGAAGCACACCTAGAATCATGGACACTCTATACGGATGGAGCGGCCAGCAAAGAAGGCTCCGATGCGGGCCTCGTGCTAACAAGTCCGGAAGGCGAAGAAATAACTTATGCACTCAGGTTTGACTTCCAGACGTCGAACAATGAAGCGGAGTACGAGGCACTACTAGCAGGAACAAGACTTGCAAGAGAGATTGGGGCACAACGTCTGCTAGCACACAGCGACTCTCTGTTGGTGACAAACCAGATCAACGGGACGTACGAGATGAAAGATCATAGGATGAAGAAATATGCAAAGGAGGTAAAGAGACTAGCTGCCACAATGGAAGAATTTACGATCAAACAGATCCCACGCTCAGCCAACAGAAAAGCTGACGCGCTGAGCAGGCTAGCATCTGCAGCGTTTGACCACCTGTCCAGAGAAGTCCTAGTTGAAGTATTAAAGGATAGAAGCGTTGAGGGACGGGAGATAGCACTAATCAGTACGACTGCCAAAACGTGGATGACACCCCTTATTGACTATTTGACGCAGGGTCTCTTGCCAATAAACGACACCGAGGCAAGAAAGATAAAAGTGAAAGCCCCTCAATATGCGATACGAAACGACGTACTATACCGACGAGGCCACTTAGAACCTTGGCTAAAGTGTCTCACAAGAGAAGAGGGAAATGTATTGCTGGAAGAAATCCACGTAGGAGAATCAGGAGCACATGAGGGCGCCAGAGCACTCACAGGGAAAACCCTAAGAGCCGGGGTATACTGGCCGAAAATCCACACAGATGCATCAGAAATAACAAGAAAATACATGGCGAGTCAGACGTTCTCTCCATTGCATCACTCGCCAGCTGCTCCCTTGACCAGCATCTCCAGCCCATGGTGTTTCCACCAGTGGGGCATCGATATAGTGGGGCCATTCCCAGAGGCGTCTGGACGAGTGAAATTCCTTATAGTTGCTGTAGACTATTTTACCAAATGGATTGAAGCTGAGGCCGTTGCCTCGATCACAGGCCGAAACATGATTAAATTCATGTGGAAGAACATCCTGACCAGATTTGGTACTCCAAAAACACTAGTCAATGACAATGGGCCACAATTTGCAGAAGACCCTTTCCGAACATGGTGCGCCGAAAGGATGATCAAGCAAAAGTTCACGTCAGTGGCTCATCCCCAAGCCAACGGCCAGACCGAAGTGTCAAATAGAACACTGGTGATGGGATTGAAGAAGAGGCTTGGGAAAGCAAAGGGTTGTTGGGTGGAGGAGCTGCCTACAATATTATGGTCATACCGGACTACCTCACGAACATCAACAAACGAAACACCATTCAAATTAACGTATGGCACAGAGGCCGTCCTACCACTAGAAATATTTGTGGGCAGCCTAAGGACGACATAATTCAATGAGGAAAGAAACAACCAGGACCTCCGCCTAAACCTAGACATGCTGGAAGAAAAACGAGAACTTGTCGGAATAAGGCAAGCATGTTACAAAGCAATGATGGAGAAATACTACAACAAGAAGGTCAGGGAGAAACGCTTTGGTAAAGGAGATTTAGTCCTCCAGAAAGACGAGGCAAGTCATGTAGAGCCAAGAGGCAAACTAGGCCCAACTTGGGAGGGTCCATACCGGATCACAGAGGCCAACCTAAAAGGCTCCTATACCCTCGAAACCCTGGAGGGAAGAGCGATCCCAAGGACGTGGAATGTTCAGAACCTCAAGCAATTCCACTATTAGACAAGACAACAAGCCAACATCACAACAAGAAGTCGGTTACCGACACAGTTGAGCTTTCATATTCACAATTGTAACAGTTATGTGAAAACAGTCATTGAATGAAGAATATTGTCTTGTATTTTGTGCATTGTAAACGGATGAAATATCCAAAAAGACTTAGCGACTCCTGGTCCTAGTCTTAACGACCTTAAGGGTGAAATACTTCCTAGCGGGCTACGCGACTCCTGGTCCTAGCCTTAGCAAGTTTCAGCCGGGTGAAATATCCTAAAGAAGGCTTAGCGACTCCTGGTCCTAGTCTTAACGACCTTAAGGATGAAATACTCCCTAGCGGGCTACGCGACTCCTGGTCCTAGCCTTAGCAAGTTTCAGCCGGGTGAAATATCCCGAAGAAGGCTTAGCGACTCCTGGTCCTAGTCTTAACGACCTTAAGGGTGAAATAATCCCTAGCGGGCTACGCGACTTCTGGTCCTAGCCTTAGCAAGGTCCAGCCGGGTGAAATATCCCGAAGAAGGCTTAGCGACTCCTGGTCCTAGTCTTAACGACCTTAAGGGTGAAATACTCCCTAGCGGGCTAGGCAACTCCTGGTCCTAGCCTTAGCAAGGTCCAACTGGGTGAAACATCCTGAAGAAGGCTTAGCGACTCCTGGTCCTAGTCTTACCGACCTTAAGGGTGAAACACTCCCTAGCAGGCTCAGCGACTCCTGGTCCTAGCCTTAGCAAGGTCCAACCAGGTGAAACATCCTGAAGAAGGCTTAACGACTCCTGGTCCTAGTCTTATCGACCTTAAGGGTGAAACACTCCCTAGCGGGCTTAGCGACTCCTGGTCCTAGCCTTAGCAAGGTCCAACCAGGTGAAACACCCTGAAGAAGGCTTAGCGACTCTTGGTCCTAGTCTTATCGACCTTAAGGGTGAAATACTCCCTAACGGGCTCAGTGACTCTTGGTCCTAGCCTTAGCAAGGTCCAACCAGGTGAAACATCCTGAAGAAGACTTAGCGACTCCTGGTCCCAGTACTATAAACCCTAAGGGAAAAACACGCCCTATCAAACTAAACAACTGCGGACCCTACTCTTCGCAAAGTCAAAACGAGTAAAGTGCCCTAAAAAGACCCAGAGAATCGGGGGCCCGGTCCTATATCGACACCAAGAACAATCCAGCTCTTAATGTGTTTAGGAACCTTCGTTGGCACCCCAAACAAGGTCTGAAGGGATAAGGAGCTACAAAAAGACAAGGCTCACTAACCCTGGTCCACTAGCCATGACGAACCCAATGAAACTAAGAAATACACAATACAACAAGGAAAAGAGGAAAAGAGCCAACCATGGCCATCGCATCAACATCCATACAAAAAACAAACATGTCTAGGCTCTTACGCCTCACAAAAGAAAACATAAAAGTATCTTGTCCAAACGGCCTTAGCAGGGCCTTACAGACATTGTTTCGTAAACATTTAAGCAAATAAGAAAATTAAACAGGTACCTATCATGGACGAGACGGGCCAGCAACATTACTTGGATCGAGTAACGCTTTCAACTCCGGCACACCAAGTTCTCCAAGCTTGAAAGCTGTGGCGTAATCTGCAGGGTTTTATAGCAATCAATGAACAACAAAATTCCTAAGTTCACATGCAACCCTAGAAAGATCTATGTTTTCTTCTATGAAGATATTAAACTAAAACCTAAGGCCAACATTTAATTTCTAAAGTATAAATCAGAAGAACCAACCTTTGATTCTTGATCCAGAAGCTTAGCAGCACAAGTGTCCTACCTCAAATGGTGTCACATCCAAGCAATAGAGGAGAGAAATCAGCAGAGTAATTTTGTGATGAAGTTGGCGCAGGGTTTGAGCCTCCAGGGGGTTCCTTTTATAGCCTCCAGGTGGCTACAGCAGAAACCCTAGAGAAGCCCCTTAATGGACAAGCCTGTTACCCATTTGGGCAAGCCTCCAAAAACCCTAACTAGGGTTTCGAAAATATGGAGACGGCCTCCATAATTTCGCCCAATTGAGGCTTCCACTGGCTAGCCTTTTATTCAACTATTGAATAATTAAAAAACCAGTCCCTACACTTTTAATTAATTAATTTAATTTCCAAATTAAATCCAATTAATTCTAGATTAATTTCTAATTAATTAATATAGTTTATAATTAATATATTACCACTTAAATATATTAATAACTATTTATTTATTTCTATTGATTTATTAGACAATTAATAAATCAACCTTTTCTCTCTACTGACTTCTACATCAATCCTCCTGCTATGAGGGCACCCCAAATAGACTTTGCTTCAATTAATAAGATAAATACAAATATAAAGTCATGGCTTAGACACCTAATCCAACAGTCTCCGACTTGGATAAGTCTATGACTTTAATTTATCTTCTGATAAATAAACAACCGCCAGCTTCCTAGAAACTGCTGCCGAACTCTGACTTAGTCAGTTCTGTCCATAGATAAGTGATCATATGATCCTTCATTTAACAAGATATTTTCATACACGAGACATGGATTGAGATCAATCTCTGTCTGATACTCTGTTTCCCGATCTCCGATTCTGCTTATGACTTTAAGACTTCTAATTGAACACATCAATTTAGTCCAGGCTGGCCAGCACTTTAGTCAACTTCAAAATCATCGAGAGGCCTATAGATATCTGTTTCCCATCAGGGTCAAGGAACGAATAAGCTTCGACTCATATGCTTGTGTCTTTTACTTATCAAAATCGCACATAACAATGCATTTTATAACATCGAGTTACCGATGCGTTTACGCATTATCAATGCACAACCGACTCGCAAATTTCAACTCATATGTCTCCGCTTCAAGATCATAGGATATTATCGTCTCAACATTGCTCATGATGTAATCCATGAAGCAATCTATTGAGCGCGGGTTTATCCAATACTCAAATCTCTATTTCTAAGCACTCGTGAACATCGTAGCAGTCTTACTACAATGTCTAACTCCTTAGACAATCTACAAACCAATTCACGAAAGTCTTCGTTCATAGTTACTCCCTAAAAGTATGAGTTACTGTGGATCTTTGAATAATCAAATTATTCAGGAAGTGAAACATGCAAAAACGAAACACAAAATCTGACTGGTAGCTGCTCTTGCTTATTACCAAGTCTCCACGAGTTAAGCACCGAGTCGGATTCTTCATAGAACTATTATCGGTTTCTAGATTCCTTTTAAAGTTTTTAATTCATGTTATGTATCTATGTCTATATGACCTTTCACTCTTCTATGTATCCAAATGTCTTACATTGCTACACTTTATCCAATCGGACGTTCTTCCGATGATATATCAATTTGGTCATATACAGTCATTTGTTGGATTAGGTGTTTAAGCCATGACTAATAATTTGTATTTACCTAACTAATAAAAGCAAAGTCCATTTGGGTTGCCCTCATAGCTAGAGGTATGACAGAAATTCCAGGAGAGGGAAAGATTGATTTATTATATGATTAATAAATCAATAGAAATAAAATAAAAAGTTTATTAATATATTAAAGTGATAATATATTAATTAGAAACTATTTTAATTAATTAGAAATTAATCTGGAATTAATTTGGTGATTAATTTGATTAATTAAAGGTGCAGGGGCTAAATTGTAATTATTCAATAGTTGAGTAAGTGACAATTATGGTAGTTTAAGTGGCCAACGAAATTATGGAGGGATTATCCATAATTTCGATTATTATATGTTAGTATAAATAGATTTGAATTGATAGATAAAAGTTTATCTTATTTGAATTCAAAAAGGTTTATCTCGAAAGGCTTATCTGGTGGCCACTTGGAAACTATAAATAGAGACCCCTAGGCACCATAAAACCCACGACTTTTTCCTCTCTTCCCTCTCTCTGGAACTTTCGAAAACCCTAGTTTTGGGTGTGACTTCATTTGAGGCAAGGCACTTGCGTTGCTTAGCTTGCAAGAAACAACTAAAAGGTTAGTTTGTCTGATTTATTTCTTTTAGCAATTTTTGTTTGGCCTTTAGGAATTTGTTATATGTTCAATTAGAAGAAAACATAGATCCTTATAGGTTGCATGTGAACTTAGGGTTTTAGTTCATAGATTTGCATAAAACCTTTCAGTGGTATCAGAGCTTTTTGGTTGTTTTCTTGTTGAATTGCTATAATTGTTTTCCTAAAAATTAGGGTTTAAAGCTTATAAACCCTAATTTAGCCTAATCGATTTTAGGGTTGGGGTTTTGGAAACCCTAGCCCCTCCCCTCTATGATTTTCGATTTTCTCCTTAGGGTTTTAGAAGGCTATCTATTTTTGGTAACTTTAATTTTTTAAATGGATAACCTTAAACCCATTATTTGTTAATTTCGAAAAAATTAGGGGGTTTAAGATAAGTTTAAATTAATTTGATTTATTTGTGATACCTATCTAGTTTTAATTAATTTAATTAATTGTTTAATTAAAAGATAATTAATGGTTTAATTTAATTTTAAACTTATTAGTTTTAAATTTCGAAAAAATTAAAAGATGAAACTAGGAATATTTTAAAAGTCTAAAATATTTAGATTTAATTAATTTAATTAATTGTTTAATTAAAAGATGAATTAATCATTTAAAGGTTTAATTTAATTTTAAATTTAATAGTTTAAATTTCCAACAAATTAAAAGATAAACCAGGAATATTTTAAAAGGTTTAAAATACATCTTATATATATTATAATTAAAAGTTAATATTATATGTATAAGATAATTGGTCAGTCAAATCAATAGTAGGCATCATTCACGAAGCTGGTCTATAAGGAGGGTATAAGAAAACTGCCTATAAAATGGAGGTTGAATGGGTGTCCACTCTCACCCACCGCTCTCTTGATCAGTGGAGGGTCGTTAGCCGAACGGGTTTGATAGGAAAACTTAATCTCATTAAAAGTATAATGTTATTAATGAAAGTACTAGAACAGTTTTATAAAATTCCCAAATCTAGTTACTTTAGGGAAAATGTGAATAGATGCTAACCCATGAAATTACACATTACACTTTATGAAACATTAGTGGAGCGTGTGTGGTTTACCGGCACATTAATAGGGGTTTATAAAGAGTGGTAATGGGTTTCTCATGATTTATCATTGTTGATGGAGCACGTGTGGTTAACCGGCACATCAATTAGAGATGATAAATGACATTGAGGTTACCGAGCACATTTGCATGGTTATTCACATCCAGTTTGTGATCCTCAGCATCCCAGTCACAAACAGTGGAGCGCATCCGAGATTAATCATGCCATTGAACAGTTCAATGAATCTCAACAGATCTAAGAATTTCATAAGATGAAATTGATAAATGTTTTATCTACCTTAATGACCATTATGTTGTGATTACGGAATCCCTCTTCACACCATAGTTGGGGTATTTTGGATCCTAGCCTTGTTAAATAATAAATTAGGTAATTATTTGAAAGGATTAAAATTAAACTAACTAATTCAAATTTTAAATGTCTAAAGAAAGTGTCAGTTCTCCTCCTTCTCCTCCTTCACCCATTTCTGAGAGTTTCAGAAATCACCTATTACATATGGTAAGGCTGACTGGCCTGAACTATGTGGTATGGCTTCACAAATAGAGAATAGTTCTTAGTTTTGCTGGCAAGTCATATCTTATTGAGTGTCCACTCCCCAAGCATGTCATCACACAACAGCTTGTAATGAGCATGACCCCTTGACCATTAAGTCCAAGGAAGTTCGATGCCTCATGCTATTGATCATTGACCCCAAGATCCGCAGGGATTTAGAATTCCTGGGGTCAGATAAGTTAGCACAGCTAGTTGAGGAAAGGTTCCGAGAACCGGTTGAATAAGGACGAGCTAATTTTTTCAAAAGGCTTGAAGTGTGCAGGAAGTAGCACTAGTTCGTATGTTCTCAAGATAGAGAGACACATAGGTGAACTGTACAAATTTGGTCACCCTTTTAATCGGGAGTTAAGCATTAACTCGACTCGCTTGTTTGTTCACCCAGATGGATAAGAAGGGTAGCCATATAAGGATCAATTCAACCAAAGGTCCAGTTGGATAGGACTTTGGAATCATTTGACTTGGAGTCACATGATGAATTGAGTTCTTAATAAAATCATTTGTGGCAAGAAATGAATCACCCAAGGATCCAGTGGATAGGATTTTGGAATCAGTTGACTTAGAGTCAGGTGATGATTGCATATCTTGAACAAAATTAACAAAGTCATAAATTTACATAGAGATGTAAAAGATATTAAGTTTTTGAGCAACGGACACATAAGTTACTGTGGATTGCTCGAATATTCGAACACAACACAATTAGTTACACTTCATGATATTTGCCAATTAGTATGACAAATATGGCTTCGCTTATCAGAATAAGTGATTGTTTGAAACCTTAAAGTGTTCAAGGATTTCAAAGGAAGTATAAAATCAACAGAACCTGAGTGACAACATAGACTGAGAAAATGTTTCACAGTTTATCCTCTTCCAAGAACATTAATGGTTATAATGTGTCTTAAGGAAGATGATGGAGCATTGGTCGAAATAGTTCAATCCTTGATGTATAAGATACATTTTCCAATTAGTTTTTCGATGAATTGAATATTCAACCAGTCAGACCATAGAAACCATATTCCGACCGCATCTTAGATTAAGTAGGTTAAATAGAAACTGTCTGAAATGTAAAGCTGGGATCATCCCACTTGTACATAAAAAAATCTAGGGTCATGTTGTGTTCGTCCGAACCTCATGACTAGCCTGTACCTGATCAGCAGTGTCGTTTCATTGGCTATCCCGACTGTAACTGTGAAAGAAGAGTTCTTTTAGAAAAGACTCATATTCTAAGGAAACAGTGGGAGTAAGGATAATCCTGAATGAGTTCAGGATTAGCCAATTGAAAGAACCTTTAGCCATCACTAGGCTTTGAGCAGGAATCAGATTCCTGTTAAACTTGACATACTCTTCTCTTAACCAGTAGTATTGGTCACCGTCATAAAGTGTTGTGATCTGGGTGACATACCAATTAGTGGTAAAACACTAAAGTTGGTACGGATTAACAATCCGACTACTTGGAAGCATTGGTGAGCCCGGTTGCTACCAGATAAGAGAACCTTAGCGTGAGACGCAGTCTATGTGACAAATTTGACTGATTTTACACCTGGTCTAACAACCAGTGGGAGTAATTGAATCATCAAAAGAAAGCGGCATAGATAGAAATGTACTTACCGAACATCTGGTTGAGTGAGTCGATACTCAGAGTCAAGCAATTGATTCCGAGAGAAGCACTCTCAATAGAAGATGAAATCCGAGAGGATTCTGCGTGGCATATTGTGAGTCGTTAGTGGAGCGTGTGTGGTTTACAGGCACACTAATAGGGACTCACATAGAGCATGCCATTACAAAAGGTACATGGCCCCGAGAATCGTCCCATGGGCATCTCGCAAGAAAGGATTCTCAAAATATGCCAAAAGGTTTGGATTTTGTGAATAGCCAGAAAGATTTCCATTAATATGTCAGAAAGGTTTGGATTTCGGTTTCGCAAAATGTGCCAAAAGTTCTGGATTTTGTGAATAGTCCGAAAGAGTCATATAACCATGTCAAAGCCAGTGGGAGTATCGTTGTTATCTGCTATCACTGTATGTGGGTTACATACTGGTTGTAGGAAACGTCTCTTATCATTACAAAGTGTAATGACTTGGTGTTAAGAAACGATTCGCTATGAAAGACTTTAAGAGATACAATATACTCAGATGGTTGCGAACATCTATTAGATAGATAGAAATTCTGCCAATATGATATTGATGAGATTCAAGAGGCATAACCCTAGGAAAGGAGTTTCCTATCATTGCAAAGTATGATGACTTGGCATGAAAGAAATAAAGAAGGTGCAACATACTCACGTAGTTCACAGACATTTATCGGATAGATAAGATAGTCAGTATAGACCAAGACATTATAAGCATGATCTTGATAAGATTCAAGATGCATGAAAAAAGTCTCCGAAAGGAAATAGTTTTTCAAAAATCATGACACAAGGATTATAAATAATCTTTGGATTCCGAAAGGGTTTGGAATAAGATTAGATCGGGTTCCACAAGTTTCTTGGATCGATCAAAATGTCATGAACATATCCTGTTGACTTGATGCTTAGGGCATAGTAAGTTGGATTCAGGACATTGTCTGGCTGGGAATACTGGATGGTTTGGTTGAACTCACGTGAGAATTCATTGGGAAATGATTTGGGTGAAAGTAATAGTAGTAATTTGAAAGACTTTTCAAAGTGGTAACTATTAACATCAGGACATGATGTTAAAGGACTTCATGGTTAAAGAATCTCGTTGGTATTCTGATGGAGCGCGTGTGGTTCACCGGCACATCATAGCACCTCGAAATAGTCTTAGGGTGCAGTCAAGTAGACGAAAGACCCCGAGAACCATAGGAAGTCACAGTACACATTACCAGAATGGAGTTAAGAGAGAAAAATACCGGATAACATATTGAGATGTCATCAGAAGAGCATCCGATTGGATCATCTGCAATAAAGTGTATCAGTATAAGATATTTTGGATACATAGATAGAGTGAAAGATTCATAAAGACATAGCTATAAAAGTAGAATTGAAAGTTTAAAAGAAATCTTGAAACCGATAATAGTTTATGACAAGATCCGACTTGGTGATTACCTTGTGGAGACTTGGTAATAAGCAGGAGTAGCTGCCAGTAAGATCTTTATGTTTCGCTTTCGCATGTTTTACTTCCCGAATAATTTAATTATTCAGAAAGGTCCACAGTCGCTCATACTTTGGGAAGTAAGTATTGAATCAAGACTGTTATGAAGTGTTTGTAGATTGTCTAAGGAGTTAGACATAGCAATAGGATTGCTACGACGTTCATGAGTACTTAGAAATGGAGATTTGAGTATTGGATAAACCCACGCTCAATAGATTGCTTCATGGATTACATCACGAGCAATGTTGAGACGATAATATCCTATGATCTTGAAGTGGAGAGATATGAGTTATAATTTACAAGGCAGTTGTTTATTGACAATGCAAAAACGCATCGGTAACTCGATGTTATAAAACGTATTGTTGTGAGTTATTTGACTGGTAAAAGATATAAGCATATGAGTCGAAACTTATTCGTTCCTTGACCCTGATGGGAAACATATATCTGTAGGCCTCTCGATGATTTTGAAGTTGACTAAAGTGCTGGCCAGCAAGGACTGAATTGATGTGTTCAATTAGAAGTCTTATGTCGTATGCAAAATCAGAAATCGGGAAACAGAGTATCGGACAGAGATTGATCTCAATCCATGTCTCATGTCCGGAAAATATCTTGTTGGACGGAGGATCATATGATCACTTATCTATGGACAGAACTGACTGGGTCA
This sequence comes from Cichorium intybus, assembly GCA_023525715.1. Classification (NCBI taxonomy): domain Eukaryota; kingdom Viridiplantae; phylum Streptophyta; class Magnoliopsida; order Asterales; family Asteraceae; genus Cichorium; species Cichorium intybus. Next base: position 115,826,507 of record CM042009.1, on the reverse strand, counting down.
GAGTTCGGCAGCAGTTTCTAGGAAGCTACAGTTTGCTGATTAATTAGAGGTTAAATTGGTAATTATAGTCATAGACTTATCCAAGTAGGAGACTGTTGGATTAGGTGTCTAAGCCATGACTAATAATTTGTATTTACCTAATTAATAAAAGCAAAGTCCATTTGGGTTGCCCTCATAGCTAGAGGTATGACAGAAATTCCAGGAGAGAGAAAGATTGATTTATTATATGATTGATAAATCAATAGAAATAAAATAAATAGTTTATTAGTATATTAAAGTGATAATATATTAATTAGAAACTATATTAATTAATTAGAAATTAATCTGGAATTAATTGGAATTAATTTGATTAATTAAAGGTGCAGTGGCTGAATTGTAATTATTCAATAGTTGAGTAAGTGACAATTATGGTAGTTTAAGCGGCTAACGAAATTATGGAGGGATTATCCATAATTTCGATTATTATATGTTAGGATAAATAGATTTGAATTGATAGATAAAAGTTTATCTTATTTGAATTCAAAAAGGTTTATCTCTAAAGGCTTATCTGGTGGCCACTTGGAAACTATAAATAGAGACCCCTAGGCACCATAAAACCCACGACTTTTTCCTCTCTTCCCTTTCTCTGGAACTTTCGAAAACACTAGTTTTGGGTGTGACTTCATTTGAGGCAAGGCACTTGCGTTGCTTAGCTTGCAAGAAACAACTAAAAGGTTAGTTTGTCTGATTTATTTCTTTTAGCAATTTTTGTTTGGCCTTTAGGAATTTGTTATATGTTCAATTAGAAGAAAACATAGATCCTTATAGGTTGCATGTGAACTTAGGGTTTTAGTTCATAGATTTGCATAAAACCTTTCATCATTCTCATTAACATCTCCATTCTGTGTACTGTGACTTTCCATGGTTCTTGGGATCTTTAGTCCACATGACTGCACCCTAAGACTATTTCGAGATGTTACGATGTGCCGGTGACGCACGCGCTCCATCGGAATACCAACGAAACTCTTTAACCATTAATTCCTTTTACTTATTTGAAACTCTTTTCAAATTAATATTAACATTCACCCCAATCATGATTTCTCACGTATGTACATAATCCATTAAGTATTCCCAGCCAGGTCATGTCCTGAATCTGACTTACTATGCTCTAAGCATTGAGTCATCAGGATATGTTCATGACACTTCTGATCGATCCAAGACGCTCGTGGAATTCGATCTAATCTCATTCCAAACCCTTTTGGAAACTTAGGATTAGTTGTAATCCTTGTGTCACGACTTTCAATAACTATTTCCTTTCGGAGACTTTTTCTCATGCATCTTGTATCTTATGAAGATCATGCTTACTATGGCTAGGTGTATACTGATGATAGCATCTATCTGATGGATATCTATGGATTATATGAGTATGTTGCACCTTCTTTATATCTTTCATGCCAACTCATCACACTTTGTAATGATAGAAAACTCCTTTCCTGGGCAATGCATCTTAAATCTCATCAAGATCATCTTGGCAGAGTTTCGATTTATCTTATAGACGTTTATAACCACCTGAGTATGCAATATCTTTATTAAGTCTTTCATAGCGATCCGTCTCTTAACACCAAGTTATTACACTTTGTAATGAAAAGAGACGTTTCCTAGAAACAGTATGTAACCCACATATAATGATAGTAGATAACAGCGATACTCCCACTGGCTTTGACATGGTTATGGACTATTCACAAAATCCAGAACTTTTGGCACATTTGAGAATCCAAATCTTTCTGACATCTTAATGGAAATCTTTCAGCCCTTTTTCAAAATCCAATCCTTTGACATATTTTGAGAATCTGAATGTCCTTTCTCGCGAGATGCCCGTGGGATGTAATCCCGGGCTTATGTACCTTTATATTGGCATACTCTTTGTGAGTCCCTATTAGTGTGCTGGTGATCCACACGCGCTCCACTAACAATTCACAATATGCAGTATCCTTTCGGATTTCATCTTCTATTGAGAGTGCTTCTCTCGGAGTCAATTACTTGACTCTGAGTATCGTCTCACTCAACCAGATGTTCTGAAGGTACGTTTCTGTCCATGTTGGTTTCTTTTGATGATTCAATTACTCCCACTGGTTTTTAGACCAGTTTTAAAATCAATCAAACTGTCACATAGACTGTATCTCGTCCTAAGGTTCTCTTAATTGGCAGCAACCGGGCTCACCAATGCTTCCAAGTAGTCGGATTGTAAATCCGTACCAACTGTAGTGTTTTACCACTTATTTGGTATGTCACCCCGATCATAACTACTTATGACGGTGAACAATACTACTGGTCAAGAGAAGATTATGTCAGTATTAAAACATAAATTTGATTTCTGCTCCAAGCCTAGTCTATTTGGGTTGCAACGTTACTTGGATCCAGTAACGCTTTCAACTCTGGCACACCAAGTTCTCCGAGCTTGAAAGCTGTGGCGTAATCAACATTCACAAAAGCATCCACCGCCTCATCGACCTCGATGCCATAATCGATAGGTGGCGCCTCCTCCTCCACTGCAACCTCCTTACCCGCCTTCACATCTTTCAAATCTAGAGAATATCCCTGAGCTTGGCCAGCTGCCAAACAAACCTCCTTGAGACGGTGAACGCCCATTCTAAAATCCCGACTCTCTATGACCAAATCAACAACGCCCACCAAACCATCAGTTAACAACCAGGACAAATCCGCTTCCGCCTCCTCCAGAGCTTGTGTTTTCGCCTGAGCAACCCGATCACTTTCACAAGCATCCCTCTCAGCACTCTCCACCTGTATATGCAGCCCCTCATTCTCTGACTTTAACCCTATAAGAGCACTCTGAAGATCAGCATCAGCATGCTAACATCTGTTCCAATCGATTTGCACCTTCGCTAAAAAAACAGGCGCTTTGGGCGGCTGCATACCAGAGTGATCCTACCAAATCGGCCGGGGAATAAATCCCCATCTCCGATCAAGTGAGGAAATGCATGCTGCGTGAACTCCAGCGTAGTATGGTAGGACGACAACCGAGCACCCTCAGTCAAATTCCATCCAGGAACAAATCTCCCAGCGGGGGCAACCGGACCGGCCTCCCCATCACCCGCTAGGGGAGGCCCAAAAACCGCAGCACCGCTACGATGACCGAAACTAGTAAAATCAAGGCGGGGAGGCTGGGACCCGACTGTCAAATAAGGCTCATTTTCTCCAGAACCTTCATCAGCAACAATCTCAACAACCGGGTGGGTACCGATACGTGCACCCCCACCCTGGATAATCTCCATCTCCCCACCCCCTGACGTGTCATCCATAATATTGATCACCGGAGACTGCGTAGGAACAGGACCGGACGTTCCACTACCGCCATGTAAGCGGTAAGGACGCAATCTCCGGGGCAAAACAACGCTGGCAGAGCTATCACCAACACCGGGCCAAGCAGCACGTCGTTTGACCACAACCTTCGACGGACTATCACGATAACCTCTAACACCTCTATCAGCAACCTTCTCTTGAGAAACAGTTCTGTTATCAAAAACTGAAACAACTACAGGATTGGACCCCACAGCTCGCCGCCTCTCCTCCTCCTGTATTTCCGAGGCCCGTGTAACAAAAGCCTCATGGCAGAAAGCGCGAGAAGGAAGCACGCGATCAATCAAGGGGATTTCCCGATATTGGAGACTACCAGGATAGCTTTTTGCCAAAATGTCTGTAAACTGGATATCATGCTCTCGACCTGCACAACGAAAATATACAAAACCCTAAATTCTTTTTCAAAAAAAAAAAGAGGGGAGAAAGAGAGGAGAAAAAGACATAAGAAAAAAAAGAAACATAACTAACCGTCCACAATGCTGAAGAACTCAGGCATCTTGCCCCGAAGCTGCCAGGACGTGCTCATACCGGCACCGGCTAAAATGTACTCAGGAAATTCCTCACCAACCACACGAAAAGACCGAAGGACTTTTGCGATCATTTCCTTCGCAGGGAAAAGATTGAAAGCACGATTGGAGATGGGCTCAACACGACATTTCATGGCACCAACCCGATGCTGATCTACCCAGACGAAGTGTCGGGCCCAATTCTTGGTTGACCCCCTTTGATCGGTAACAATGATTCGACGATCCTTTCGAACGTAGAAGGTGTAATTGCTTCCAGTCGAGGCGTGTGCAAATCGGAAAAAATGACGAAACACATACAAGTCAGGCTCCAGATGAGTTGCCCTAGAAAGGAGTTCGAAAGAGATGATCTTGTTCACACCGTTAGGTACTAACTGGTGGATGTGAACATGATAGTAGTCAAGAACCTCCATGAAGAAGTCCGACGTGGGCAACCGGTAACCTGCCTCAAAGTGCTTCAGGTACATGCTGATCTTCCCTTCAGGTGGAAAATAAAAAATGGCGTTATCGGCAGGGATCTCCACGCCATCCTCCGGCTGGAAACCGTAACGAGACATTAGCGAGTCGTAGTATTCCGAAGCATGAGTAGCGTCCGACGAAGAACTCATCTTGAACAAGAAGAAAAAGAAACGAACGATGAAGGAGAACGAAAAGACTTAGAAGGAAAAAGAAACTGTAAAGAAAACTAACGGGCGAAGAAAGAGGAATATAAGGAAGACGGATAAGGAAGGGTCATGGGCGGGAGTTTCAAAAATTCAACCGCATGATGAGTGAACCCGTTTGAGTAACGGTCACATCAACACAGAGTTAACCCGACGCTAGCCCCAGTCACTATCACTAGCTACGTACACGTAATAATGCCTAAGGCTAGGGAGACTTGATAGAGTGCCATCTGGCACACGCTGGCGCGCCCCTAAAAGAGTTCCCCTGGAGGTCGGTACTATGTCACCCGCTGGAGAAGTCTTGCTAGAAGAGCTCCAGCCCGACTCACTAACAATGCTCCCTCTGGAACGCCCGACCTGGATCAGGTTTGGCGCCATGCTCCCTCGACCACGCGTGGCGCCCGTACTTGACAAAGATCATGCGCATCCCACGTAGTCTATCTGGACCAATGGGAGGCGCGACGAAGGACGAGGATCGTGCGGCCAATCAACGGTCTGGTCCCCACCTGCCACAACAGAGATCCTGTCGGCCATGGCGGGACCTGCACCACATATAAAAGCCCTCACCGGGCACACGGTAAAGGGATCGCCACTCTCACTCTTACTATACACTTATCCTAATATCGTCGGAGATCTGACTTAAGCATCGGAGCGTTCGCCCGGGATCCCCTCCCAGAGAACAGCTGACGCTGTTGTCCCTTTGTGATTGTGATCGCAGGTCAAGCCCTTGGCGGTCGGAATCATCCCCCTGAAGCGAACCAGACTCGATATCGCATCTGGGTGGATAATTGTAACATCCGTGTTTTGGGCCTAGGAGTTTCAGGCTTAAACCGACCAGATAAAACTTATTTTGTTAATAAAGAAAACAAATGAATAAATAAATTTAATATTTTATTATATTTTTATATTGTAAATCAATGAGCCAAATAAAGTTTTAAAGGACGTTATAAAGTTTAAAATCTATTTTTGAACCAAAGATGAGAAATTTTGTCATAAGAACTAAAATTGTCAATTTGACCAAACTTACCCTAATAGACTCGGATAGTCAAGAATTTAAAAGGAGTAGAAAATATTATGAAGGAATTGATCTAGAAACTTAAAGTAAGTTAAATAATTCTTTAAGTTGATATTAGTGACTAAATTGTGAAGAATTTTAGTATAAGGGACCATTTGTGTCATTTAGGAAAACTAAGGGTTAGTGTTGACCTAGAGAATGACTCAAGTGAAACGAATATTTATATTGGGGGCATATGTATGAATATGGAGACTTCTAATGAGAATAATGGACTTTTGGGGTGTTGGGTGAAGAAGGACCAATCTATAGGGACTAGTTTTGCTAATTGTGAAAGATATCAAGTTTTTGATGGGGGTTTCCCCCATTTCAGCCAAAATCACGAAATTAGAGAGGGGAGAAGAGGGAATGGCGATTTTTCTTAGAGTTCTTGAGAGATTTGAGCTTTGATTTGATGATTCTTGCAAGCCTTGAAGTTTCTTAGCAATCTAAGGTATAAACCCTTCATCTTCTAGCTTTAGATTCGAGTTAGGGTTTGGGGTTTTGACCCAATTCGAGATTTATGGTGGGATGAGGTTATTCCTATGATTCCCCAAGGTTTATTTGATGTTTCTAAGTTGTGGGAGTCTACATTCAATCCATGGATGCTCTAGATTCAATTACTTGATTAATTTGAGTGTTTTAAACCCTAGAATTTGGGGATTTGATGATTAGTTGGGGAATTTAGAAATTGATGGATGATTATGGTGGCTTTGGATGAGGGGATTCATTTCTAATGATTCCCTAACGATTCCAACCCTTGATGTGTAATATTAAACCTTGAATCACTAGAAAATGATAATTTGGTGTTGAAATGGGTTTTATCCATGTATTTAATGAATGGATCTTTTGGGTTTAATGGATGAATGAATTATTGCATCAATTTGGAAGTAATAAGGGAGTAAGGATCATTCCTAATGATTCCATGGAATGGAAGAAGGAATCTCCCCTTGTAATCATCGAATGATGGATTGGAATTGGGTATTCCATAAGTTTTAAACATTTAGACAAATGATTGGAATTGGAAATTCCATGAGGCTATGTTCTTTAGAGTTGTGTGGGAATGATTCCCTTAAGGGATGACCTTGGTTAAGAACTTAATTGGGTACTTGATGGTGTTAAGTGTAATGATTGACTTGGAACATAGTTCATGAATCACTTGTTCAGAGATAAGAACATGGATTGTGATTTCCATTGAATTAAGTCATGAACACTTGGATTGGGAGATGAATACTTGGAAATGAGTTATTAAATGTGCATTTTTATGTATAATTGGTCTTGGGTTGATTTGGAACTTGAATTGGGTCAAAAGGGAGCAAAAATGAGCAAAAACGAAGTTACAGCATGCAGAACACGACCCGTGTCAGGGGAGCACGACCCATGTAAAAGGGTCTGTGCAATCTGCTGGTCCTGACACGACCCGTGTCAGGGGAGCACGACCTGTGTCAGAGGGTTTTCCATATTTTCATCATTTTTGGGTTTTAAGCCTTATGGGTTAGGCGTTGGGTCCTTGTTTTGATGCCAAACTTTGGGAATGTTTTAGCTAAGATATTCCTTATATTAGAGAGTCAGAGACTTCAGTTTAGATGATGAATTATTGTTCCTTCTTAGTTCAAAAAAGTAATTATAGAGCGACTTTTAAAAGAATCGAGTATGATACCTTCCATTCTTGTCTTGTAGGAAGGAGATGTTTTGTTATGACTTGGAGGTGAGACTAAGGACTTGAGCTAGCACTCAACTAAGATGATTTGATGGATGAGATGATGTCTAGGAGCGCCTCCAAATGCATCAACCTTGTGTGGAGTTAGTGTTGACTCGTCAGTTGATCTTGGGTGAGTTTACCGGGAGTACACATCCTTATGTAATACCGTGTTTTTAAATTATAGAGATTTCGAGTAAATTTTGGTGTGACTAAGATTAGTTAGCTTGTTGTATGAGTTTGGGTGATTAAAAACCCATTTGGGAGAAATTTAGACTTGAAAAATGCCAAAACAGAGCTACACGGGTCGTGTATGGTCACATGGGTCGTGTAGAAAACCTTTAGAAACCAAACAGTAAGCCTTCCAGAGTCACACGGGTCGTGTAGAGTGTTCAAAAGGAGTCCGAAAGCCAAAACAGACCTACACGGGGCGTGTGAGTCTACACGGGTCATGTAGAACAGCCCTACACGGGGCGTGTGACTCTACACGGGTCGTGTAGGCCTGACAGCACTATAAAAGATGCAGAAAATGCTCATTTCGGCAAAAACAGACCCATTTCGATATCCAGAGCTTCCTAAGGCGATTTTCCGCCAAATTGAGCAAGGAGATGCGTAAGGAAGAGTAGGGAGACTTCAATCTAACCCCGTAAACGTGCTCTTGATTCCTAAATCATCAAGGTGAGTAATTTCTTGATTTTGGGGTTTTGAAACCCTAACTTTCAATTTCATGATTTTGCCATATATTGTTATATATGTTGTTAGTAGATTGTTAGTAGATGCCTTTGGAGTGATTTGTGATATTATTGTCGAGTTTCTACGGTTGAATTAGTAGAAACGCGAATTTGGGGGTTTCGGTAAATATTGAGTTAATATTACCGTTTATACTCTTTTGTTCCCTCTTTTGATTTATATATCTTTGAGTTAGACATAATTGAGATGATTGTGGATATTGGAGAATTGATTTGGACTATGGTGAAATAACCAAGTCTAGCGAACAGGAGCCCGATACGCGTAATTCGGGGGTTCCAAACACTAAGTTGTTATCAGGTGAGTACTCTTATGTACTTGAGTAAAATTCTACCTTGTGGTAAACTGAGTATATAAATATATATATATATATATATATATATATATATATATATATATATATATATATATATATATATATATATATATATATATATATATATATATATATATATATATATATATATATATATATGTTAGGTTGTTATTGTCGTAATCAAATTGTGAACTAAATTGTTATCTGTGAATAACCACAACCTATTTGAACATACATATTGATTGTATAAACAGAGTAGATGTTAGTGTAGTAACATTAAAGAGTTTTGAGTCAAATTGCATAGCCATGAGGGCTATTGAGCTGGAATAGAATTGGAGTGATTATGTTATCTGTGGATAACAAGAGATGAGTTGCAATCTATATTGAGTATAATAGTAGAGTATATGATAAATTGGTTGAGTTAAAGAGTCTTTGAGTTTAATTGTTACAGGCATGAGAATTTCTATGATTGAGTATAAGTTGGTTGTTAAAAATGAATATATGTGAGAATGTGGTCGAGTTACGAGTAGTACTAAGCGTGGTATTTTTATTGAATTGATGTTATTAAATATTAGCTGGTATTGTAAAGCTAATATGTTTGCAGATTTCAGAGTTAAGAGAAAGTGGATAATTGCTAGTGAGATTAGCAAAAGAGAATGATGAGGATGTTATTGAGAAAGATTTATGGAGTGTGATTAAGGTTTCTCACTAAGCTTTATAAGCTTACACTTGAGTTGTATGTTGTTTTGCAGGTATCTGTAGCTGTGATAGGGGAAGGCATGTGATAAAAAAAGATGGACAACTTAGAGCCTGCCCTTTTAATTGAAGTAGATTTATTTGTAATGACTGGTTAAGATTGTAAGGACCTTTTATGTAATCATTGTGATGATAACATCTTGATCCGTGCTTTGATTACAAGTATACCCATTTTGATGTGTAAATTGTTGAAAATTTTTGGGTGTACTTTGTATGAGAAACCGGGCGTTACAAGTTGGTATCAGAGCATGGTTTAAGTGAACTAGGTCTTTGAGTGTAGAGTCCTAGACTTGAACCGAGGTGAGAAAGAGCCCTATCACATGCTTGGAAAAAGATACTGTTGCTGATTTTAGTTTATGAGTTAATTATAACTTTTATCTCATATTTGTTATTTGTTATATTCTGTGTGTGAATATAGGTATTGAGTCAGATGAAGAATGAGTTGAGAAATTGGTCACAGTCGGTTGGACCTACAGAGGATGATGAGACGAGATTTTAGTTGATATGAGATATCAGCTAACGAGGAGACAAGAACTTCAGTTGATAATGAGATGTCAACTGAATATGAGATGAGATACTTATTGAGGTGAGATTCCAGCTGATGGCGAAATTCCAGCTGATGGCGAGTTTCCAGCTGATGGAGAGATTCCAGCTGATGATGAAACGAGTTTCTGGCTGATGTTGAAATTCTAGTTGAAGATGAAATGAGATCCCGGTTGAGGCGAAATTCCAACCAATGATGAGGAAGAGTATGAGTATAAGCTGAGCATGAGCTATGAGTTGAGATATTTGAGTGTAGTCGAGTACACTCGAGAGTTGAGATCCGAAGTATGCAGGTTTCAGCTAATGAGAAAATAAGATTATGTTGCTATGAGGTATGTAAGTAATTTACTTAAAATGTTAGATGTAACGAGTATATGTGTTTAATTGTTGATAATACATGTGTTAGAGAATTGTTATTATAAAGTGTAGTAACCGATATCGAGATGAGAATCTCGTGTCCATTTGAGGTAAGATTTACATATCACATAACGAGTGTTTTGTGATTATATATAATTGAGAATATATGTGGTTGATTAACGAGTATTTAACAACCATGGAGAAGTGTGTATAATGAGAATATACACGGTGAAAAATTTATAAATTTTTTTGATATTGTATATATATGTATATATATTGCTAGTTGTTTCACAGATACGACGAGATTTCTGTATACGAGTACTTTGTGGTTGAGACCACATATTTTGTGGGACCACATAACTAGTACTTATGATTGATCACAATGAATGGCTGAGATAGCCAAAAGAGTATGAGTTGAGAAAGACGATAAGTGTGTAGTTGATTGCACACCATAGCTGATTATGAGTGGACATGTTTAGTGTTGAATTTTATTATTTGGAGTTGTCACATAATGAGATATTTGTGACAGAGATGTCAGAGGACATTTGAGTAACCACATAAAGAGTACCTTGTGGTATAATTGAGAGGACCTAGAGTGATTCATATAGGCCTTATTGGCCTAGAGATTGAGTTAATTACCGAGTTAAGTGGTTGAGACCACATATTCTGTGGGGTCACATATTGAGTAAATGTGATCGAGACCACATATTTTGTGGGGTCACATAATGAGTATAGGTGGTTGAGACCACATATGCTGTGGGACCACATATCGAGTAAAATGGTTGAGACCACATATTTTGTGGGGCCACATAATGAGTAATTGTAATTGAGACCACATATTATGCGGGGTTACATATTGAGTAATTGTGATTGAGACCATATATTTGGTGGGGTCACATATTGAGAAAAGGTGGTTGAGACTACATATATTGTGGGACCACATAGCGAATAAACGTGGTGGAGACCACATATTCTGTGGGGCCACGTATTGAGTAGTTGAGGTTAAGATCACATATTTTGTGAGAGCACATAACAAGTACCTTGTGGTTGGAGTAATGAAAATTGTTATGACTCAAACAAAAGGAGGAGTGACGGTGAGTCTATATGACTCGAGACCGTAGTGGAGACTCGCTAGAGTCAAAGAGGAGATAGATTCAAAGCGGAGAACGGTACGAGGTATCATGATCTGATCAGAGGACGGTCCGAGGAACCGTGAGATAGTGTTGAATAATGAGACCAAATGATGGTACGAGGTACCAAAAGTTGAGGCAGAGTAGTGCTATAATGGTCGTGCTTGTGTGTAAACAGGCATGTACTTTATGATGATGCGGAGTAATGAGATATGTACTATCCTTGCGTGCGGATAGATATGAACGTCACGGTAAGCTTGTGTGGCTTGAAATCTATGGGTTGAGAAGAGGACGAATCAGAGGCTAAATAACAGTATAGAGATACTGTGAGATAATACAGTGAGTAATACTGTTAAGAAGTGTTGCTGTGAGTAAGTACGTTTGTCACGTACTCGTGTTGAGAATGTGTGAGATTTCTTGTATGTTGAACTAGATAGAGTTTTATAAATACATCATGAAAAGATGTGAGTTAAAAGGAGGAGGAAAGTAATTGTGTTTGTGATTGATAGGATTCGTTCCTTAGCAATCAAACCAATTACTGCCAATGAAATAAATGCAGGAGTGTCGAGATGATAAAAACTATTTATTCGTATGAGACGATGGATAGTAGATTTAGCTATAATAATCTTGAATTATTTTATTGAGATCAATGAGTTAGGCGAGTGATGAGATATGATTTCACCGTAGAGATTGCGGTGTTAAATGTTATTATTTTATTTATATGTTGTGTGTAGAGATTTCGATGAGCCGTATGTATGACCTATTTTGTGTCATTCGAATAAATTGGAGATTGAGATAATAATGATGGAGAATTTATTTAATAATAAATTATCGAATTTAATAGAGCTAATGATTTAGTGAGAATGTGATGTGGATTATCCACATAAGAGAGGATATAATAAGTGAGTACATCGAGAGAAACAACATGAGGTATGTTGTTGAATTGAGATAAAGAGGAGCCATTTGGTGGAGGATTGTTAGTTGTATATTGGGTGAAAAACCTAATATGTGTGCTGACATGGGAGCAGAGATAAATGAGCCTTCGGAGGAGTTGTAATCGGTTGTAGAGATAAGACAACTGAAACGGGTTTTGTGTGACCAAAGTGTTAAGAGTTTGAGTGAAACTCGAGATAGTTTCTAATATTAAGTTATTCCTGGATTTTTTATCCTAGTATTTGTGAGCTGTGTTAGTAGGAGAAATTGTACCGGTATGTTAGCATCGGAGGAATGAATTGAGAGAGTATGAGTTGTAAACAGTGAGACCGTTTTTCTTATTGAGTTAAAATAAATCATTTCAATGAGATTTGAAATGGAAGTTGAATCCTAAATAGTTAATTGAGATTAATGTTATAAATGGAATGGAGGGTCTACTGAGAATATGACTCGATGTGAGCCATGAATATAAGTGCATACAAATGAGGATAGTGATTGAAGTATCACTTGAAGAGTAAGGTGAGACACCTGATTGTCGACAAAGCTAAAACAAAAGGTATGTTCTAAAAAGAGTAAGGATTTGCCTACGTGGCAATGATGATAGCCAATATGACTATAGAGATCATTTTGTGAGAATGATGGCAGGTGTTACCTATATTATGAGTAAATGAGATGTGACAGTATGTACATGTCATATGAGCTGACGCGAGGATAATATCATTGTCATACGGAAAGTGAAATTATGGTGGTGAGGTGGTTGTATAAACCATACCTGTTCCAAGAGATTCCGAGGACGGAATCTTTTGAAGAGGGTAAGAACTTGTAATACCGTGTTTTTAAATTATAGAGATTTCGAGTAAATTTTGGTGTGACTAAGATTAGTTAGCTTGTTGTATGTATTTGGGTGATTAAAAACCCATTTGGGAGAAATTTAGACTTGAAAAATGCCAAAACAGAGCTACACGGGTCGTGTATGGTCACATGGGTCGTGTAGAAAACCTTTAGAAACCAAACAGTAAGCCTTCCAGAGTCACACAGGTCGTGTACCTCTACACGGGTCGTGTAGAGTGTTCAAAAGGAGTCTGAAAGCCAAAACAGACCTACACGGGGCGTGTGAGTCTACACGGGTCGTGTAGAACAGCCCTACACGGGGCGTGTGAGTCTACACGGGTCGTGTAGGCCTGACAGCACTATAAAAGGTGCAGAAAATGCTCATTTCGGCAAAAACATACCCATTTCGATATCCAGAGCTTCCTAAGGCGATTTTCCGCCAAATTGAGCCAGGAGATGCGTAAGGAAGAGTAGGGAGACTTCAATCTAACCCCGTAAACGTGCTCTTGATTCCTAAATCATCAAGGTGAGTAATTTCTTGATTTTGGGGTTTTGAATAACCCTAACTTTCAATTTCATGATTTTGCCATATATTGTTATATATGTTGTTAGTAGATTGTTAGTAGATGCCTTTGGAGTGATTTGTGAGATTATTGTCGAGTTTCTACGGTTGAATTAGTAGAAACGCGAATTTGGGGGTTTCGGTAAATATTGAGTTAATATTACCGTTTATACTCTTTTGTTCCTTCTTTTGATTTATATATCTTTGAGTTAGACATAATTGAGATGATTGTGGATATTGGAGAATTGATTTGGACTATGGTGAAATAACCAAGTCTAGCGAACAGGAGCCCGGTACGCGTAATTCGGGGGTTCCAAACACTAAGTTGTTATCAGGTGAGTACTCTTATGTACTTGAGTAAAATTCTACCTTGTGGTAAACTGAGTATATAAATATATATATATGTTAGGTTGTTATTGTCGTAATCAAATTGTGAACTAAATTGTTATCTGTGAATAACCACAACCTAGTTGAACATACATATTGATTGTATAAACAGAGTTGATGTTAGTGTAGTAACATTAAAGAGTTTTGAGTCAAATTGCATAGCCATGAGGGCTATTGAGCTGGAATAGAATTGGAGTGATTATGTTATCTGTGGATAACAAGAGATGAGTTGCAATCTATATTGAGTATAACAGTAGAGTATATGATAAATTGGTTGAGTTAAAGAGTCTTTGAGTTTAATTGTTACAGGCATGAGAATTTCTATGATTGAGTATAAGTTGGTTGTTAAAAATGAATATATGTGAGAATGTGGTCGAGTTACTAGTAGTACTAAGCGTGGTATTTTTATTGAATTGATGTTATTAAATATTAGCTGGTATTGAAAAGCTAATATGTTTGTAGATTTCAGAGTTAAGAGAAAGTGGATAATTGCTAGTGAGATTAGCAAAAGAGAATGATGAGGATGTTATTGAGAAAGATTTATGGAGTGTGATTAAGGTTTCTCACTAAGCTTTACAAGCTTACACTTGAGTTGTATGTTGTTTTGCAAGTATCTGTAGCTGTGATAGGGGAAGGCATGTAATAAAGAAAGATGGACAACTTAGAGCCTGCCCTTTTAATTGAAGTAGATTTATTTGTAATGACTGGTTAAGATTGTAAGGACCTTTTATGTAATCATTGTGATGATAACATCTTGATCCGTGCTTTGATTACAAGTATACCCATTTTGATGTGTAAATTGTTGAAAATTTTTGGGTGTACTTTGTATGAGAAACCGGGCGTTACACCTTACCACTACCTTTTGTGTGTGTTATCAATTACTTTTCATGCATGTTATTATGTGCAATGTGTTATATGATTACTACTTGTGCATTGCATGAAAATGAGTTTCTAAAGATGGTTTTAAATAAAGATGATAATGATGTTTTGAAAGATGTTTTGAGCATCCTATTTGTGCATTTTTGCATTGCATATAGGATGGGATTCACCGTGTGAGCCCTTGAGACTGAGTTTTGCCCTTTTCTCAATTAAAGAGGGCGAGTTTGAGTTTTACCCTTCACTAAAATAAAGAGGGTGAGGAGAGTTTTTTTCCCGACAATAGGGGACCACATGAGGGAGTTGCTAACCCTCATGGGGCTAGTGTGATGACCACTAGTTCTAGTTTAACCTATACAGGGATCGAGTGATATGCTTTGTGCGTGTCATTTGTGAACTTAGGTAGGTGCCATTGAGGTGAGTTGGACTTTTATGAGATGGACGTGGGTTTGGGATAGTTGCATCATGCATTGCATTTGCATATCATAACTATCTATTTTGAGTAACTCTTTATGATGTTTTAAATAACTTTTGAAGTTGGTGTCAAAACTATTTTTGGGGGTTTGTCCCGAGCGTGGTAGTTCACTGCCCACCCGAAATGGGTCAACCTCGGGTAAGCTCACTAGGCATTTCAATTGCCTAACTTATTTTGATGTGTACTCAGGTTGAGGAGTTAGATAACTTAGAAGACCTGGATGTTTAGAAGGCCACGGTTTGTGTGGTTTCATTTAAGCTGTGTAATGGTATTGGAATTGTTACAACCTCGCTACTTTATAAACAAAAATGTTTTATCTAAAATGGGACCAAATTGTGTTTTCCGCAACTTAAACCTAAATTATTAATCATTAAATCCCATGTGTTTTTAAAATAGTTTTGAAAGAAAATGACTTATTTGAAGATGACAAAATTGAAGTTTTACTAAAGGATGATTTTTGAAATAATGAAGATAAACAATGGTTAAAATGATGTTTTATGAAAAGCCTTGAGCGAGGGTGTTTCAGACGATCGACAGAAAGAAAACACAACAACAATTGAGACTTACAATTCCCGATGAAGACAAATACCACAATCCACGACACTTCCTTCTTCTCAACGGAAAACTCCGATCAATACTCCTCTCCCCGGTGACAACTTATGGCCAGCGACTTCTCCCTCTCTCGTTGTAGATTTCTATCTATCGATCAATATCTCTCTCTCTCTCTCTCTCTCTCTCTCTCTCCCATGCGTTTGTATGTGTACACCTACGAGAATAAAGAGAGACGAAGCAATAGAGCTTGGGCTCCACTTTTGAGAATCATGATTGGACCTAGGCTTCCCGATCTTAAAGTCCTTGGGAACTCATCACTCCTGCCATGGGCTCTCGACAAAACCTTCCTTATGTGTGAAAACTGGAATAACCACTAGGGTTTGCAATGTGGCGATTGTGTACGTAACGAAAAGGATGGGGACGTAAACGAGGTGTAACGAGCTTCAGGAGCAAAGTCGAAGGCCACAAAACTTTAACAAATCCTCGCTGCTATAGAATTCAGCCCATGTGGTCTCATGCAAACTTTTCAAAAATTACAACATTGGTCCCTTCCTTTACCATAATGGCCCTTTGAGCCCTCATGCAACATTTTCCTTAATATTAGAGTTATATATGATGTCAATTAAGTCCCTCAAGTTCTATTTTAACATTTACCCATAACACATAATTACATTAGCCTATTTGAATTATTTTTATTTTTATAACAATTAAATTATTGTTTTTTTTCAAGAATATAATTAAAATAACTAACTAATTAGATAATTGGTTAACTAAATGGAAACGGTGAGTTACATGATATTTTCATTATTTTTATTTTTATAACAATTAAATTATTGTTTTTTTTCAAGAATAGAATTAAAGTATCTAACTAATTAGATAATTGGTTAACTAAATGGAAACGGTGAGTTGCATGATATTATTAGTTTATGAAAACGTTAATTGTTATTCCATAAATTTGCTCCATTTTATTAGAAACTATAGTGTCATTTATTTATATAAAAATCGTAATTGCTGTTTCACATAATTTTTAGAATTCAAATCAATAATGCATGTAGGTTATGCATCGGGTTTTCATTTTCGGCTGTGAAACATTAATTTAATCAAAATCAGAAAATATAATGATGTTAATTGATACAAAATAACATAATGATTTGTTTACCATTAAATGACAATATGTTGGTTTTCTTTTATTTTGGTTTATTCTATACATACCTCCATTTTCAAAAATAATAATAATAATAATAATAATAATAATAATAATACACTGATACAAATACTATAGGTATCCTATGATTGTGTGTTGCAGGGTGAGGTACCTTTTTTTCCTCTACATATAGCACCACCCTTTATTTTTCATACAATAACATTTTCTATGTCTCTTTAAATCCTATTACTAAACCACAAATAATTCGAAAAGCATAAGTATAATAAGTTTTTGGCAAATAATTGAAATTTATTATAGTTATTCGAAAATCATGATTAAAACACGAAGGGTCTGGGTCGTTGACAAATGACAAGTAACCAAAATGTGAACATAAGCGAGTTCGTATCAATTCTGTAGTTAATGTCTTCGATATTTCTAAAGAAAATGTGAACATAATTAATGAACAGTCACGATTAAAAGATGGTTGTTGATCAAGTAAATTGTCAATGACAACCAAGCAAATTTGATCAAAGTCATACCTACTCATTTTATTTGGTACACCAAATTTTATTAGTATCATGCCTATTAACATCTATTATTTGATTGATTAATATTAATAAAATTTATGTTATTTAAAGTTTATCGTATATTTATATGGGCACATTTATAATGGGGTTGACTATCCATACCCTTTTTTTTTTCTACCTCTTACCCCCTAATAATTACTTCATCTTTTTTCCTAAAATAACTATAATCATTAGATAATAATTACATTTAGGGTGTATATGAAATATAATTGGGGTGTTTATTTGGTGTTTCCCTTTCTTAAATAACCATAATAATTTAATTATTTTATAATTATTGTAAAACTATTAACTTATAATTATTAGATTTAGTTTTTTATTAATATTAATTATGGTTATTGTATACACAATTATTATTTATATAAATTATTAACTAATAATTATTAGATTTATTTTTTATTATTCAAATTAATATTTTTATTATATACAATTAATAAAATAAAATAAAATGTTACCGTCGACACAGAACCGTAGCACCGTCGACACACAAATGATTCATCGTCTCACGGCCGGCACACTCGACCTCACCACCGATCGATCTCATCGGTTCGACTTTCTACCGATTTTACAGACAGCCGTCGCCGGTGAAAATTATTACTTTAAATAATAAGAAAAACAAAGTAAATGAAGAACGGCAAGTAAAAAACACAAAGTAAATGAAGAACGGAAAAAAAAATAATTAAAGTCCGAATACTATTCACCTTTGTATATTTAAAAAATAAATGTAATAAAAAATAAAGAAAAAAATAAATGTAATAAAAAAAAACAAAGTCCGAAAACTATTTACCTTTGTATATTAAAAAAAATGTAACCAAAAAAAACGAAGTCCGAACTAATGTAAATGAAGAACGACAGCATCGGAAGAATAAAAAGTAAGTTTAAAGTAAATGCAATAAAGAAAATCAGATTTTTATATTAAAAAATAAATTTAATAAAGAAAATCAGATTTAATGAATAAAAAATAAGTTTAAAAATTAAAATATAAATAATCAATCCTATTTTAATGATGTTATTCTAGAAATTATAAAAGAAACTAACCAATGAACATTTATTCTACCAAAACAGTAATTATTGACGGGTAAAGTAAGAAAATAAGGGGTATGATTGGTAGGACCCATTTATAATAGTCCAACTTTAAAGTAGCCGATCACTCCAATGATTCTAACAAAAAAAAATCATACCTATGATAGAGAATTACCAATATGTATATTCTAAAACGTACCAAAGATGATATAGAGTTCGTTTATACGTGGTATTCAACCTTTTGATGCTTGAGAATACTGTCACATACACTTGAACGGACCGGTAGTTACCGGTCACCACTAAGGCTAGTGGGAGTATCCATCCCGCACATTGCGGTGAAGCCAAATTGAATCATGGGGTACATTAACATTGCTCCAGTTGATGGGGTGAATAACGGTGACCTCCCTCATATGGTAAAAACCTATCGCACTCCACCGCTCTTCTCTATCCTCTCTCATATTTTCAACAACTAGTTTTTTGGGCATCTATAAATACAAGAGTAAATTACAGTTTTGGTCCCTGTGATTGACAGCTTTATACACTTCAAGTCATCCTTTTGAAATCCCACGTTTATGCACTACTAGAAAAAAGGTCTTTAATGACATGCATTGCGTGTCATTAAAGGGTACAGATGACACGCAAATGTATGTCAATGAAGCCCCTGTCATAAATGACAGATGACACACATTTGTGTGTCGTAAATTTACGACATACATTTATGACAAACATTTACGACTTACAATGTAAGTCATAAATTTTTTTTAAACAAATAATATATATATATATATATATATATATATATATATATATATATATATATATATATATATATATATATATATATATATATATATATATATATATTAGATTTAATAATATTAAAATTAAATCACAGATTAAACTTATAGTCTCATAATATAAAATTAAATATCATTAATCCAAGTACAATCTATTACAACATCATAATCATTCAAATACAAACTAATAAACATTTTAAAATTATCAAAATATTGTTTGCCAAATACAAAATAGCAAGATTGACAGTTGTGACCTTAGAGAAAAGGCTACTAATAATCCTGGTAAAATAATGTCCCCAAAACCAATGATACTGTAACCACCCCAAGGATCAAACATCCTAGGAATTTTTAGTAGCATGGGAATCCCATCTTCACCACTGTTATCACCACGTGCCACCTGTCATTCATAGAAAGGAACAATCAATATTTAATATTCACGATAATTATCTAACTCAAAATGTAAAATCAAAAAAACTCACCACTATCATCACACTTTCATGGAACATCCATTTAGAAACAAATACCCAGAAAATATCATACAAGAATGCCAAGCTCAAGAGAACGGTTCCCACCTAAATTCATCAAATATAAATTAATTAATTACCTTAAAAGACATAACAGTTACTTAAAAAATGAAATTAAACAATTACCTTGAGATTAGGCACTTGTATTATCTGGATTACTGTAATAATCAGTGCAACACCCTGATTTGAAAATGGACATAAAAAATATGATTCTATTTTATGCAACTGTTTCATCTATTCCGAAGTTGCATATTGTTTCTTCCTATTAAGTTCTGTATGGATAAAAGTGTTGTATACATATAGTTTGTTTATTTTCTAGACTACATAAACTGTCTGAGTAAAGACCAAATAACCATTTTACCCTTACATTCCAAAAAGAAACATCTCCTTAGTTTGAAGAAATTGAAAATATAAATGATAAATTGAAAATTAATATCTTACGAGTATATCTTGGCCAATCCAAGCAAAGGAGAAACGGCAAAAAACAGCCCATATGACAGCAAATGTTACACAGAATGGAGAAACACCGAGTGTCAAATATGACACTGCCCCTATCAAAGGAACCTTCATAAATGTTTTTGCAGCATCTTCAAAAAACCTGAAACTGGATTTATTAAGTTGTTAGTTCAGACATAAAATAGACCAAAACTAACATCTTTAAAATTATGTTTTTGAAGAAATGAACATGTGCTGATAATATCATCATGTTCCATGATAAATCAACATCTAACATATTTTAATACTGCCCATCAAAAGGCTTCAAAACGATAATATCATCATGTTCCATCATAAATTGTGCAGATTCAAGGTTCCTCCAAGCATAAAGGATTATATGAAACTAAAATCAGTTAAAACATCTAAATAGCATCATTCAACCCAGAAAAGAATTCATAGTGGCATTTTATCGAACACCTAGTGTGCAATAAAATTCCCGATCAAAAACTATTGAGAAATCAAGGAATGACGATGATGAAGGCATAGATAAGAACTGATGGAAAACTTATCTTTCGGTAAACTTTTGATTAATTTCCGAGATCCATGTATTAACCTGTCGACTCAAGAAAAGAAATTTTTGGAATCCATTCAACGAGATACTTAAGAAATTTCAAAAATCCCAAACTAGGAAATACCTTCAATAATCAGTTTAGAAGTGGTCCTCCTGACCACCGTCGACCACCACACCGCCGCCAAATGCGGCATTGTTTCCGTCCTTAATCCCCAGCAACGCTGCAACCTTTCGGATAAGAAGTTAACGAAACTTCAATTAGAGAAGACGAGGAGGTCAAGGAAGAAATCAACAAGTGAAGGCGGACTCAAATGAAGAAATCGACAAGTGAAATTAACAAAATGTCGAGGAATATCAAATGAAGAAATCGACAAGTAAAGGTGGACTCAGATGCGGGTGAACCTGCAATCAATCGGGTTTCCAAATCTCGCAAACATACCAAGTCTGATTGTCGGAGAATCGGAGAATACGAGGCTAACCGGAGAATACGACTCGACTTAATATTGTTGATCCTTGGAGCATTTCACGATAGTATATGGGAGAATTGGAGAAGAAGAGAGTAATCAACTAAGAAGGGAGGCGGGAATTAAGTGAGAAACCCTAGATACCGTGTTTTTTTCCTTCTAATTATGACATTAAAAGATGACATACGTATATGTATGTCGTAATTATTATAAAAGATGACATAAATTTACGACATACAATTATGTATGTCATAAATTCTTCAGATTTTAAGAAAGATGACACTTTTTTAATGACATACGTTTTTGTTTGTCATAAAATTAGTGTGTGTCATAGTTTGTATGTCATTAAAAGCTATTTTTCTAGTAGTGATGGTCCCTATGGTGAGCGGATCTTTACACTTTTAGTCCCTTGGGCCGTTACTATCAATTATTTATGTTAAGTGGGGTGTTAAAAGACCATTCCACCCTTAAGGACTAAATTTGTAATTTTTCAAAAATATATAAAACAAGTGAATATGATAGCAATCTTATTTTCCAATTGTTTCAAGATCTTTCGAGGCTGCGTATTTCCCGCCGTGATGGTGGTTCTCTTTGTCGTCGATGTCAATCGACGATAAACAATGTGTTCAATGCTTTTTTTCCCTTTTGACGAGCTTCTGCCAATGTAGAACAAGTCAATTCCATGAGTAATAGCATTGCAGATATCGAGAGCGTTAACCGTCCGATCAAAGTGCTCCGAGATTAGTCGGTCGAGTGGGGATTTAGCGAAGTTGCTAGCATCACGTCCCTAGATCACAACCGTCTTGAATTCCGCCTCGCAACATAGAAATTGTCTCAAACGACGATGCTTTTCTTCTCGGCCTAGCCTGTGCAGAAATCGTCGAGCATCTCAGAGTTCTCGCTGACTCTGTCTCCCGGCTGAGCAAAAGGTGCGACTATTAGTAACCTTGATTTCTGATTTGGGTTTACAAGAACAAAATTGTTGGAATGAATTTCGATGTAAAGGAAAACTAGAATCGATTAGAAGCATTGGAAGAAGGAAACGATAGGTAGAAAGTTTGGAATTGGTTTATGATCTGATCTGGGTTTTTTATGATTTTAGTTTCAATGGTTGAATCTGTTTTTCTGATGATTTGTGGTAGTTGTTAGATTACAGAAGCATATATGTTTGGTTTGAAAGCAGCTCTTCTTAGATTAGAGTCTTCTTCTGCTACACCCTTGATTAGTGATTCATGGTGGTGGTGAGGGGTGCGTAACACCACCTCTTTCGCCAACATTTAACCTGGTGAAATCGATAGCTCGAGTCACTGCTCCCATGGATGCACGAGATTTCTAAAGCTTTTTTATTCCCGGTCTTGAGTTCTGTTCCTTCATGGGGACCTCAAGATTTTGATATCTATAAACCACCGCTGGCATCGGTGCCGTCACCGTCGACACCATCAGCGCCCATAGGCGATATTTATGCAGCTTTTCGCTGCTATTGCTGTTTCTACGACCTCCAACATCGTCGTCATCGTCTAGACGCCACAACCGCCTGGTTTCCGCCGTCATCTTGCCGACAGTAGCAGCGACACCCTCGCAAACCCCCTCACTCGTCAAAAGGGCAAAAAAGCATTGAACACATTGTTTATCGTCGATTGCCATCGACGAAAAAGAGAACCACCATCACGGCGGGAAATACGCAGCCTCGAAATATCTTGAAACAATTGGAAACCTAAGATTGCTATCATATTCACTTGTTTTATATATTTTTGAAAAATTACAAATTTGGTCCTTAAGGGTAGAATGATCTTTTAACACCCCACTTAACAGAAATAATTGACAGTAATGGCCCAAAGGACTAAAAGTGTAAAGATCTGCTCACCACAAGGACCATAAACGTAGGATTTCAAAAGGATGACTTCAAGTGTATAAAGTTGTCAACCATAAGGACCAAAACTGTAATTTACTCTAAATAGAAGTATTTTAACCAACAAATTCACTTATATAATGATCGAATTCTCCGTATAAAAGTACATCCAATTTTTTTTTTTGTAAAATTTACATAAAATCTCATTCAAAACTAACATATAAACTGCAATTCAAAATAAAACATTATAATTTCTTTTGATGAAACACGAGTTTTTTTTTCTAATATATATATATATATATATATATATATATATATATATATATATATATATATATATATATATATATATATATATATATATATATATATATGTCACCATCATCTAACATAATTGATTGAACGATCATTAATGATCTAAGTAAGTGTGTCATTAGTGCGTTTATTGGGGCATGTTTCACCCAAACCCTAGTGGCTCCCTTAGGTTACTTTTTAGACGTATTTAGGTCTAAGTTTTTTAATTCATGGCTGTTGAGAAATGATATTGATTCCATTGTGATTAATGCCTTGGTGAATTTTTCTCGTTTCGGTGCCCCTCATGCCTATTTCTTAGCAAAATTAAAAAATCTTAAAAAAGAATTAAGAACGTGGAGATCAAAAGAGTTTATGGTGGAATCGGAGGAGTTACGGAAGCTAAAAAAACTGGTTGATGATCTAGATTTCGTGGCTGAAAACAGGGCGCTAACATTATTAGAGTCTGAGAATCGTGCTACCGGTTCAAGAAAAATTATGGAACTCGAAAGATTAAAATCCATGGACCTAAAACAAAGAGCAAGACTCAAATGGGTCGCGGATAGGGACGAAAACACTCACTTTTTCCATGGGCATGTGAAGAACAGAAGCAGGCGAAATCATATCCATGGTCTTACTATTGATGGCTCGTGGGTTGTCGATCCGAGCATAATCAAGGATGAAGTGTAACACCCGGCTTTTAATATAAATATACACCATTATTTTACACGCTTTAAAACATATTTTATTCAACAAAATATTATACAGAGGTATATGTTACAAGCCAAAGGCACACAAGTAGTATCTGGGAGTACGAAATCTCCTCAAAGTCGGGCTGCTACTATCTGCTCTAACCCCGAAGCACCTCTTTCCCTTTAGTAGGGTTTATAGCACCTGCACAGTTAGTATCCACAGGGGTGAGCTATACAAGCTCAATAAATAATCGATAAGCGTTACAAAAAAACATACATAACATAAAACTTTCAGCTTTCACATCATATCATGGCTCCCAGCAATATCGAGTCCTAAGGACTCAATGTACATCCCCTGAGTGAGTGATAGAACTGCCGGCTGATTAAGCCATCACAACACTTGTATGTGATCCCACCACAATTACTGCTTACACGATCATCACAACGTATATATATGGTCCCAACCACCAACAATAGTCAGTGGCCCCACAGGAAATGTGGTCTCAACCACAAGTACCGAGTATGTGACCCCACGGAAAGGTGGTCCCAATCACATGAACCGGTAATGTGGCCCCACAGGAAAAGTAACACTTAGGTATCGATTACTCACCTTGATTTACCCTTTGTTTCCTTGCACTCGCTATAACTGCTTGATTTGTACCTATATATTTATTTATAGGTAAACCACTATTTCAACCGACACTACTACTACAGATCACATCATTACTCTGTTTTGTATTCTCTTCAATAATTCCAACATGATACCTCGTGATTTATCATGTAAAGAACGGCCAGGTAGAAGATTAGATGGGGTGGCAGGATCCTTTCAGCATTTTAGCCTTTCGGAAAATCCAACAACCAGATCCCATGTAATCGGCCTAGGCACCGCCCTCGTAAGTAAATCATTTGGTATAATTTCTGGAATTACGAATAGTATAACCTCCACATTTTATAGTTTAACATTTATAAACTATTAGGGAAATGCGATAACCATTACTCACTTAAGATTGACGCTTTTGCAAAGCCTTGACACGCTTCCCGTTTCGCTCTTCCAACACTTCCCAAGCACCTCGTTACCAGCTACCGCTCGCTCCTAACTCCTCCCGACCTATTTTCCTCACTAGAACACTTCTCGATATCGTAAGGTTGTTTGGTGTTTGTTGTGGGTTGAAATGAAGAAGTTGGGCCTCTATTTATAGGGCTTGAAAACACTATTCACGACGTCATCACGACATCATCGTCACTATTCATGAGGTAAGCGCTTACTTCATTTATTGGGTACTATTCACGCCGGAGTTACTATTCACAACGTTTTTTTTTGAAAAACGGTCGTTACAAGTTCTCCCCCCCTTTATAAGATTTCGTCCCCGGAATCAAGCAAATAATTGGGGGTACTTCGCCTTCATTTCCTCTTCGGCTTCCCAAGTTACATCCGAGCCCTTGTGATATTGCCACTGTACTTTTACCACATTAATCTTCTTGTTCCGTAGCTGTCTCACCTTGCGGTCTAAAATCTTTTCTGGCTGCTCCGGGTACCTCAGCTTTTCATCTATTTCAATTTTAGGTAAAGGCACTCGTTGGGACTCGTCAAACAGAGTCTTTCTAAAATGCGACACATAGAAGACGTTGTGAATGCCTCTTAGCTCCTCATGTAGCTCTAACCGGTAGGCTATAGCTCCCACCCTTTGTAATACCCGGAACGGGCCAATAAAGCGAGGACTCAACTTACCTTTCTTTCCAAAACGAATCAGACCCTTCCACGGGGAAACCTTAAGCATCACCATATCACCAACCTGAAACTCTATAGGTTTCACTCGACGATCAGCATATTGCTTTTGGCGGTTTTGAGCAACTTTCAAATGTTCTCGAATTTCTCGAATTTTCTCCTCGGTTTGAGCGACAATCTCGATTCCGGCTAATGGCTTCTCCCCTAACTCTGTCCAACAGGTAGGGGTACGGCATGGTGCTCCATACAGTGCTTCCTATGGCGCCATCTGGATGCTGGAGTGGTAACTATTATTGTATGCAAATTCCACCAAAGGTAGGTGGTATTCCTAACTCCCACCAAAATCTATAACACAGGCACGAAGCATATCCTCCAATGTCTGAATAGTCCTTTCACTCTGTCCATCAGTCTGAGGATGATAAGCAGTACTCATCAAAACTTTCGATCCAAACTGCTCTTGGAATCTCTGCCAAAATCGAGAAATAAATCGGCCATCTCGGTCAGATATAATGGAGGATGGTACACCGTGCCGACGTACTACTTCGTCATTATAGATTTTGGCTAATTTTCCAACTTGATAATTCTCACATATGGGTATGAACTGAGCAGATTTGGTCAGTCGATCCACAATTACCCATATGGCATCGTGTCCACGCGGCGTCCGAGGAAGTTTTGTCACAAAGTCCATGGTGACCTCGTCCCACTTCTTCATCGGAATAGGTAGAGGCTGAATTTCTCCATACGGCTTTTGATGATTGGACTTCACTTGAAAGCATGTTTGGCACCGTTCCACATATCTTCCTATATCCCGCTTCATGCCCGGCCACCAGTATAACGGTTTCAGCGTCTGATACATCTTGGTGCTACCCGGGTGTATAGCATAACGAGAACAATGCGCAGCCTCGAGGAGTAACTGTCGTGCCTCACCCTGCTTTGGCACCCATACTCGACCTTTAAAGGTCTTCAATCGCTGAGAATTTTCCTCGAGTTGGTTAATATAGCTAACCATGCGTTCACTTTTCACATGCTCCGCCTTCCCTGCTTCCTCTTGGGCTGTTCGAATCAGCTCAGGTAGCCGACTAACTATGCCCATACAAGCAGACACAACCCTAATGGGTCTATCTTTTCGACTGAGAGTGTCTGCAACTACATTCGCCTTCCCTGGATGGTACAAAATCTCGCAGTCATAGTCTTTGAGTAAGTCCATCCATCTTTGCTGCCTCATGCTCAGCTCTTTTTGATCGAACAAATATTTAAGACTTTTATGGTCCGTATAGATCTTGAACTTTACCCCGTATAGGTAATGCCTCCACAACTTTAATGCTAACACTACGGCAGCTAGTTCTAGATCATGTACCGGGTATATTTTCTCAGCTTCTTTCAATTGCCTGGATGCATAAGCAATCACCCGGCCCCTCTGCATTAAAACGCATCCCAGGCCTACCCTAGAGGCGTCACTGTAGACCACAAAGTCTTCCCCACCTTGTGGTAATGCAAGTACTGGGGCTTCACATAGAGCTTGCTTCAGCTTCTGAAATGCAGCTTGCTGCTCTTCAGTCCATTCAAACTTCTCGCCCTTCTTAGTTAATTTAGTCAAGGGAGCTGCAATAGAACAGAAGTTCTCTACAAATCTTCTATAATATCCAGCTAGCCCAAGAAAACTGCGTATTTCCGATGGATTCCGTGGCGGCTCCCACTTCATTACAGCCTCGATCTTTGCAGGGTCAACTTTGACACCTTTGCTGCTAATAACATGCCCTAGAAACTGAACCTCACGAAGCCAAAATTCGCTCTTTGAGAACTTGGCATACAACTTCTCTCGACGGAGTAACTCCAAGACTTGACGTAGATGCGTCTCGTGCTCTTCCTGGCTCCGGGAATAGATCAATATATCATCAATGAACACGATAACAGAGGTATCAAGGAATGGACGACACACTCTGTTCATCAAGTCCATGAAAGCTGCAGGGGCATTAGTTAACCCAAACGGCATCACCAGGAACTCATAATGTCCGTAACGGGTACGAAAAGCAGTCTTCGGGATATCCGACTCCCGAATTGTAACACCCGACTTATTAACAAAAACACCCCAAAATTTTTCATTTTTGCAAACCAAATATCTTATAATAAAAACCATAAGTAGGGGGTATTAGTTAACAAATACGAGTACAAGTGTATCACGAAGTACAATACATAAATATTATACATTCTTCAAGCCGGGTATTACTTCAACGCTAAGTCCTCAGTCACGGACTTTATCTTTTCCCTTAGCAGGGTCACGCTCACCTGCAGGGACATATCAAACGAAACGTGAGCTACAAGCCCAATGAGTAATCAAACAACAGATAAACATATACAAGAGTATAATAACAATTAAACTCTTAAACAATTTCTGTCCCAAAACTCATGGTCATCATTGACCGTACGTAATCATAGCCATACAGGATGCATATAATATCATAGCCCGAAAGCCACATCGGAGACATAGCCCGAAGGCCGCACCGGAGTCATAGCCAACAAGGCCGCATCGGAGACATAGCCAACAAGGCCGCACCGGAGTCATAGCCAACAAGGCCGCATCGTTTAATATCAAAGATAATAATCTTTGCTAACAAGACTGCACCATTTAGAATTACAATTCAAATGTCATGTCCGTATATTACTCGGGTACTCTACTCTTGTAACGTATTCACTACCTTAAGTAGTGTCAATGTAATCACCATATATCATACTAGATATAGTCAAGATTACTCACCTGAAATATTATTACAACTAGCTTTTGTCGTTCCTTGCTTTCCGATATGATCCGTAGAATTTTGTCCCGCACCTATAATTCAATCATTTTCAACATGATTATAGGTTAATACCCATTTCAATTAACTCTAATACACTAGAGTTCAATAAAACATTGTTATAAACAATGCCTAGTTAATAAACTTTCCGTTTACTAACTTTATGTGAATTTTACTATTCACCGGGACATTCAGATCGGTCTACAGTGCCCCCGAGGGGTCGGAAACTCAATCTAAAAATTTTCCCAAACTTTTCAGACCATAATACACCTATGGTCCAAATTTGAGCTTAATCGGACAAGCAACGCAAAAGTTAGCGTTTCAAAGTTCCTGCCTGGCCACTGCCTTGGAGGCGCACTGCGCCAGGGTCAGGGCGCACTGCGCCTGGGCGCGCCCCGCCTGTCTCCTGGGCGCACCGCGCCTGACGCCTGGGCAGGCCCCCTGGCCAGTCGCGATTTTTGCACTGTAGCTTGCAGATTTCGTCCCTTAAGTCCTTAATTTCGTTTTTAGTTGTTTGGGGTTTGTTCCTAGGCTAAAACCTTACATTTTAACAAGGTTTTTAACCCCCAAAACACCCTAAATCAATCACACAAAGAATTAGGGTTCTTATTTCTAACAACCCCAAATCTCCAATTTCATCAAATATAACATCCTACTTTCATTTGATTGAGTTATTTCTTTGTTATAAGGACTTAATGGAAGTATCTAACCAATTTGAACACACAAACACAACTGAATTTACAGTTTTTGAGTTTTACACAACTCACCAAGAACAACAATCAAGAACTTGGAAATTTACCTCAAATTCTTCCAATTATGCCCTTTTAAGCCAAGGATTAAAATCCAAGCTTCAAACCTCCAAGAAAACCTTCCAAACCTCTGCAGAATTTCAGCCAAGACTTGTTCCCGTAACTCCAAATTTCTGCACACAAGTCTTGCTTATATACTTCCAGAAATTGCACTTTGGTCCTTGAATTTGCATTTCTTGAATAATTGCCACAAGTAACACAATTTATGACAAATAATCAACTTTTATAACATTTTAAGTCCAAGACTTAAAATATTATTACATAACAAGTCCTTTTCTGTCAAAATTACCAAATTACCCTTTTGAGGTAAAATGACCATTTTGCCCTTTTATTATAATTATATAATAAATACATTTTTGGCGCTACACGAATCTTCAGCTGATGATATCCCGATCTCAGATCAATCTTAGAGAAATAGGATGCTCCTTGAAGTTGATCGAATAAATCATCGATCCTGGGCAAGGGATATTTATTCTTTATGGTGATCTTGTTCAATTCTCTATAGTCTATGCACATTCGCATAGACCTGTCTTTCTTCTTCACGAACAGGATAGGTGCTCCCTAGGGTGAAGTACTTAGTCAAATGAATCCCTGATCGAGTAATTCTTGCAACTGCTTTCTCAACTCTGCCATCTCTGACGGTGCTAATCGATAAGGAGCACGAGCAATAGGAGCTGCTCCTGGAACCAAATCTATGGTAAACTCTATCTGCCGATCCGGAGGTAGTCCCGGAAGCTCGTCAGGAAAAACATCAGAAAAATTCCTTCACAACTGCGACATCTTCAATGGATCGTTTGATTGGCTCTGTCGAGACCACGCATGCCATGTAAAGTACTCCTTCTTTGCTATTACAACATCGTACTTTGGCAAAAGAAATAACAGGCATCCTCGTCCGTGGCCGCTCACCCTGAATTATTACTTGCGACCCGTCTGGTGCTAGAATTATGATTCTTTTCCTTTTACAATCGACTTGAGCATCATTGGATGCTAACCTGTCCATTCCTATAATAACTTCAAATTCTCTGGTGCTGATCGGCTTCAGATCAATAGGGAAAAATGGTCCCGTTGATCTCAAGCTGACACCCTTGCATCTGTTCAGAGACATACACATGTCTACCACCTGCCACTGCCACCTCCAATTCTTCGTCCAACGGGGTTAAGGGTATCGAAATTTGGGGCATGAATGATGTGGATATAAAGGAGTCGGTGGCTCCGGGATCAAAGAATACATATGCAGGGATCGAATTCAATTTAAAAATACCTGTAATGACATCAGTCTTTTCCCGGGCCTCCTCAACTGTCATCTGGAATGCTCGGGAGACTACTGGTCCGCCTCGGTCTCGTCTCTCTCTACCCTGCTCCTCCCGCGGCCTATCTCGGGATCCTCCTGTCTTCAACTGTGGACAATCTGCTCGGAGGTGATCTTTAGCTCCACATTGGAAACATACTCGGTTTGTCTGTGTGCAGTCTCGAGCATAATGTCCCGGTTTTCCACACTTAAAACAATACAATGGCGAGGGACTAGTAGGGCAATCCCCCCGTGTGCTTCTTCCGGCATTTGTCGCACCATTTGCCTTCATCCTTCCGAGTCTGACCCCGCGACCCAGATTCTGATTGTTGAGTGGCTGCACAACCTCTCGGATTCGAGTTTTCAATCCCCACACGTATTTATCAATTTTTCTTCTTTCAGTATCAACCTGATGCTCACAGAATCTTGCTTTCTCCAAGAAATCCATAGTATACTCTTGTACAGACCGGGACCCTTGTTCTAGATGTAAGAATTCGTCCTCCAGCCTCTTCACCGCAACCTCAGAACAGTATTCCTCAGTAAATTTGGCTTTGAATTGCTCCCATGTTAACATGTCAGCCAAACCGGAACCCAAAGCTCTACTAAAAACTTGCCACCAATATTGGGCATTCCCAGTGAAAAGGTTGGTGGCGAACTCCACCTTATCCGCCTCTTCACACTTGCTGATTCGGAAAACTTTCTCCGTGTGTATTAACCATTCCATTACCTGTACGGGATTATCAGCTCCCGTAAATTCCTTAGGCTTGCAACTAAGGAAATTCTTATATGTACACTTGGTTTTCCCTTCTGACGTTCCCTCGACACCTTTGCCTTTATCTGCCATATGTACTCCACTTTCAGCATGTCCCTCGTCTCCGGGAGCTTCATCATGCACTTGCTTAGCAGTATCCCCCTTCTGTTTCTCTACCATAGTGGGTAATAGCTCCCGTACCACATCAACAATCATAGTCCGTAAATCTTACGGGTTTCCTGCTGCCTCTCCCACCTCCCAGTGTACCGAACCCTGTGTTCGTGTTCTACCTCCTCCAGCACCTCCTTGGCTATGACTTCGTGTTCTACCTCCTCTGGAGGCTCCCTGCCTAGCACCCCTTTTGCTCTGACCACTCTTGGAGTTTGCCATCTTCAAAGTTCAACATAATGATGAGTCATTTAATTAGATAACATAAATTATCTTTTCAAATCCCAAATTCCACTATATTCTAAGGTTCAAGTCTAGGTATCTACTCTATAGAAACCTAATTCACTTAAACCTCGGCTCTGATACCAACTTGTAACACCCGACTTTTAATATAAATACACCCCATTATTTTACACGCTTTAAAACATATTTTATTCAACAAAATATTATACAGGGGTATATGTTACAAGCCAAAGGCACACAAGTAGTATCTGGGAGTACGAAATCTCCTCAAAGCCGGGCTGCTACTATCTGCTCTAACCCCGAAGCACCTCTTTCCCTTTAGTAGGGTTTATAGCACCTGCACAGTTAGTATCCACAGGGGTGAGCTATACAAGCTCAATGAATAATCGATATGCGTTACAAAAAAAAATACATAACATAAGACTTTCGGCTTTCACATCATATCATGGCTCCCAGCAATATCGAGTCCTAAGGACTCAATGTACATCCACTGAGTGAGTGATAGAACTGCCGGCCGATTAAGCCATCACAACACTTGTATGTGGTCCCACCACAAACAATTACTGCTTACACGATCATCACAACGTATATATGTGGTCCCAACCACCAACAATAGTCAGTGGCCCCATAGGAAAGGTGGTCTCAACCACAAGTACCGAGTATGTGACCCCACAGAAAGGTGGTCCCAATCACATGAACCGGTAATGTGGCCCCACAGGAAAAGTAACACTTAGGTATCGATTACTCACCTTGATTTACCCTTTGTTTCCTTGCACTCGCTATAACTGCTTGATTTGTACCGATATATTTATTTATAGGTAAACCACTATTTCAACTGACACTACTACTATAGATCACATCATTACTCTGTTTTGTATTCTCTTCAATAATTCCAACATGATACCTCGTGATTTATCAAGTAAAGAACGGCCAGGTAGAAGATTAGATGGGGTGGCAGGATCCTTTCAGCATTTTAGCCTTTCGAAAAATCCAACAACCAGATCCCATGTAATCGGCCTAGGCACCGCCCTCGTAAGTAAATCGTTTGGTATAATTTCTGGAATTGCGAATAGTATAACCTCCACATTTTATAGGTTAACATTTATAAACTATTAGGGAAATGCGATAACGATTACTCACTTAAGATTGACGCTTTTGGAAAGCCTTGACACGCTTCCCATTCCGCTCTTCCAACACTTCCCGAGCACCTCGTTACCAGCTACCGCTCGCTCCTAACTCCTCCCGACCTATTTTCCTCACCAGAACACTTCTCGATATCGTAAGGTTGTTTGGTGTTTGTTGTGGGTTGAAATGAAGAAGTTGGGCCTCTATTTATAGGGCTTGAAAACACTATTCACGGCGTCATCACAACATCATCGTCACTATTCATGAGGTAAGCGTTTAATTCATTTCTTGGGACTATTCACGCCGGAGTTACTATTCACGCCGGAGTACTATTCACAACGGTTTTTTTTTTTGAAAAACGGTCGTTACATGAAGCCCTTAGATTTTTTTACTCCAAATTCAACGAGAAATGGACCTCCCGTCCCAAGTTTGTTAGTCCGGACTTCCAAACCCTCTCAGCAACTAGTAGGGCTTTCCTGGAAGATGAGATTTCGGTAGATGAAGTTAAGAATGCCGTATGGGCTTGCGGCAATGAGAAGGCGCCGGGACCGGGCGACTTTACCTTCATGTTCTTGAAAAATACTGGTGCACCATAAAAGAGGATGTGATTAATTTTGTTAAATATTTTGAGAAATGGGGGAGATTCTCTCGAGGGTGTAATTCCTCATTTATTACACTAGTAGAAAAAATCAAGGACCTGCTAACTTTAAACGACTTCAGACCTATAAGCTTAATTAGATCCTTGTACAAGATTGTGGCGAAGATTTTAGCAACCCGGTTAAAACTAGTGATTGGGGAGGTAATTGGAGATACACAAACATCTTATGTAAATGGTAGGAATATCCTAGAAGGTCCCCTGATGATCAACGAAATTTGTTCCTGAGCAAAAAAATCAAGAAAGAAAATTTTACTATTCAAAGTTGATTTTAATAAAGCTTTTGATTCTGTTAATTGGGGATTCTTGGATTCGATTATGGAACAGATGCGCTTTGGTGACAAGTGGAGAAATTGGATGTTTGGTTGTCTCACATCGGCCTGGGCTTCTATCCTTATCAACGGATCTCCTACATTGGAGTTCCAAATGGAGAAAGGGGTTAGACAAGGGGATCCCTTATCTCCCTATTTATTCATTCTAGCTATGGAAGGTCTCAATATCGCAATGAAGGCGGCTTGCTCCAAAGGTATCTTTGATGGAGTTGTATTTCATAATGCTAATGTTTCTTTGTCCCATCTTTTCTACGTAGATGATGCACTTTTTGTTGGCGATTGGTCTAAAAGAAACATTGAAAATCTTGCCCGAATTCTTAGATGCTTTCATGCCTCCTCGGGAGTCAAAGTAAACTTCAGCAAATCAAAGGTCTTTGGCATTGGTGTGTCCCCATCTGTGGTTTCGGCTTGGGCTTCGCCCCTTGGGTGCGAGCCGGCTTCACTACTATTATCATACCTCGGTGTACCTGTTGGCGAAAACATGAACCTAAAAAAAGCATGGAAACCGGTGATAGACAGATTCAAGTCCAAACTTTCTGCTTGGAAATCAAAGACCTTGAGTTTTGGAGGCCGTGTGACTCTTGCAAAATCCGTTTTAGGGAGCCTTCCAACCTACTTTCTTTCCCTCTTTAAAGCCCCGTTGGGTGTTATTGAAGATCTCGAGAGAATCCGGCGAAAATTTATTTGGAGCGGAACACAAGATAGCAAGGGCATAAATTGGGTTTCGTGGGAAAAAGTTACTTCTCCAAAAGAGGTGGGGGGATTGGGTCTTGGCTCTCTTAGATCGTTAAACATCTCCGTCTTAATAAAGTGGTGGTGGCGCCTTCGGTTGGAACAAAACGCCCTCTAGGCTAGAATTATAACGGCTATTCATTGTGTAACTAACTTACACGTCACAAAGATAGCCAAATCTTCAATCACTGGTACATGGAAAAACATCGCTAGTATGAAAAAGGCCTTAGTCGAGATGGATATACCTTCACCTCACGTAATCCGCTGGGATGAGGAGCGCGGATCTT
This sequence comes from Cichorium intybus, assembly GCA_023525715.1. Taxonomy (NCBI): domain Eukaryota; kingdom Viridiplantae; phylum Streptophyta; class Magnoliopsida; order Asterales; family Asteraceae; genus Cichorium; species Cichorium intybus. The sequence continues at coordinate 115,791,467 of CM042009.1, read as the reverse complement.
GGTGTTCAAATTTTGTTGGCGAGGATGGTTTTTCTGTTTCGAAGCTACGACTGAGATTAGATAGAGCACTGCATCATGTATGTGATGGTCCCTTTCTATGGCTTAAGGTGGTCCCTTTGAAAATAAACTGCTTTGTATGGAGGGCGAGAATTGGGCGTATTCCTTCCCTATTGGCTTTAAAAAAGAGAGGTGTGAATATTGATGATTCTAGATACGGTTTCTGTTCGTCCGCTGATGAAGATGCAGATCACGTGTTGGTGAATTGTCCTTTGGCGAGTCAAGTTTTTTCGGCCATATGGAGTTGGTGCAAGGTTCGAATGGGGCTGGTTTTCAAAGTAAAGGAGATCGTTAATATTATCGCAAGATGGGGGAAATGTAGGAGAAAAAGAAAGGGTCTCTTCAGTATAATCTATGACACTTTTTGGTGTCTTTGGCGTTCTATAAATGATCGTATTTTTAATGGGACTGCTTCAAAACCGGCAAAGATTATTGATGATATCAAAGCTATGGTGTATGTTTGGCACAAACAGAGATCCTCGAATGGTAGCCTCAATTAGATAGATTGGTGTGATTCTCTCATTTCTTGTTTGTAATTTTCTTTTTTCTTATTTCACTCTGTTTGTACTTTTCTTCCCTGCTACTATCTTGCTAGTTTTGGGTTTTTTTAATATATGTGCCGGTTCCAAAAAAAAAATTTAGGTCTAAGATATGGGTAATTGAAAAAAAAAACATTATTAACATGACGACTTTATTTAGATATTTTTCTAGTAAATGGTGACTTTTTAAAATTTTCTTATTAGATATTCCGAAATACAGCAACATAACGAAAGGAAACCTAAGTTAAAAATGTATGAACATTTTTTAAATACAAAAACTTCTCCGAAATAAAATTTTAAAATGCTACATTTCAACGCATCCGACTGGAAAAAGAACATTCTTTTTGTGTTAACCCCACAAATATAACAAGTAGAGAAGCATATTTTTTTTGAACGATAATTTTATGCTACTTCTAAACTAAACACTTCCTAAACTAACCACCAATGTCTCCTAAACTAAACGCGTACTGCTAGGCTAGAATTACTTTTTAGTAGAATTGTCAAAGTGGTATTTTAGACTCCGAGATCGGGAGAACATTTATGAAATGAGACATCAACTTTACAAAATTTTAAAAAGTTACCAAAGTTGAAGTACATTCCAATATAACAATATGAAAATGCGTCATCTCATCGAAAACCCGATGATACTAATATTTCAAAGGTTAGGGGATTTTCTTAAATGTCAAGTATAAATGAAAAAAAAAAAACACATTATATATATCGTAAATCTGAAATAGACCTATTTTAGAGGACCGTGGTCATTCCAACGAATGCTCAAAAGTTGAGTCAATTACCAAATTTCTTAATTATCATTTGATTTTTTTTTGTGACTATCCTTAAAAGTAATATATATCGGAAAGTTAATATGGTACAATTCTAGCTAATTATTATAAATAGCCTTTAAGTTTTAATTCTCTTTTATTTTATAAAACCGATGGACAATCATCATTCTCTCTCTTTTCTTTGTTAAATAAATTTAGAAATATTTATAGTCTAAAAGATGCTATAATTAGTATATGAAATTTTATAACAATAAAAACATGATTGGTTTCTTAAACTAATTTATCTTTTATATACACTATTCATTGTGGAATCTTTTGATCCAAAATCCAAGGGAAATTTTATTGCATTAAAACGCATCTGAGGTTATGATATTATCAAAATAATATCATGTTATAAATTATAATAACTCTTGATTGCTTTGTATTTACATATCATGCATTTCAATTGTAAAATACATAATCATGGAATTAAAAGATCTAAGGCCAACTGCCGTGCCATGCCACCATACTCCTGCTGTCTATTCTCCTCCACTTGCTCGTATTTTTCATCAATCAAATAAAAAAATTTATTTATTTTGATTAAACTGATTTTAGTTTGATTTCATACACACCTATATATATATATATATATATATATATATATATATATATATATATATATATATATATATATATATATATATATATATATATATATATATATATATATATATATATATATATATATATATATATATATATATATATATATATATATATATATATATATATATATATATACTTCTAGCTAAATTTCTGAATAATTTAGCTATTAATAAAATCTTTAGTTCCGTAATAAAAGCAAAATAATTAAAACGTACTAACAAGCAACAAAGTAGATCTAAGCGAGAAATCCACATACGACAATCAAATTTGTTTTAGTTAATTTCGTCACCTAACTTTAAATTTCATCAAAATCTATCATTGCAAAAGATGTATGTAGAGTAATATAGATACAAAGAAGTGCAATCAACTTGCCATATATTATTTGAATAAAACCTTTTGAGTTAGTTCAACTTTTATCTGGATTATCTTTAGAATTTAATGATTATAATTTTTTATAACAGAAACACACACATCCTTACATCCTTTAATCCTACTTTTGAATATACACATTTGTTTATCACGAGACTTGAACCGTTAACCATTTGAAAATAGATACATTTTCAACTCACATCCATAATCTTAAGTCAAATGCCCTTTGGTCTTTAATGATTATAACTAGAAATTAAAACGAAATTGATTTCTATTTTTGCATTACATTCTGGATTCAAATAGAAAACTTATGATACGATATCATATATTTAAAAAAAAAAAAAAACTAAAACAGTATTATAATTAAAACGAAAAGTGTGGAGAACGATGTTTGGATTATTAAGCCACAAAGTGAACAATACACCATGGCATAAAAAGAATATGCTTTTTGATTTTTCTTAATAAACAAACACATCAACCCGCAAATATCGGGCTTTTCACACCTGAAAGTTTGTTTCATAACATATTATATAAATATTAAAAGAGGTTTTTTTTTTTTTTTTGGAAACGGCGAGATAACATTAAAAAAGCCACCAGCTATCAAGGAAATAGCAGGGGCAGCAAACATCCAAGATGAACAATTAAAGCGACAAACACCAAAATACAAAATAAACTACAAAAACAAAAAGCTCAAAAACATTCAAAGGGATCTCGACACCATGAATTCCAGTTGCAAACGCCTTTTTTGCATCTATGATTGAACCATTGGAACGAGCACGCAATAATGTTGTCTGCAAGCCGCGGAGGGGTGATTGACGCCTTTTTGAAAATAAGATCGTTTCTCGCCTTCCAAATAAGCCATAAGACACCGTATAGGATGCAATGAAGCAACTTCTTTTTTTTAACACAATTTCCCCAATTAGCCGCGTAATTAAGAAGGTCAGCAACAGACTCAACCTCGGGACATTGAAGACGGCACCATCTAAAAATCCAATAGAAGACCTCTTTGGCAAACTGACACGAAACTAATAAGTGGTCAGAAGACTCCACCTCAACATTGCACATTTGACATAACAAAGGGGAGTTTGAAATGCCACGGGCATGTAAAGCAGCGGCCGTCGGAATCCGCCCTAACCGAGCACGCCATATGAAGCAACAAACTTTGAACGGGACAGCTTTGATCCAGTGAAAACCATGCCCCAAATCGGACGTTGTTATGGAGTCAATAACGCCTCGCACAGCAGCCACTTGAAATGACTTGCTAGGATCGACAGGACAAACCCACGAATCAGGGCGGGAAGAAAGCGAGATTGAATTCACAGCAAGTACAAGATGATTAAGTTGATCAATTTCGCAAGGATCACTAGGGGGTCTCTTCCATCGCCAACAAGTGCCATTTGGGGATAATCTCTCAGAAACAAAACATGATTTCCTCCATTCAAGTTTATATAGATCGGGAAAACGGTATTCAAAAGCAATGGGACCGCACCAAGAGTCTTTCCAAAACAGCACCTTATCTCCAGATTCAACATGGCAGGAAATGAACTTGTCTAGACCAAGACCAAACTCAGAAAAATCCTTCTCAATCTCAGCAATGCGAAGCCAAACACCATTAAACGATTTCTTGAACAATTTGGACAGAGGTTTTCTGTGGAGAGCGTGGAGCTGCGTGATAGTGTCACCCCAAGAAGAACAATTACTCACTTTGAGCCTCCAAATCCATTTGACAAGGAGACTAAGATTCAATGCTCGAAGAGAACCAATACCAAGCCCCCCCATGTCTTTTGATGCAATAACCGAATTCCAAGCAACCCAATTAATTACCCGCTTGCCATCCCCGCCCCCCCATAAGAAATTGCGCCTATATTTTTCCAATTGATCAATGACACCCTTTGGAGCTTTGAATAGGGAAAAATAGTAAATGGGAAGACTAGATAACACGGATTTAATCAACGTGACCCGCCCCCCAAAGGAGAGAGTTTTCGCTTTCCAACTTGAGAGTTTAGAATGAAATTTGTCAATGATAGGCTTCCAACTCTTTTTAAGAGACATGTTCGCCCCAACCGGAACACCGAGATAAGTAAATGGGAAATAAGCAAGATCACACCCCAGGATTCGAGTGGTGGTCATCAGTTCAGAGTTCGATAGTGTAACACCAAAGACTTTGGATTTATGGAAATTTACTTTGAGACCAGAAGCCATATGAAAGCATTTCAGAATTCTGGTCAAGTTATTGAGATTACTCCTAGACCAATCGCCCACAAAGATAACATCATCTGCATATAGTAAATGAGAAATACGTGGTTTGTCTCTAGAGACGGAGACACCATGGAAAATATTTAGTTCACCCGCGGATTTCATAACCGAGTTTAGACCCTCCATTGCTAGAATAAATAAAAATGGGGCTAGTGGATCACCCTGCCGAACACCTTTACTAACCGAGAATTCTTTTGAGGGCGAGCCATTGATCAGAACAGAAGCGCGAGAGGAGGAGAGGCAACCACGGATCCAACATCGCCAACGAACCCCAAATCCCATTTGTTGCATGATGGAGTCGAGGTATCCCCAATTGACCGAGTCGAAGGCCTTATCGAAGTCAACTTTGAGGAGAAACATCTTCTTTTTCGTTTTCTTTGCCCAAGTGTACAGCTCGTTGATTATTAACGGACCATCAAGGATGTTGCGGTTCTCAATGTATGCCGACTGCTCCACACCAATAATCTTACCAATAACTTTCTTAATTCGAGTGCTAAGGATTTTCGTGATAATTTTGTAGATGGATCCGATCAAGCTGATAGGGCGGTAGTCACTGAGTATTGTGGGGTCTTTCACCTTAGGGACAAGAGTGATAAATGAGGAGTTGCAGCCTCTTGCGATATAACCCGTTTTCTCAAAGTATTTCACCAAGTCTAATACATCTGGACAGATAAGGTCCCAAAAGGTTTTAAAAAAATTGAAAGTAAAACCGTCCGGCCCGGGGGCTTTCTCGTTTCCGCAGTCCCAAACAGCACATTTAATTTCATCAAGGGAGAAGGGAGCCTCAAGAATGAGACTGTCCTCCAAAGAGAGTTTGTTAAGATTAGAGCAAAGAAGTTGCGGTCTAAAAGGCCAAGGTTCACGATATTTCTCTTTAAAGAAGTTAAAGGCTTCAAGTTTCAAAGCCTCCGCCCCAGTAATCCATGAACCATTTATCATAAAACCATGAATCGCGTTTTTTCTAACATTGTTGTTGATTATGCCGTGAAAAAACCTCGAGTTTTCGTCCCCATCAACCAACCATTTAACACGTGATTTTTGCTTTAAGTCTAACTTTTTCATATTTTCGAGCTCAAGAATTTTATTTCTTTTATCTTTCCAAATATTTCCTTCAACTTCAGATAAGCCACGCAACTCAGCGAGATCATCAAGATCTCGAATACAATTTTTTGCATCTATCAAATCATGATTCTCTTGCTCGTGTGTCGTCCTTCGCCATCGCTTTAATGCTTCCTTTACAGATTTGAGTTTATTGCCAAAGATAATATCAGGGGTGCAACCACAAACACGCTCCATCCACGCCTTGGCAACCACGACCTCAATACCAGGGGATAATAGCCACGAGTTAAAGAAACGAAAAGGGGGGGGACCATGATCAATTTTTTCCGAGCAAAGGATGATCGGAGAGTGATCAGACAGGTGGCGATTCAGGGCAGTAACGGAGGAGGCTGGAAAAAAATTCATAAATTTGTGGCATACTAAAAACCTGTCAAGCTTGCTTAGTTTGGCACCATTATCCCAAGCATGTGTATATCTCCTGCCTCCCATATTGTGTTCAAGTAGGCCTGCTTCACCAATGAACTTATTGAAAGCCGCAGCCGAGTAAGGGCAGAAAATCGAATTCATCCGTTCACTGGCCCGTCTAACACAGTTAAAATCACCAAAAAAGATCCAGACACCACTCCTGCTACATTTCAGGGTAAGTAAATCCAACCAAAGTTGTTTTTTTTCAGTCATCGATTGTGGTGCGTAAACGTTAACAAAGAAATATATATATATATATATATATATATATATATATAGGAAGAGGTTCAAATGAGAACTACTAAAAGGTTAAGAACCGTGAGAACCGATATTCACACATTAAGAATTATGTTTTTTTTTCTTTTTTTTGTTTTTTCACACTTGTTTATTATGTGAAAGTACATCAAATTTAATAAATTTATTTATTTTTAAATACGTTTTACAATATCCACAATATAATAAAATTTGTAGTTATTAAACTGTGAATACTATAATGTAAGTTTTTATTAAACTGTGAATTAGTGGTTCTCACGGTTCTCAACCTTTTAGTGGTTCTCATTTGAACCCTTCCCTATACATATATATATATATATATATATATATATATATATATATATATATATATATATATATATATATATATATATATATATATATATATATATATATATATATATATATATATATATATATATATATATATATATATACTAGTTGTAAGACCCGTGTATTACACGAGATGATATAAAAATATATAAATTATGAATATGTAAACATTTATATTTAAAAAAACAATACTATCGTGGTCATTTTGTATAATTATCAACAACTATGTAATCAGAGTGAAAGGAAGTTAGATACAACCCAATACAAAACCTAAAAATAAACTAAGCAAAAGAAAGAAAGAAATAAGGATCGAAGAACACAAGCATCGGTAATTTTATCAAAAAAATTGAACCTAAAACACGAAGATATTGAACCTAGTGAAGCAAACAATATGATTTAGGGCTAAAAGTCATCTAGCCAATACATCAACCAAAACAAAACAAACCTGGTTCAAGCAAAACAAAACGATTTAGGTCAAGAAATTGAAAAATAGAACAAAAAATCGATCAGGTTTAAGTGTTAATAACTAAAGTAGAGAGAAAATTACAAGCCAATACATCAAGCAAAACAAAGCAATTTAATGCTTAGAATTTTCTAATTTCTGTGAGTTCTCTTCTATATTTCCAAATTTCTCCGGGTTTCTTATATTTGCAATAAAAAAAGAAATGAACAATTGTGGCAGATAAGTTAGGCTAGGAAAAATATAAATAAGAAAGATATTTTCAACTAAGTATTAGAATATAATATACTGTTTGTTTATTAAAATTAATACATTTTGTAGTGATATGTAACCACCAAATTATTTAAGTTACCAGAAAATATCTTTCTATTTCTTAAGAAAAAATATAATCCTAAATACAGAAAATTAGTTATTAATTTGTCATTGTAATCGAAATAACCAAAAAATAAAATTAGCAATCTTAAAGAGATTATTAAGATTAACAAAATTAGTAATCGCATTATGGCAACATAATTACGCTACAAATGTTAGTACATATAATAAAATACCTTCATAAAAGCACATTAATGAACTTTTATTTTTTAGAAAGAACATTAATGAACTTTTTAATTTTTAGGGAAATTCAAAATCATGAGAAAATGACATGTGGCCAAATGAATATGGTGGTGACATGTGGCTTTAAGTTACTTATTTATTAGGATAGGATATATATATATATATATATATATATATATATATATATATATATATATATATATATATATATATATATATATATATATATATATATATATATATATATATATATATATATATGGTCCCGTTCCGGTGAGGACTTTTTTTTCGGTGAGGACTTGTAAGGACACCTTAAAAAAATTGAAAAAAAAAAATACAAATCATAAAATCGAGAATAGTATTATATCATGATCCAAAAAAAATAGAAAATTTTTTTTGAATCATTGAGAAACAGTAATGATCCACAAAAAATTTTATTTTGTGGATCATTGTTTCATTATAAAAAAAATAATGATCCAAAAGTTTTTTTTTAATTTTTTTCTCCAATATAGTACTATGATCCATTTTATTATTTATATATATTTTTTATTTTTTTTCATTTTTTAAGGTCCTTACTTTAAGAAGAGTCCTCACCCGATCGCTTATATATATATATATATATATATATATATATATATATATATATATATATATATATATATATATATATATATATATATATATATATATATATATATATATATATATATATATATATATATATATATATATATATATATATATATATATATATATATATATATATATATATATATATATATATATATACTTGCTAACGAGATTAGCAAGTGTGAAGATATGAGGATGTATATTGTGAGAGATTTGTGGAGTGTGTTGTAAGATTTGGTTGATACAATATCTTTATATATTTATATTCTAACACATCTTGTGTTGATGTTGAGCACGGAGATTACTCACTAAGCTTTTTATAAGCTTACACTTGAGTTGTATATTGTTTTTGTAGGTATCTGTAGCAATGATAGGGGAATGCATGTGATAGAGAGAGATGGACAACTTAGAGTTTGTTCTTTAGTCGTGTTAGATTTTAAATTTGTAATGCATGGTCTGTTTGTAAGGACCTTTTGTGTAGTTAAATATGTTGATAACATCTTGTTTCCGTGGTTTGAGTACAAATATGCCCATTTTAATATGCTATTGTTTGAAAGTTTTTTGGTATACTTTGTATGAAAAACCGGGCGTTACACCCTACCCCACCCACACCCCTAACCCTTACCCTTACCCCACCCACCACCTAACCTAAACCTTATCCTACCACACCCTACCCACCCTAACCGTACCCACCCCAAACCCCACCTACCCCCAACTTACCCCACTCACACCAACCCTTATCTCACCCACCACCTACCCCCAAACCCAACCCTAACCCCTATCCTACGTACCCACCCTTCCCCTTACCACACCCTGCCCACCCAAAACGAACTTGTAATTTTTCTTGTAAGTTCGGGATGTAGGTGTGGGGGTGAGTTTGAAGGTTGGGGTGGGTAGGTAGGTAAGGTAGGGTGTAGGGGTAGAGAGGGTGCATGGGGTGGGGTTAAGGGTGTTGGGGTAGGGTGGGTAGGGGTAGGTACGGGTGGGGTGTGGATGTGAGTATGGAGAATGGGGTGGGGGTAGGTAGGTAAGGTAGGTGTGGGTTGTGGTGGGGTGGGTTGGGGTGTAGTGGTGGGTAGGTGTAAGTAGGGGTGTGGGGACAGGGTGGGTAGGGGTAGGTAACGGGTGGGGTGTGGAAGTTTGTGTGAAGGGTGGGGTAAGGGTAGGTAGGGGTGGGGGTGAGCGTGGAGGATGGGTTGGTGTAGGTTTTCAAATATGTTATATATTGTATTATTTGAAATAAAAAAATAGAAAAATGAAAACTTACAGAAAATACACATTCAAACGCATTTTCTAATTTTCAAAAACAGAAAACAAAAACTCAATTAAATTAACTAAATGCGTTTTCTACTGAAAATGGAAATGAAAACTGAACTTCATTTTCTGAAAATATTTTCTAGAAAACGAAAAAACATACCCTAAGCTACCAAATAAAAAGCGATGGTGGAAGCAACGAGTAACTTTCAACCGCATAACCACTATGGCGTAACCTAACTCGTTATTAATGCGCATTTTTCCGCATTACACTTGTATGATCTCGAAGAAAATTAGATATTCAAAAATAAAATGATAATATGCAGCTTTTGAATAGAGTTACGACAATACATGCATGTTACGCTGGAAGAATATTTTTCTTAATAAAACAATAAAAAAGAAATTTATTTAAAAGAAACGTATACGTAAAATAATAAAAACTTGTCTTTTAAAAGAAACATTTTTAAGAAAGACAAGTTTGTAATTCATTTAACTAATAAGAAATCAATTATGTATAAGTTAAGTCTTATTTTAGGTTGAGAATATTCTTATTTTACATGGAATTTGTCTATTCTTATTTTGAATTGTTTTAACAATAATTTTATAGTTTTTGAAAATTTTAGTCACTGTCTTTAGGATTTTTTAACTCATTATTTTAACTTTTAGTAACTATTACTGTCAATCTAAATATCTAATAATGATGATGTTTAGATCGAAAATTTTGTGCTTCGTCTTTATTAAGAGTATATTCAGGCATTTTAAAAGAAAATAACAAACAATTTTGATAAACCACAAATAGAATTAAATATTCGAATTTCAAGAATGGAACAGATATTTTTGTCGCTAAGTATCCAAACTTTGCCTGCTAGACCCATGGATTCCAATCCTACCATTATATGAAAATAAATATGACAATGATCTCTTATATGAAAATAACGAGATTACAATAGAATCAATAAAACCAATTAAACTTGAGCATAAAATAGAATTAAGGTACCTAACTCTCGACAAATTATTTATCAAAGGTTTCAAAGAATAACATCTTTTACATATAATCATATATACTTTCATACACAAAGGTTTGGATATCATGCAAAATAACACATTACGTTATTGCAATGTACTGAATATCGATATAGCAATGGGTTCTTCTTTTCTATAATAAGAAAAGGATTATCACATACGCGAGAAAAGATTTGTAAATACGGATCATTTAAGAAGTTTGGGCAAAAATGAAAAAAGACATGACACTTTTTCTTTCCACTTTTTAGGATATTTTCCAATTAGATGCCTAAAAAATTGGGTAAGGGTACGGGCGATTTTGGTATTTTGAGTGTGTTTTTGGGGAACTCATATGCATATACACCTATACTAGAATTTAATAGATAGTGTCGTGAAAATTGCAAACTCTTTTCGTATCGATTCAATTGGACAAACGTAACATACTCCAAATTACGTCTACATCTATTACGATGTGATTGTGGTTATTGTATTTGAAATTACTTGATAAGTCCATATGTTAAGGATTACCCATGTCGTTTATTAAAAGACATTAACGACAAAGTATTTGTTTCAGGAGTCATATCTGGAGCCCTTCTTTACATCCGTTATGTATTTCAGGCCATTGATTAAAGTAGTTTCTTACAGGTACGTTACATGCATTTGTTGAAGTTAAATTTAGACTTGATGATTTATATATATATATATATATATATATATATATATATATATATATATATATATATATATATATATATATATATATATATATATATATATATATATATATATATATACTAATATACAGGAGACGATTGTGAGCATGGCGTTAGTGGACAGTTTCTTTCTTACCTCCGGATAATGATATGTAAGGGTAATGAACTTTGTCTGTATACACATTTAGTCACTTATGTTTTTTTTTTTGTCAACATTTGGCCACTAAACTTATTTTTTTGCTTGATTTACACATGAACTTTTTTAAATTGTTCATATTTAGTTACTTATCTTTTATTATTGTCCACAAATGATCATTAAGTTATTGGTCATATGTGTAAAAAAATTAATGATTAAATGTGTACAAAAAAACATAAGTGGCTAAATATGAATGATTTTAAAACGTCCATGGATAGATCAAACAAAAAAGTAAGTTCAGCCACTAAATGTAAACAATTCTAAAAGTTCATTACCTATCAAGTCATTATCATTTCTTACCTCGTTGATCGTGCTTTCACGGAGGTCAGCTTTTCTTTCTCTATTGACTTGCTTCTTGGTTCGATATTTGATAATTATTTTTAGATATATTCATATTATTAGGCTGAAATTGGCGAAAATTGACTTGAATAAAACTTCCCACTAGAAATTAAGAAGTTAAATAATGAATACTATCTTTACAAGTTTATATGGGCTTTACCACCAATGGCCAAGGGTGTGTGAGTCTTAAAGCGAGAGTTTATTTTCATCGTCCATTGGGCCAGCCCACCAACTATTGGGCTGTTATGTTGAATATGCAATTGTCACAGTTTTTTGTCTCCTCAAGAGTCAAGAAGTCAACGAGACCAAAAACCTCGAGATATCTTCACCATAATATACGTATTCACGTAAACTTATTTACGCGTCCTATTGATTTCAATATGTATAATTTCTTTATACACTTTTGATAAAATGAAATTAATTTTATATACCTAAACAGTATAAGTAATTTTCTTATAGATATAGGAATGGTTTTAATTCAGATGTCTATAATTATTCCAAAATCTTGAATTTCTAATATTTATATATTTTTAATGTTATCAAATTTCTAACTTTTTTCTTATTTTCATTTTTAAAAAAATTAAAATATATGTTTTTTAAGCTAAAGAATATTTTTTAAATCTTTTTTTACATTTATAAGGAAATAACAATTTTTATTTGTTAATGATAATTTATGTTTATTTATGTTCATTCGTTAATGATAATTTATGTTCGTTCATTTAACATCTTAACGAATAGAAACGAACGAACATTAACAATATAATTTGTTACATGAACAAATTCGTTCGTTTGTCCATTCGTACCCAATCGTTTGTTGGTTAACTTAAACGAACATGAACAATCCCAATCCCATGTTTGTGTTCGTTCGTTTCGTTTAGAGCCCTACCTATGGGAAATATAACAAAATATGACGAACTACTTTCCAAACAATATAACATCAAGGACATTCATTTGTTTTACTCTTCCATTCAAAGCATTTACTTGATAGAATATTCCAAGTTTTGCAACACATCTAAGACTAGTGAAACTTCTTGAAATGGACCTGCCCCAATCTTGAAAGACAACTACTATCTAAATCTCATATGATCGTGGGGTAAGTGTCGATTGTCGACCGTCTTACCTCCACCCAATGGTAGGGAAGCTACTTCGATAAAGGACCTTTGGCAAACAGAATTGTGCACATACATGTGTGAATAAAAGGAGTATACCTTTAAAACAAACTTTGGCAACTAGCTAGTACTAATAGTAATAAATGAAAAAAGCATGTGAATACTTGGAAGATTATAGTTCAAAATCTTAAAACAATGTTTCTTGATGTGCTATTATTAAAAACGTAATCTTACCGGACACCTTGATCAATATGTATCATCATATTTTGTTTATTGATTTAACAATACAAAATGGAGGTTGGTTCTCTCATGTTTATCACCTTGGATCGTTTGCATGAAAGGTTTTGGTTGTCCAGTTTCAACTTTCAAGGGCAGCTTCAGCCTTCAAGGCTGAGTTAGGGCTTGCATAATAGGCGTAAAAATTACTCTTTAGTTTCCTGCCTTATAATTTTTGCAATTGCAACCTTACCTATGTCGTCAATTTTACTAATATCTACTCCCTCCATACAAAAATAATCAAAATTAATCAAATTTCTAAATTACACATGACTAATAGAACGAAAATCATTTCCATTAATATGCAAAGTAGATCAAGATTGAAACTTTACAAAAAATATGTTGCATAAATTTTGGGACCGAGGGAGTACTATTATTTTACTAATTAAAGTTGACAATAAACTTTTGGAATTTTTATCAGCCGTATGGACTTATAACATAACTTTCGTGTTATATTTTTCTTTTAGAATGACACCCTGCATAGATTTATTCATGTGGATTACCCTGTAATGGAGCTGGTTATAATCAACTTATATATTTTCTATTTTTTTCGGGTTACAATCTTGTTTAAGGCACCAATATACACTGTAATCAATAATCTATTCTTTAGTTTTAGACTCTTATCATATGCACATCTTTTAATCAGTCATCTTATTTGCCTTATTGCAAATCTTCACTTTTCTGAAAATCTTTGTTCGAGGTTATATATGTGTTTCGTTTCTACACTCTAGATTAAATATTTTAGATCTAATTCAACAAATGCTGGTGAACAGGTTCCTAGGACATGGAGTGGATGCTCGAAGTAGCCACTGTCCCATTAATTGTTCAATTTTTAATAATGTTATTTTTGCCCGAATCTCCAAGATGGTTGTACATGAAGGTAAAAGATTTACATGTAAATTGTTGGGTTTGGTGGAACCATGAACAATTTGTCACATTGTTTATAGCTAAATGACCATAATTGTAAATTAGTTTACAATTCAATTTGCAATTGAATTGATGTGTCGTGTTTGGTGAAAAGGAGCCTACCACCTATTTTAATATTCAAAGAAGAAAAAAAGAAAGGAACGACAATTGGCATTCCAACTTGAATATTCAAAGGCAACATGTGAAAGAAAGAAAACAAAGGAACGATTACGGCTCTAAAATCCTATAAATAGGATTGTTTTCTTCCTTTGTTGATTGCAGCAAACAATTGTAATTGTAATCTTCATAGAATAAATATAAGAAAACCCAGTTGCAGCCCGTGGATGTAGGATTGACACCGAATCCGAACCACGTAAAAATCTTTGTGTTATCTTCTTGCTATATTTTTGTGAGTTTGTGTGTGTGTGATAGTGTGTTTCCGCTGCGTGTACCCGGTCCGGTTCCTAACAACTGGTATCAGAGCTTCGGTTTCGGAGGAGGTCTCGGTTTTAGAAATTAGAGTATGCTCTGTGGTTGCAGTTTTGTCTGATCTTCCACATCAGAAACTAATTTCTATTAATCGTATTTAAGGTATCTCGGTACTTTGAAGGGTACCGTTCTGTCACACAAAAGTACTATAAAATATTTGTCTCTTGTTTGTCGTAATGGCTGAAGACAAGGTTGTAATCGAGAAGTTCAACGGTTCTGACTTTAGCTGGTGGAAAATGCAATTAGAAGCATTGCTATGTCAGAAAGATTTGGACGTGGTACTTGGAGACAAACCGGAGAAAATGGAAAAAGCTACTGAAGATGCGTGGAACTCAAAGGACAAGAAAGCTAAGGCGGTTATTACGTTGTCGTTAGAAAGGAGCGTTGCTTTCAACATCATGAAGGAAACCACGGCACGTGGTATGATGGATGCTCTGACGAACATGTATGAGAAACCGTCGGCGGCTAACAAGGTGTTCTTGATGAGGGAGCTGTTCACGACAAGGATGAATGAAGACAGCTCAGTTACGGTTCACATTAACAATCTAAATTCAATTCTGTCCAGATTGTCATCTGTGAGAATTAAATTTGATAATGAAACTCAAGCTGCACTGCTGCTAGCTTCACTACATGATAGCTGGTCCGGAACAGTTATGGCTGTTACTAGCTCCGTTGGAGCTAGTGGTATGACTTTTGAAGGGGTTAGAGACTTGGTTTTGGGCGAGGATATCAGACGCAAAAATCAAGGTGGATCATCTTCTTCTGCGTTATTGAATATGGACAGAGGTAGAAGGAATAGCAGGAACAGTGGGAGCCGAGGAAGAAGTTCATCTAGAACTCGGAAGAATGTGAAGTGTTGGAACTGCCAGGAGGTGGGACATGTTAAGAGTCAATGTCCAAAGAAAGAATTGAACATTGCTGGTGCTGAGAGTGTGTCTGAGGATGATGCAATGATACTAAGTATGGAAAATTCTGTAGACTCTTGGGTCATGGATTCAGGGGCTTCGTTTCACGCCATGGACAACGGAGAAACAATGGTGAATCTAAAAGAAGGAGATTTTGGGAAGGTACGGTTAGCAAAT
The DNA here is from genome assembly GCA_023525715.1 of Cichorium intybus. Taxonomy (NCBI): domain Eukaryota; kingdom Viridiplantae; phylum Streptophyta; class Magnoliopsida; order Asterales; family Asteraceae; genus Cichorium; species Cichorium intybus. The sequence continues at coordinate 115,775,678 of CM042009.1, read as the reverse complement.
GACGAGATGCTTCAAGTAACGGGCATGGGAGATATTGATCTGGTTACTTCATTGGGAACTACATTGAACCTGAAGAATGTCAGGGTGATTCTGGAGCTGAAGAAGAAATTGATTTCTGTTGGTCAGCTGGATAAACAATGACTGGAAGTAAGGTTTGGTGGTGGTAAATGGAGGGTGGTCAATGGTAATTCGGTGATTGCTCAAGGTATGAAGTGTGGGTCATTATATATGGTTGAGGTACCTGCTGAGGAAAGTATGACCGTCCCCGTTAAGCATGACAAAATCTGGTTCGCTAAATCTAGTGCTAAGAGAGTTCATTTTGCAAACATGAATTCTGGAGTCAAGGGGATGTTAGTTGAACGAGTCGGAAAGTCTAAACCATTCAGGAGATTTTGTGACAGTGGGAGCACGGGGTGTGTTCCTGGTACAGTTACAAAGAGTCGTTGGGTTTTGAAGACTAAGACTGAAAAATTCTCTCCTGTTGGAAGTTTGAAAAGTTTGGAGAGTGTTAGTGGTCCTCGGTGTATCTCTGGAGCTGGTGGAGTGTCCAAACCGGTTGAGACAGAGGATGAGTCGGTGGTGGGATTAGCCACGGCTGAGTTGGAGCTAGTGGGAGCTTCAACTGGCCCTTCTAGTACTTGATGATGAAGGGCGGCTGCAATTAGGAAATTGACTGAGTCTTAGCTTGTTCTTGGGAACTGGAAGCTTGAAAGACTGATTTGGTTGAAGATTACTGGAGTTACTGTATTGTTCATGTCTCCAAGTGGGAGATTGTTGGGTTTGGTGGAACCATGAACAATTTGTCACATTGTTTATAGCTAAAGGACCATAATTGTAAATTAGTTTACAATTCAATTTGCAATTGAATTGATGTGCCGTGTTTGGTGAAAAGGAGCCTACCACCTATTTTAATATTCAAAGAAGAAAAAAAGAAAGGAACAGCAATTGGCATTCCAACTTGAATATTCAAAGGCAACATGTGAAAGAAAGAAAACAAAGGAACGATTACGGCTCTAAAATCCTATAAATAGGATTGTTTTCTTCCTTTGTTGATTGCAGCAAACAATTGTAATTGTAATCTTCATAGAATAAATATAAGAAAACCCAGTTGCAGCCCGTGGATGTAGGATTGACACCGAATCCGAACCACGTAAAAATCCTTATGTTATTTTCTTGCTATATTTTCGTGAGTTTGTGTGTGTGTGTGATAGTGTGTTTCCGCTGCGTGTACCCGGTCCGGTTCCTAACATAAATTCCATTTTTACCCTCGTTAACTTCATATGCTAACAATATATTTTCCATCATGAAGAAGAGCAAATCCAAGGCCATTGTCGTCCTCTAAAAAATATACGACTCGTATGGTTTAGAGGAAGAACTTGACCAGCCTTCTTCTGTTTTAGAGGAAGAAAACCAACGCAAAAACGTCGTGAGTTATTTGGACGTTTTCAGAATCAAAGAAATTAGACTCACATTTTTCATCAGAGCTGGCCTTCAGGGAATGAAAGGGAAGGGAATGAAATCGAAGGAAAATAGAAGTGTTTAATTATGTTCTTGAGTTGGAAGGAAATGGAAGGAAATGAAAGGAAAGTTGTGTTCTTGAGTTGGAGAGGAAAGAAACGAAATCAATACTTTTACAAATTGCCCTTCATTTAAAAGAAAAGACAGTTGTTGCAGAGACAAAAATGTAATTTCATAGCATTCCCCTCCCTTCCCCTCCTAATCCGCCCAAAAGTGAGAGGATGGACTTTAAGACTATTTTCCTCACTTGTCTTTCCTTTTCCTTCCTTAAATGAAACTCAAGAACACAATTTCTCTTCCTTTCCCTTCCCTTTCTTCCCCTTCGCTCTTAAAATAAACTCGAGAACGGGCCGTCAGGCATTCCAACAGTTCACCGGAATCAACACCATGATGTACTACAGCAGGGGCGGAGCCAGGGACCGAACCAAGGGGTAGCACAAATTTTTTTCCGCATACTAAAACTAAAATATACAGTTTAATTAAACATTACAAACCGACAAACTAATCTTAAAACAAGTACTTACATTACAAAGCTATCCTCTTCGTGTAGCCAGTTTATAAAAACGATCAACTATTTTGTCATCCGTAGCCGCCATAAGTGCTTCCTTTTCCACCGTACAAATCAAAGCACCATTCAAAAATTCGTCACCTATTTTATTACGCAAATCCGTCTTCACTAACTTCATCGCAGAAAAACATCGTTCAACGGTCGCTGTGGCAACGGGCAAAATCAAAGTTAACTTTAATAACCTATAAACCAAATGAAAAGAGAGATTTTTTCCCGTTTCCACCATTAAGCGAGAGAGTTCCGAAATTCCTTTCAAGTTGGCAAATTTATCATCATGTATCAAAGAGTGATAATATACATCAAGTTGGCTACTAAGATGCACCCTTTCCGAATCATCAAAACCGTCTTCGTATATCTCGCTTAACTTCAACAACTTTGATTTATCAAACCTAGAAAATGAATCACAAGGACTCAAAGCTCCCATGCATTCTACCAATTCAGTGGTCACTTCACTAAATCGATCCCCATATTCTTGAATTTGCTTATCTAAAATTGTGTTAAAAATCTCAACTTCAAAATGATATTGATTTGTCTTGTTTGTCGTACGGTTTCGTGGGGTAACATAATATTGAAAGGTTTTCCGCAACCATGAACTATATAACCTAAGTTCACATGCAACTTATAAAAGATCTATGTTTTCTTACTTTGAACATGTAACTAATTCCTAAAGGCCAAACAAAAATTAACTAAAAGAATAAATCAGAAAAACTAACCTTTAGTTTTAATCTTGAAGCTAAGCAGCACAAGTGTCCTGCCTCAAATGAGATCACACCCAGGGAGCCAGAGGGTGGACAAAAATTCCAGAGAGAATTATAGAATGAGCACTTATAATGAGGTCTAGGGTTCCCTATTTATAGGGAAACAAGAAACCCTAGCCGTCAGCAATTTTCCGGATTATACGTACGCGCGTCGCGGCCTTTACATTTGCGCGCCGCGTGCCGCAATTCAACTATTGAATTTGTACGACTTTAATCCCTGACTTCCTGATTAATCTAATTAATGCCACAGAAATTAATCCAATTAATTCCTGATTAATTATTAATCAATAAATATAGTTTCTTATTAATATATTATCACTTTAATATATTAACAAACCATATCCTTTATTTCTATTGATTTATTAATCCCATAATAAACCAACATTTCTCTCTACCAAACTTTCTACCAAACCTCCAGCTATGAGGGCAACCCAAATAGACTTTGCTTTTATTAATTAGGTAAATACAAATTATTAGTCATGGCTTAGACACCTAATCCAACAGTCTCCCACTTAGATAAGTCTATGACTATAATTACCAATTTATCCTCTAATTAATCCGCAACCTGTAGCTTCCTAGAAACTGCTGCCGAACTCTAACCTAGTCAGTTCTGTCCATAAATAAGTGATCAGATGATCCTCCGTCCAACAAGATATTTTCAGACATGAGACATGGATTGAGATCAATCTCTGTCTGACACACTGTTTCCCGATTTCCGATTTTGCTTATGACTTTTAGACTTCTAATTGAACGAATAAATTCAGTCCTGGCTGGCCAGCGCTTCAGTCAACTTCAAAATCATCGAGTGGCCAACAGATATCTGTTTCCCGTCTGGGTAAAGGGACGAATAAGCTTCGACTAATATGTTATATCTTTTACCCGACAAATCACTCACAACAGCACATTTTATAACACCGAGTTACCGATGCGTTTTCGTACTATCAATGAACAACCGCCTTGTAAATTATAACTCATATCTCTCAATTTTAAGACCATAAGATATTATCGTCTCAACATTGCTCGTGATATAATCCATGAAGCAATCCATTGAGCGCGGGTTTATCCAATACTCAAATCTCCATTTCCAAGTACTCATGAACGTTGCAGCAATCTTATTGCTATGTCTAACTCCTTAGACAATCTACAAACCAATTCATGACAGTCTTCCTTCATACTTACTCCCTAAGAGTATGAACGACTGTGGATATTTGAATAATCCAATTATTCAGGAAGTAAACATGCAAAAGTGAAACATAAAATCTGACTGCCAGCTACTCCTGCTTATTACCAAGTCTCCACGAGGTAAACACCAAGTCGGATTTATCATAACTATTATCGGTTTCTTATTCTCTTTTAAGCTTTCAATTCAAGCCTTTTATATCTATGTCTATGACCTTTTCACTCTTTCTATGTATCCAAGTGTCTAACATTTATACACTTTATTGCAGATGATCCTATCGGATACTCTTCCGATGATATCTCAATTTGTCATTTTGTCATTCTCTCTCACAACTCCATTCCGGTGATGTGTACCGTGACTGCCCATGGTTCTCGGGTCTTTAGTCTACATGACTACACCCTAAGACAATTTCGAGGTGTCATGATGTGCCGGTGAACCACACGCGCTCCATCAGAACCCAACGAAAAAAACTTTTAACCATGAAGTCCTACAACACCACGTTCTAGTGTAAACAATTACCGATTTGAAAACCCTTTCAAATCAATCACCCTAATCATTTTCCAATGATTTCTCACGTCTGTTCAAAAATCCATTCAGTATTCTCAGCCAGGCAATATCCTGAATCCAACTTACAATGCTCTAAGCATTAAGTCATCAGGATATGTTCATAACACTTCTGATTTGTCCAAGAGGCTCGAGGAACCTGATGTAATCTCATTCCAAGCCCTTTCGGAATCCTAAGATTACCAATAATCCTTGTGTCATGATTTCCGGAAACCATTTCCTTTTGGGGACTCTTTCTTATGCATCTTGAATCCCATCAAGATCATATTCTTAACGGCTAAGTCAATACTGTCAGTCTCATCTATCTGATAGATGTCTATGAACTACGTGAGCATGCTGCACCTTCTTTGTTTCTTTCATGCCAATTCATTACACTTTGCAATGACAGGATACTCCATTCCTGGGGTTATGCATCTTGAATCTCATCAAGATCATATTGGCAGAATTCTGATCTATCAAATAGATGTTCACAACCACCTGAGTATGTTGTATCTCTTAAAGTCTTTCATAGCGAACCGTTTCTTAACACCAAGTCATTACACTTTATAATGATAAGAGACGTTTCCTAGAACCAGTATGTAACCCACATACAATGATAGCAGATAACAACGATACTCCCACTGGCTTTGACACCGTTATATGACTCTTTCGGACTATTCACAAAATCCAGAACTTATGGCACATTTTGCGAAACCGAAATCCAAACCTTTCCGACATATTAAAGGAAATCTTTCAGGCTATTCACAAAATCCAAACCTTTTGGCCTATTTTGAGAATCCGAATATCCTTTCTTGCGAGATGCCCATGGGACGAATCCCGGGGCCATGTACCCTTTTGTAATGGCATGCTCTATGTGAGTCCCTATTAGTGTGCCGGTAAACCACACACGCTCCACTAACGACTCACACTATGCCACGCAGAATCCTCTCGGATTACATCTTCTCTTGAGAGTGCTTCTCTCAGAATCAGTTGCTTGACTCCAAGTGATGACTCATTCAACCAGATGTTCTGTAAGTACATTTCTATGTTCCCTTCTTTTGATGATTCAATTACTCCCACTGGTTCCTAGACCAGTTGTAAAGATCAATCAAACTGTCACATAGACTGTGTCTCGCGGTAAGGTTCTCTTATTTGGCAGCAACTGGGCTCACCAATGCTTCCAGCAGTCGGATTACTTATCCATACCATCTTTAGTGTTTTACCACTACTCGGTATATCACCCAGATCATAACTCCTTATGACGGTGACAATAACTACTAGTCAAGCGAAGAGAGGGTATGTCAGGTTTAACAGGAATCCAATTCCTGGTCAAGGCCTAGTGGTGACTAAAAGGTTCTTTCACTTGGCTAAACCCTGAACTCATTCAGGATTATTTTTACTCCCACTGTTTCCTTAAACTTGAGCTCTTTCTAATAGGACTCTTCTTTCAAAGGATAACCGGAATGGCCAATGAAACGACATTTCTGATTAGATTCAGGCTTGTCAAGAGATTCGGACGAATGCTACATGACCCTGGACTTTCTATGTACTAGTGGGATGATCCCAGCTTTACATTTTAGATAGTGTCGACATAACCTACTTAGTCTAAGATATGGTTGGAATATGGTTTCTGCGGTCTGACTGGTTGAATATTTAATTCATTGAAATACTAATCGGAAATGTATCTTATACATCGAGGATCAAAACTATTTCGATCAATGCTCCATCATCTTCCCTAAGACACATTATAACCATTAGTGTTCTTGGAAGAGGATAAACTGTAAAACATTTTCTCAGTCTATGTTGTTACTCAGGTTCTGTTGATCTTATGCTTCCTTTGAAATCTTTGAACACTTCAAGGTTCCAATCAATCGCTTATTCCGATAAACGAAGCCATATTTGTCAAACCATTTGGCAAATATCATGAAGCATAACTAATCGTGTTGTGTTCGAAGATTCGAGCAATACACAGTAACTTATGTGTCTGTTGCTCAAAATCTTAATACCTTTACAGTTCCATATAAATTTATGACTTTGTTAATATTGTTCAAAACATGCAATCATCACCTGACTCCAAGTCAACTGATTCCAAAATCCTATCCATTGGATCTTTGGGCGATTCCTTTCTTGCCACAATTAATTTTATTAAGCACTCAATTCATCATGTGACTCTAAGTCAAATGATTCCAAAGTCCTGTCCAACTGGACCTTTGGTTGAAGTGATTCTCATAAAATTCACTTTAACAATCATAAAGAACACAATTTACAAATCCAATCCCATTGGATGTATCAACATTCAAGTTATTACCATTTACGTCATCAACACATTCACACAACATTTCGAGGACAATTAAAACAATCATGTTTCAAAAAAAATATTTCATTAAACCAGAATTATCCTCAGAACAATGTACTATGCGAATCCATGTCGTGTGTATCTATAAACTAATAACAAGAACAAATATCTAGCTTAACTCAAAAACCGCACGAGCTCCAGATCCAATCCGAATATGCTCCTGTACGACACCATCCCGCATCCTCCAGAGTTCGTGCATGCAGATCAAATGTGTGAAACACATCCTGTATCAAGGAAATGAGGATCAGGTGTTCTGAATTCTAAGATATTTATGAGTTTACCAAACGGTTTGGCTTTGGAGCATTTTTCCAATCTTTCCGTGACTGTGTCCCACCTTGTGGGTTCCCAGTTTGAAACATCGAACAATCGGTCCAGACGATCTGGATCATTTCTTGATGCACCTTAATACTGGACTCAATCCCGAAGCAGCTGAATTAATGGAACTATGCTTCTCCATGAACGATTCATACAGAGTCGACATTGAATGCACTTCCACGATTGTCTTATCCGGTTACCTTTTCTGTTCATCTGGATGAACAGATCAGCGAGTTTAGCTAATGCTTAACTCCCGATCACAAAGGGAAACCAGTTTTATAATATTCGCCTATGTATCCCTCAATCTCGGAAACACGCAAACTGGTGCTACTTCCTTCTAGCTTGCAACTTCAAGCTCTTTGAAGATCCTAGTTCGTTCCCTTTATTCAGTCAGTTCATGGAACCTTTCCTGAACTAGCTGTGCTAACTTATCAGACCCCAGGAATTCTAAATCCCTGCGGAACTCGGGGTTAATGATCAATAGCATAAGGCAACGAACTTCCTTGGACTCAATAGTCAAAGAGTCATGCTCATCACAAGCTGCTGTGTGATGCCATGTTTGGGAGCGGACACTCAGTTTGATATGGTTCGCCAGCAAAACTAAGAACTATTCTCTAATTGCAAAACCATATCATATAGTCAAGGCCAGTCATCCTTACCATATTTAACAGGTGCTTTTTGAAGCTCTCAGAAATGGGTGAATGAGGGGAAGGAGGAGAATGACACTTTCTTCAGACATATATAAAATTTGAATTTATTCGTTTAATTCATCCTTTTAAATAATTACCCAATATACATTATTTATCAAGGCTAGGATCCAAAATACCCCAACTATGCTGTGAAGAGGGATGCCGTAGTCACAACACAGTGGTCATTAAGGTAGATAACTTTTATCAATTTCAGTCTTATGAAATTCCTAGATCTGTGAGATTCATTGAACTGTTCAATGGCATGTTTAATCTCGGATATGTCCCACCGTTTGTGACTGGGATGCCGAGGATCACAAACCGGGTGTGAATAACCATGCAAATTAGCTTGGTACTCTCGGGGTCCATTATCATCTCAAATTGATGTGCCGGTTAACCACACACGCTCCATCAACAATGATAACACCCGAGAAACCCATTGTCACTCTTTATGAACCCCTATTGGTGTGCCGGTAACCCACACACGCTCCACCAACGTTTCATAAAGTGCAATGTGCAATTTCATGGGTTAGCATCAAATTCACATTTTTTCTAAAGTAACTAGATTGGGAATTCTTGTACGGGTTCTAGTACTTTGATCGTTATACTTTTAATGATTAAGCGGTCCAATCAAAACTGTTCGGCTAACGACCCTCCACTGATCAGGCGAGTGGTGGGTGAGAGTGAGCACCCATTAGACCGCCATTTTATAGGCAGTCTCCTTATACCCACTTTATAGACCAGCTTCGTGAATGAGGCCTACTAATGATTTGACTAACCAATTTATCTTATACATATAGTATTAGCGTTTAATAATATATATATAAGATGTATTTTAAATCTTTTAAAATATTCCTGGTTTATCTTTTAATTTCCTGAAATTTAACTATTAAATTTCAAATTAAATTAAACCTTTAATTTGATTTAATTTATCTTTTAATTAAACTATTAATTAAATTAATTAAATCTATATATTTTAAACCTTTTAAAATATTTTAGGATTTATCCTTTACTTTTCGAAATTTAACCATTAAATCAAAATTAAATCCCTTGAATTATCTTTTAATTAAACAATTAATTCAAATGTAGATAGGTTTTCCAAATTAATCAAATCAATTTAAAACTATCTTAAACCCCTAATTAACGAATTCAAACAAACTGGGTTTAAGGTTATCCAATTAATTAACCAATTAAAGTTACCAAAAAAGAAAACCTCCTAAAACCCTAACCATGAAAATCGAAAAAGAAGGGGGGAGGGGCTAGGGTTTCAAAAAACCCTAAACCCCAGAATCGAAATCAGGCCCAACAGAATTATAAACAATAAACCCTAATTAGGAAAACTATTACAGCCATTCAATAAGAAAACAACCAAATGCTCTGATACCACTGAAAGGTTTTCCGCAACCATGAACTATATAACCTAAGTTTACATGCAACCTATAAAAGATCTATGTTTTCTTACTTTGAGCAAGTAACTAATTCCTAAAGGCCAAACAAAAATTAACTAAAAGAATAAATCAGAAAAACTAACCTTTAGTTTTAATCTTGAAGCTAAGCAGCACAAGTGTCCTGCCTCAAATGAGATCACACCCAGGGAGCCAGAGGGTGGATGAAAATTCCAGAGAGAATTATAGAATGAGCACTTATAATGAGGTCTAGGGTTCCCTATTTATAGGGAAACAAGAAACCCTAGCCGTTAGCCATTTTCCGGATTATACGTACGCGCGTCGCGGCCTTTACATTTGGGCGTCGCGCGCCGCAATTCAACTATTGAATTTGTACGACTTTAATCCCTGACTTCCTGATTAATCTAATTAATGCCACAGAAATTAATCCAATTAATTCCTGATTAATTATTAATCAATCAATATAGTTTCTAATTAATATATTAACACTTTAATATATTAACAAACCATATCCTTTATTTCTATTGATTTATTAATCCCATAATAAACCAACCTTTCTCTCTACCAAACTTTCTACCAAACCTCCAGCTATGAGGGCAACCCAAATGGACTTTGCTTCTATTAATTAGGTAAATACAAATTATTAGTCATGGCTTAGACACCTAATCCAACAAATATTCCGTCAATTCCACAATTTTAATACTATGTTTTTTCACAAAAAGAAGATACCTTCTCAAATAGTTGTGGAAACCCATCTTTTCTCAAAGCTAGCAATGCTCGCTTTGTCCCTTTTATCAACATAGCCGCTTCCAAAATATCTTGATCTTTTCTTTGAAGATGCTTTGACAAGGTATCCGTGAGGCCTAGAATTTCCAACATCAAGTGTAAAACAAACACAAATTCAAGTGTGTTGAAATATGCCAAAATACCGTTTGCTTGATTACGGTTATAAGCACTTAATCCATCTTTTCCAATATTGGCAAGTACCTTAACAACTTCCGGAAATAATTTCATCAAACTTATGATTGTTCTCAAATGAGAACCCCATCTTGTATCGCCCGGTCGAGCAAGGGAACCCTCTTGATTCAACCCTTTTCTGGTTTCAATTTCACCTTGACCAATCTCCTCTTCTACTCTTTTCTTGTGCATCTCTAGTAACATGTCGTTCCTCTTGCATGAACCACAAACCACTGTAACGACCAAAGCTAATTGCTCAAAAAATTCCTTAGCATCATCATGCTTCTTTGCTACCGCTACAATCACTAATTGAAGTTGATGTGCAAAACAATGTACGTAATGTGCGGATTTATTTTCTTTTAATATCAATGACTTTAATCCGTTAAACGCACCACGCATATTACTTTCTCCATCATAACCTTGACCTCTCACCTAATTATTTCAAATAAAGATTCAATATCTAATAAAGATTAAAGAAATAAAGTAAATAAAGATTCAAAGAAAAATAAATTTGACGATTTCTCACATGATCCATACTTAAGTTGTTGTTGGTAAGTACGGTATCAATGGCCTCTTTTAGAGTCAAAGAAGATGTATTTGTTACATGAACAATTCCAATAAATCTTTCCTTCACTAATCCATGGCTATCAACATATCTCAAAACTATAGCCATTTGTTCCTTTTTTGATACATCACTTGATTCGTCAACTAAAATACCAAATACATCCTTGCCAATTTCATCACAAATGGACATGATGACCTCTTGTGCAAAGCATTTAACAATGTCCTTTTGAATCGTTGGAGAAGTCAATTTCTCATTTTTGGGAGCATTTTCCATAGTAACATTATGAATGACCTCATTATTTTTTCTAATCAAACTTAATACGTCTAAGAAGAGTCCTCTAGTGAGAGAGTTTTCCGACTCATCATGACCTCGAAAAGGTAATGCATCTTTCAATAAAAGTCTACAAGTTTGTATTGAAGCACGTAATCGAATTTCATAATTGGTTTGCTCGAGTTTCGTTTGCTTACGAATGGTCTCACTAATAGATTGATGTTTTTTCAATAGAAGTTCACACTTTTGTTGTGCTTTGTTGTGCAAACTATCAATACTACCCACATGAGTCGACAATGCACCTTTTTTACTCCAATTGTCAAACCCTTCCGATGCAATTGTATCTCTCCCACCTTTTTGTCCTACAATATCTCCAAACAAGTAGCAACACAAACAAAAGGCTTTGTTCTTTTTAATGCTATACTCTAACCATTGAAATTCATCAAACCAACCTACAACAAAATGCCTTGACTTCTTATCAACTAACTTTGATGGAAAAGCATGCCTCTTTGGTTGACAACGTCCTTTCATCAAATATGCCCTCCTTATTTCATCCATTTGATTAGGATGATAAGATGTAATTTTTGGTCTATCTCCGGGATTCGAAGGAAGATCATTCAAATCAAAACTCGATTGAATACATGTAGTATGGGTAAGTTGTGGAACTTGGGGTCTTTCTTTTTCACTTTGCGGTGTTTCATTTGAATTATTTCTTTTTGAAGGTCCGCTACCATTATCATCTCTATCTCCAACATCTATCTTTCTTTTAAAAAAATTGCCAATGGAACCTACAATGAAAATATTCAACTTTGATTCTTTGAAGTTTAAAACAACATATAATGAGTAAATATTAACCCTAAGTGGCTGCTAAGTACCTAATTAAACAATCACACTTGCTAATTTCATGTTTTTTTAACACAATAACAATTAACAAATAAAGATAATATAACCTAATTATAACATTAAAATTACCTGTTTCATTGTGAGAGGAGCCTAGGGAGGAGAAGAGGAGGCAGGAGCAGATGAGGTGGTTGTCGGAGGAGTGGTGGTCGCCGGAATTGAAGCACAACCACTTGTTGGGATAAATGGGACAAAAAATTGCTTCACAAAAAAGAACACACTACTACAGTCCTATTATTATTCATGTAAATGAAAACTCTAAAAATGATTTAAGGTCGTAACATGGTTCATATAATAGTATGGAGGAAGGAGATGGTGATAGGGAGGAAAATGAAATTATTGATGCGGTTCTCGATACTTTTCATAAGGATGATCGTCAACAATTGGTTGAAGTCAATAAGAAACCTAAACAAAATGACAAACATGATAGAGAAAATGGTGTTGTTGAGGAACAAGTAAACATTGTGGGCAGTGGCGGAGACAATAGGGGGACTAGCGGATGCCCTACCCCCCTAAGTATCTTAGTTGAAAGTATACTTACATATGCTCCTTATTTGACATACTAGGTTATAACCCGTGTATTACACGGTTGAACAATTATAATAAAAACATGAAGTTAATGAATGGAAGCATTTACACTAAATAATACAGAAAATCATATAGCCATAGCCAAAAAACAAAAGCATTACACACAAAAAGGAGATTAACAAAACAGAAGCATTCTAGTAAATCAGACATTGGCTCTTCAACCTAAAAATAAAAAAGATATGTATGAAATCGAGACTACAATCATGCAACTTATATTTTTTATTAAACCAATATTTCAACTATGATAAATCAGCCATAGTCCTTTAGTTTTGTAACATTACTTCTATCCGCTTAGGTGCATGTTCGATGACATCGTCTTCCAAGTTTTGTTGTGCATTACTTAGAACAAAAGAGAGAGAGAGAGAGAGAGAGAGAGAAGTAATTGAAAAACACGACAAATTACGATATGTAAACTAACCGATCAAGACCAAAAAACGAAAGCATTACACACAAAAAGGAGATTAACAAAACAGAAGCATCCTACTAAATCAGACATTGGCTCTTCAACCTAAAAAGTAAAAAAGATATTTATGAAACCGAGACCACAATCATGCAGCTTAACTTTTAATTAAACCAAAATTTCAACTATGATAAATTAGCCATAGCCTTTTATTTTTGTAAAACTACTTGTATCGGCTTAGGTGCATGTTCGATGACCTTGTCTTCTAAGTTTTGTTGTGCATTACCTAGAACAAAAGAGAGAGAAGTAATTGAAAAACACGACAACTTACAATTGAACATTAAGTCCAACTACTCATTAGATGTAATGTATGTAATGGCATATTGTCATAAGATTATGCACTGAAGTTGTTTTGTATCTATTAAACAGTCTTATAATTGACTTGTCTTCTAAGTTTTGTTGTGCATTACCTAGAACAAAAGAGAGAGAGAAGTAATTGAAAAACACGACAACTTACAATTGAACATTAAGTCCAACTACTCATTAGATGTAATGTATGTAATGGCATATTGTCATAAGATTATGCACTGAAGTTGTTTTGTATCTATTAAACAGTCTTATAATTGGTTAAATTATATAAAATATAGTGTTTACAAAAAAATAGGAAGTTATAATAAAGGAACAATTGAAAGTATGTTGATATGTGATTAAAAACACAATAACTGTGAAATTAACTGGTGTTCGGGATGAGGGATGCAGTGTTTTGTGTCTAAAGTCTAAAACGCAAATGGCACCATAATTTTTTCTTTAACTTTTTTCCTACATGTTATTAAGGTGTTCGCAGTACAATGTGGTGTGCTTAGAGTTAAAACTGCAAACTACACTGTATATGCATCTCTAATAGTTTTCTTTCTATTAACAATTTTCTTTTGGACATTTTTTTCTTCGACTGCAAACTACACTGATTTTCAGCTAACCAACCCTCTTTTTTTAAAAGGATTGTTTAACCGAACTCGTAGGTCAGTTATTGTTGATGTTTTTTTTTTGTAAAGTACGACTAACCGAAAAGGACGAAACGTACTTTTTGGAAGTTATTACAAACATAAATTCTTTATATACTAATTTCATTTTTTTCTATTACACATCTATTCAAATGGTTAGCTTTTGGAAACATGTCATTCCAAAAAAATAGGAAATATAGCGGAGAAAAATAGTTTTGGTTCATTAACTAAGGTTTGGGGTGGGACATGATTTTAAAATTGAAGTACATTATATTCCTAAAATAGTATGTCGAAGAAAATGAATCGCCCTACGTAAGCTTTTTGTCGAAACGAACTATTCACAGTCGTCACATCGTGTGGGTATCTCACATCTTGGTAAATTATTAATTTTATACTACTGTGTTTCATTCAATGCTACTTGATATTTTTTTCTTAGCGAGTTACTATTAATTTCTATCTAATAAGTACTTTTCAGAAAAATATTAAATTGTTATTATGAATTTCTCTAGTTTGTTGCTACTAATTCCTTTGAGATCCCAGTGAAATACGACTTTTGTTGGTTTATTTTTTATAAATTCTTTTGAGAACATGCCATTAATTAATACCAACTTTGTAACCTTGAAATTAAATTATGTTGTTTTATATGATAATCCTTATATTTTATAATTATTTCCGTATTCTGCCTCGAGGCTTACAACTCTTCAGTAGAAGTGAACGACTCTAGACACAATTATGAACTTTTAAACCTTAAATACAACCACTTATATACTCTACTTGCATGCAATTAAGTCAAACACATAATCTCTTTTACTCTTCAAGTGTTGTCTAATCGTCAATGTTTACTCTTAAGGACAAATGGTCATTTTATCTAAGGCAAAAGGAAAATTCTATTTCTTCCTAATTTATCCTCCTAATTCATCCACCTAACCACTAAATTATGACATGTGGAATCCATTATTTCTCTCCTTTAATTTATTCTCTTGATTTTGACATTTGTCTTGATCATGTGATTAGAAAGATAAGTAGGAAGATTTTGTAGGAGGATATAGAACATCTCATAGCAAAAAGGTGCACATTGCAGAAATTCGAATTCATTCGTTGACACACTTACTCCATAAATTCTTTAATAGATCATCACTTGTCCAAGTGATAGTAGGATCCTAATAATAATAATAATAATAATAATAATAATAATAATAATAAAATACTGGCCGATTGAATGGCAAGATTTTTTTTCCAGGAGGCTTGTAAAATCACATTGGACCACACATACAAAATAATATTAAGTTTTTGTTCATGTGGTGAAGTAGAAATCGAAATTTGGAGCCTTTTTCTATAAACCAAGTATGGAATTGAAAGGCTTATGGGTGCTAGTATAAAAACAAAATTACTAAAATCATGCGTCTTTCCATTCCAGTCATCACGCTTTCTTTTTATCCTAAGCTATTAATGTTTGAATTTAATTTGGTGAATGAACATTGTCCGAAGAACTTTTACATATATGGTTGAATTTAATATGGTGAAAATTGCTTCTTAGCCTTTAGTGGGTGCGAGGATAAAAATATATGCACCCATGCAATTTCCAGTTCTCAATGATGAAAAAGTAGAAGAAAAAAAAAGAGTATTATCCATATAACCAATGAACAAAAGAGGATTATAAAATGTGTGTATGGAGACATCAAAAACGCAATTTCCAGCTATGCTTGAATTTGACATTACCCGCTCTTTATATAATACACCCTCAAGTACAGTCGAGTTTTTCAATTTTTGTCTCAAAAGGTTCTCCTGCAATTTTGGAATTTATTTTGAGATTTTTGTTACATTTCGTGTTCATACTCCAAGTATTTATGTGAAGTGAGGGTTAAATTTCATAAATATACTTCTTTTTACTTTCTGTCATTCTATTGTATACAAATGAATCGTACATATCGAACCGATTTTAGCATTGAACCATATCGTCCTAAGCGCCATATATAGTCTCTACTCTCCACATCTCCAATATACTCTCTAAATCATAACCAACTACCGCCACCATTATGCATGAATAAGCTTATACACTTGGTATCTGCACAATATTCAATTGTTTTAATTAATCAAAGACACACATCTGAAATACTATATATGGACTTGAAAAAGTAAATGTTCATTCCATTGTCATTCAGTTAACTCTTGACTTGTCATTTCTATAGACAATTATTGAATGGATCTTTTATATACTGACTCACTCAACTATGTGTATCTATATAGCTTGACTAAATCATCGATGACTTCTCGGTTGTCGTACTCGGGGATCTCTAATTTGTCCAAACAACCTTCTGGCAAGAAGATTATCATCTCAGAACCTGTAAGATCTTTGCAAATAATTGATAAGTTCAAGTTCACCCAAGAATTGAAGGTCAATAATGATGGTTGGCTGATACTGTTCTTACCGTACAAGTTGGTGAGCTCGTCGGATGAGGGGGTAACAACAGCAAGCTTAGCCTTGGTTGTAGGTTTCTTCTTTCGGAAAAGGGCAACTGTCTAAAATGCCAAAAAAACAAAGTCCAATGTAGAAATTAGAGACCCTATTTCAAGAGTTATGAAGTAAAGAAGCAACAAAAGGTTATTATAGAGCTCGAAAAATATTATAAAAGTTATTATAATATTGAAGTAAATCTTTACAGGGAACAAAATGCTTTGCCTTCAAGTTTAGTAAAATGAGGGTATCCATGAGTTACTTGAAGCAGCAAGTATGCGAGCACAACAAATACTTGCTTCAGTCTTGAGAACCATATGTCTATACCATCTACATAATAAGCCAATAACGGCGTAAAATCTCATTAGATGTGGAAAGCCTTATCTAACGATTGAAAATGTTTTAATATGAAAAAGACTAATAAAATAATCCTTTAATAGAAAAAAAAAGGAAGCACAATCGGTTAACCATGACACCATATTAGAAACTACCACTTTGTATTGCTCATTTTCTTCACCCTTGTCTTTTTGACACTGATTCATCATCCACCTCTGATGTAGCAGGTTCACTTGTCCCCACTACTTGATTTTCCAAAAAAAAATGTTTGCGCATGAAAAACAGAAAATTTTAAACTCGAACTCAGTAAATCCAAAAACCAAAATTGTTGGAACATAAGAAGCAAAACAAAAATACATGAGAAGATTCTTACCATATTTGTAGTTGTTCTTCATCAGCAGATGGAAAATTGAAAAAGAGTATGTGTATACAACTAAAAGGGGGATAGATAGGATCTGTAACAAAACCAAGTTACGTGAATACGATTGCAAATGGGATAGTTAGTGGCCTTCAATTAGAAAACGTTTAGTTCATTATTTGAGTGATGACATCCAATAGCACAAGATACATGAAGGAACAAACATACACCAAAAACCAGTTTATGCATTCTTTCTTACTATATAAGATGTAGAAAATGTGGTGACCAGTGGCGGTTCCTCAACGGTGGTTAAAGCAAGTGTTGATGGAGGCAATGACTGGTGCTGGTGGTTGCGACAACGACACAGAGTGGAATGATATTTCTTTGCAAATCGGCAATGTCGATTTCCGTGATGAATCCGTAAAGAATCAAATTGAATAAAGAAGAATGCAAAATACATGTGTGGGAGAAGAGAGAGGGATTTATGAAATGAAAAGGAATCAACCGTAGTCAAACAATTTAAGTCCTGATTTATTGGGATTTAATTGCAATCAATTTAATTAATGCTGATTTCGTGCATTTTTCCCTTATTTATTGGGACTTTAATTTGACTAATTGATTCCGTATATATGAACGGTTTCTAAGAAATGTCATTAGGCGGGAAAACAAATTCCAATGCTTCTTAGAGCATGACAAGTGGCAATTAAGGCTCTAGAAAAATGACATGTGGCATAAAAGGGATTCCTTTATTAGAATAGATAGATTTGCAATTCATCGGTTTGTCAAGTCCACCGCCCCCTCTTTAATGGGCCATAGCCCACTTTATTTTATTAAATGATGCTTATTTTTTTCTAAGTTAGTATAACAAATATTCAAGAAAACTTACGCAAGTTTTATCGTCCATACATTCTATTTCGATTTCAGTTTCAAAAACAGGTAATATTAATTTCTTATTGATTATTATATATTTAGTTTTTTTAATTGTAATTGATATTTTCGTTTAAACAACATAATTTGTAATTAGAAGCATTATTATGATTGGTATCATATAATCTTAGAGCAAATCATGAGCAAGAAAAGAAAATCGATTCTTTTTTCCAATGAAAAGTAGATATCCTAACCAGCAACCGCAACCTGTTAGTGATATTACGATTGGTTGAAAACTTTTGAAGATTAATTTATGCAAAGATCGATGTAGTTTCTATCTAGACAATTTTTTCTTTGTCATTTTTGCTTTGAAGTTTAACGATTTTATTACGTTATTTGTATATAACTTATATTTTAATATCTTATTATGATATAAGCCCCTCTATTTTAAAATCCTAGCTCCGCCCCTGATTGTGGGAGAATGTTTGATACCTGATTGTGGGAGAATGTTTGATATATAGTATGGTGGAAGATTTGTCGAGTAACGAGGATTATACAAAAAATGTGAAATGGGTAACGAGTATCATGTGGAACGTACTACAAAATAGCCTACAACGTAGAGGTTAGTAGTTGATCCAATGTGTTTAAGGCTACCGACTAGTTATATGGTTATACCAGCCTCTTTTGGTGTGGCTAGAGCTTCTCCAACAGGTTCATCCAACTCTAAAACCCCCTCAAAACTGTCGAGTTTCAATAGGGAAAAGTTCCATTCTCCTCAACCTTCAAGTCGACTTATGTTGAATTTAAAGGTTTTTGTAAGGGCGCTAGTACCGTGAAGACATTCATGAGGTGCAAGTAGCATTCTAATTTTCCACATGGGATAGCTTCAAGCACTTCAATCTTGCCTCCAAAAGATAATTCAAATTGTAACTTAGGCAAGAAACAAAAAGGTAAGTTTTTTTGTTTATCGAAGAGATAAGTCATTACATTGGTATTGGTAATTTCATGCGGTGTGAAATAGGACGGTGCAAAAGAAGATTTAAAGAAACTAATTACTTTAATTGGTGGCCAAGAATTTAATAAATGAATATAATGTTCTAAACATATATGGTGTTTAGAGTAATAGGAAAAGGAATCGGGTCAAAAGCCTTTGCACAAATCATAAGATCAATTTTCTAGGTATGAAAAAAAAAAACTTTAATGATCGGGTGAATGTGCACATGTTATGGATGTTAAAGGTATGTAGTTAAAATTTTTGACAAATATATGTTGTTTAAAATAATTATGTCATAAAAATTAACTATGAATTAATAATTATTACACTAACTTGATGTATATAACTGTAACCGTTTCCAATGATACGATAATATAAGTATCTATTAGAATTACATCACTCAATGACATCTACCTGAAACTGTAAACATAATTAAATATAATCTAAATTTAGTATCACTTTTTAATGGTTAACTAAATTAAAAATTACTTATATGATAATTTTTTTAATTTCGATCATGATGATTGTTTGAAATATCAAATATTGTTTGTTAGGTAATGCAATGTAATTTATAATTCTATGTCACTATTAATTATTATTATTATTAATTAATTTAAAACCATTTGATGAAACTAGTAAAATATAACATGTAAAGTGCAGAATATTTAAGAACGTAATTTAAAGCAATAAGTGTATAGACGGAAAATAAAAACATAAAGTAAAGTATGAACAAAAGTAAATATGTTGTGAATAATGTGAATATATTTCAACGAAGGTATTACGACCGACTCACAAGATGGGATATATCATACATATTACAAGTTGACTATTTATAAGGAAACTATGACATTCTATCCTAATATAATATTACATGAAGTACGCTAACATATGATATGAGCGCACACCCTAATACTCAACCAACTTTATCTGACATAAATATGTACCTAAAGGTACCGATTTCCGATTTTATCGAACCGGTTTCCTCGGTTTGAAAATATTTTGGTCAAATTCGTAAACCGAACCAAACCGAATTCAAATTATTGTAGACCAAACCAAAAACCGAATTCGAATTCGGTTTGGTTCGGTTTGAGACCAAGAAAACTGAATTTTAAAAAATTATAAAAAAAATCCAAAAAGAATAAGGGCAAAAGAGTAAATAAGTAAATATTATATAATATAACATCTATTTTTATTACTTATTAAATAATAATCGGTTTTTCCGTTCGGTTTGGTCTGAACCATGGGAGACGAAAAACCAAACCATAAACCAAATTCCAAATTTGGTTTGGTCTGAGACCAAACCAAAAACCGAATTCGAATATGGTTTGGTTCGAAATCGGTTTTAGCTCGGTTTAGTTTTCGGGTTTTTCGGATCCAAACCAAGTAACTTCCACCTGCACCACGTGTAAACATCATTCACAACATCCAGGCATAACAAGCTTCACATGGCAGAAATGTTTCGATTGACAAAACAGCTTCGCATGACAGACTGGCTTCGCATCTTATTCTTCTCGTCGCATCACTTCACACAAAAGAACATGAAGACTCATTACTTGTGTATGGTCACTTTCAGGTTCAACACCATTTAATATTATTAAAAGTATTGAAGACCGACCATCTCCAATGAAATCATTTGTGTAGCTAATTACTATTACATTAACCATTTATCAAACCGACTCAAAACCAGTAGAATACATAAATCACTCAATATAATATTGAACGGTCAAAATATTTTTAGATTTATTTAACCCTTTCTAATTTAATGATATTTTATTTTATCTCCTTAATAATATTTAAAGTAGAACTATTTGTTATTTCTTTACCAATTATTAAGCCTTATTAAAAATTTAATGAATAGCTATATCGTAATATATGTTTCTGAATGAGGTATTGCAATATAGTACTTTTTGAATCGATGTATTGTAATATTTTAATTTATAAAAATATTAGTGTCTAGTAATATTGTTTATTAGTTATTTCGTATTTAAGTATAACGTATATTAAAAGTAACAAATTAAAAGAGAAGGTATTATAAAATATTTTAGATGAATAAAAATAATTAGTTAAACTTAAAAAAAAAAAAACTATTTTTCTATTTGAAAAGATAGAAGAAATAATTTAATTAAGAGTTTAAGTTTAGCAGAAATATAAATAATATAATTAAGAGTTTAAGTTAGCGGAAATATTAGATGACAAATACGGGGAGCAATAGCACAAGTCGATCAATAAAAATACTTTTATATTATTAGATCAATTTAAATTATCATTAAAATATATTTAAATATATGAGAGCTTCAAAAGAATTATGATACAAAAAAAAAAAAGATAAACTATAACAGACATAGAAATAATAAAAATACCTTATTATCTAAGATTTATATCAAACGGTATCAGTTTATTATTTTTAAAAGGATATGATCAAAACACCTCTTTCATACAAATTTGATATTGTTTATTATAATTTAAAGAGGATACGACCAAAACAACTCTTGATTCTCTTCCATACTAGTTGAGTAATTTGTTTGTCACCTTTTTCTCATTTATTATCCACTTCTCAACATAAATTATTTGGAAATTGGCCACCTGTCCGTTAATATAAATCCTTTATAAATGATGTATGTCTTCATTCACGCACTTTTAATTATTTTAATTCTACTTTGTCTTTCTTTGGGGCAGCTTAATCACATGTTTGAGATGATATGTAAGAGGATAGATCCTGAATCACTAACACATACAATGCATTACTGATCGTTTGAACTTTGTTTGTTCCCAAAATTGAGTTTCCATGATCAGGTTAATAATATATAAAAGACTTAAAAGACTATATGAATATTAGAGAGGATGCATTCGATCACATACTCATTGATAAGAATAGAAAGAGCTTAATTAGCAAATACATTATTTTTGTGATTGGCCCATTATTTTTGTGATTGAAAATGTTGTCATTTCCTTGATAACACCTTCCCATTAGTTTTGTGATTGACCCATTATATAGTTTATTCAGTATAATCGCCTCTAAGAAGAACACCGTATTAATCATCTAGTTATCTGTTCTTTGTAGCTTAATTTATTTCCATTTGGGTCCTTTGGGACTGTTTAGTTGTTCAGGCCCTGCTATGTAAATTCTTGGTGTACTCTGTTTCTTGTGTCCAGCTTCGCGTGTTTTATAATATATTGTTGTTCTAAAAAAAAATAAAAAAATAAATCATCTAGTGAAATCACCTTTAAACGTCATTGATAAGAATAGGAAGAGCTTGATTACCAAATACATAAACATGTGATTATTTAATTAGTTGTTACATGCTTGTTTTGGCAGTATGAATGTAACAATAATCTAATAGGTTCTCAAGTTAAAGCTTGAACATAGTCTTCCTAACTACTTGAACATTATAAGTTTATAACACATCTCTCATACGTTGCCATGAAACCATACGATAGGGTTGCTTAAGGGGTTCCATTTAACCTTTTCGAACACGTGATTAGTGGGTTATGTTTTTTTCTCGAGAGCTTTGAGAAGTCACGTCTAATAACGCAAAATTGATGTAAACAAGGTAACTAAAATATTAAAACTTATGACTTTTACATTATTCTAAATACATTTCAAACAATAAGACAAAACAAGTAGGCAGTAATTATGTGTTATCTATACGAGATTTCCTTGTTTGACCATTAAATGTTCTCTTTTCTAAAATTATGTATGACACGTTGGAAAAGTTACGTGTCATGCACTCATGCCATAAAACATCCTCTTTATACATCTGTCAATTTGATTGAAAGAATATCCTATTCGATATATTCGACATATTATTCTTTTTCCAATTAGTATTTAGATCTATACATCATATTGTTCAATTGGGATTTGGTATCATTGTGTTGCCTATTCAACTAGTTATTCAATTATGATACATGGTTTGCTTACTTATATACATACTCTCGGAAGAATCTGTAGTATTTTATAATGTAAAAAGTAACAATAAAGCGTATTTTATATCCATCAAAAAGTTGTTACCAAAATGCATGATTAGTCAAATACGTACTGTGTTACTCCACTCCATCACGTGTCGTCCATTAAGTTGAAATAAATAAAGTCTTACAAAATATAAAACGTAAACGTTACTTGTTGAGTCATAAATTAAAACGACTCTTATATTTTTTTAACAGATATGACATACGATATGTCGATATCAAATCAAGTTCAAATAACTAAATCGATTCTAGATCGATAAATAAGTTATGGACCCTATGTTTGTTAACGTAACCGAGTACTTTTAACATAAATTAGTATTTAAATATTGAATGGGTTTCTTTTGTATTGATAGGGGCAATGAATTTGTGATTTGGTGTGCTTGTGACTTGCAGAAAAATATGGTTAACTCGATTGGTGATGACCGGTAT
Organism: Cichorium intybus; assembly: GCA_023525715.1. Lineage (NCBI taxonomy): Eukaryota > Viridiplantae > Streptophyta > Magnoliopsida > Asterales > Asteraceae > Cichorium > Cichorium intybus. The sequence goes on along the minus strand of CM042009.1, from coordinate 115,752,262 downwards.
TTGATAGTGACCATCCACGTGGGATGTTGGATCTTCCATTGTCTCTTCTTCTTACCAGGTCCCCACAGATTTTCTGTGGCCTCTCCTTCACTCAATCCAACATCAGCACGTCTCGTCTTTCATATGGAACAAAACATACAATGTTTATGTTCCTTACTTCATTTTGTGTACACAATTATACTAAAGAATATTTGTTAATCTAACATAATAATTAATCTGATCATAAATTTATGTTTTCTTAGAACTGTAAAAATAGCATCAAAAATCTAACAAGGTGTTAGAAACATGACAAGGTACAAGCGATAATTTATTATGTAATGCTTCCGTCAATAAGTATTTGTAATTTTTTGGATAACATAATATGAACTAATAAACAATAGAGACAAAAGACAGTTAAGGTTTCATAATTGAGATAAAAGTATGGATACAAAGAAAGAAAAATACCACTATAAATAGGAAAATTATCCAAGGTTAACCTAGCTAAATGGCGAACTAAAAAACTCAGCCCAGTAAGTTTATTAAGTTTATTAGGCTAACATCCCCACTTAAACTTACAATGCAACAACAATATGCATTGAGAGTTTGTCACACAAAAAATAAAATCGATGAACAGACAAAGTCTTCGTAAACATATCAGCAATCTGCAAGGTGGATGAACTATGTGGCATAGAGATAGTCTATTGTTGAAGATGATGATGGGTGAAATGACAATCAATCTCAATATGTTTTGTCCGTTCATGAAAAATGAATTATTGGCAATAAATATCACACCCTTGTTGTAACACTTGGATTGAGAGTTGAATCACTGGAAATCAGTCCTTATGTATGTATTTTCATTGCTATTTAGTGTTGGGTTGTAATGGATCTTAACTTGGGTCAATTAGGGACTAAATGAACCAAAAGTTAAGCTTACAACGTGTTTCACGTGGCTCGTGCAAGGCCTAAAGCGTGAAGGGAGCGACCCTCGTAAATGGGAAACGAGAAATAGGACCCTCTGATGATTCACGCTCCACGCAGCCCATGTAAATGTGCAGTGTGAGTTTCTTTGTTGTTTTGTTTTGGTCTTGTGGTTTGGGCCTTGGATCCTTGTGTTGATTCCAATCTTAAGGGATGACTAAACTAAGATTTTCCTTATATTATGAAGCTAAGAATTTCATATTGGGATGAGGAATGATAGTTCTTTCTTTGGTTTAAGAGAAGCTTAGATAGTGTAACTTTTAGATGAATCGAGTGTGACACATTCCATTCTTGTCTTGTAGGAAGGAGGTAGATTGTAGCAACTTAGAGAATAGATTAAGGACTTAAGTTACTACTTAACTAAGAGGACTTGGGATTGAGGACTTGATGTTTAGGGATACTTCTCAATGCAACAATCTTATGTGGAGCTAGTGTTGACTAGTCAGTTGACCTTGTGTGAGTTTACCGGGAGTACACATCCTTACCACTATCTTTTGTGTGTGTTATCAACGATTTACATGCATGTTTATTATGTGCAATGTGTTATATGATTACTACTTGTGCATTGCATGAAATAAGTTTTAAATATGTTTTCAAGTAAATATTATGATGTTGTTTTGAAAGAGTTTTGAGCATCTTATTTGTGCAATGCATATAGGATGGGATTGACTGTGTGAACCCTTGAGAACGAGTTTTGTCATTTTCTCAACCAAAAAGGATAAAGTAGATGTTTTAGTCTTACCCGCATATAGGGAACATAGATAAGATTATTTTCCCGCCACTAAGGAACCGCATAATGGGGTAGCAACCCCTCATAAGGCTAGTGTGATGGCCACTAGTCTTAGTTTGGCCTATCGGGGGATCTAGTGACATACTTTATGTGTATTGCTTGAGAACTTAGGTATGTGTCATCGAGGTGAGATAGACTTTTATGAGATGGACATGGGTTAGGATAGTTGTATTTTGCATTTGCTTTACATTCATAACTATCCATTTTTTACTTAATTTTTATGACGTACTATTGTTTTGTACAACTTTTGAGATGATAAATTATACAACTTTAATGCTGTTTGAAAACCATTTTTGGGGGTTTGTTCCGACTTCCGAGTGTGATGGTTATACCTTCCACTCTGAATGGGGCAACATCGGGTAAGCTCACTAGGTATTTCCATTTCCTAACCTTATTTTGATGTGTACTCAGGTTGAGGAGATATGATGACTTTAGAGGATCTGTATATTCTTAGAAATCCACGAATTGTGTGGATTCATTTAAGTTATGTAATGGTTTTCGGATTGTAACAACCTCGCTCTTTTACAAACCAAAATGTTTTATTTGAAATGGGATCAAATGATTTTTCCGCAATTTAAACTCTGAAACAAATTATTAACAACACACACACACACACAAACTGTCACACATAGTAACACATACACGCAAAACATTGTTACTGTGTGTATATGTTATTGTCTGTGTGTGTAATTTAAATCATCAACTCGATTATTAACTTCGTAAATCAAAACAATTATCACTTACATTTTGTTACAGTCTTCAAAGAAGGAATTGTAGAAGGTATTGAAAACGTAGATGCGTCTCAGCAAGCCGGAGAAGAAGAAGACAGATGCAAAAATCGTAAGCAAGTAGTCAACCATTTGTGAGGTTTTATAATAAAATGTCGTTTATTTCTCCATGATTAATGGGATATATGCATAATATTTGGGATTATAAAAGTCAATCAGATTCAAAGATAGAAATGAATTTAAATTTCAAATTTGGATAGGATTTGATATCATTTGGTGATAAACTTAATATTCGGCAAAAATGAAAACCTGATGAGAGAAGACTTTAGATAGGAAAACTTATTAACAATTAATTTTAGGATGACACGTGGCAAATTGGTACTCTAGAAATGTGTGAAGTGACATTTTAGGTTTGCTTTATTAAAAAGGATAAATATGTTCCATGATAGAAAATCGAATATCCAAAATTTTAGGCCAACACGAAAAGTCTTCTTTTAAACGAAATTTCGAAAATTTATAGTCCAATTTTGAAAATCCTGATTTTTGATAATATTTTCTATCTAAAAATCAATTTCGAAAATCCTGACTTTCAAATAAATTATTATATAAGCTTTTTTTAATCTAACTATTTTATGTTATATAAGTTTAGAAAAAAAACATCGATGGGGTGAATGTAGAAGAAAATACATCAGATGTTTAGTTTATCTTCCATGCACCAAGCCACCGTTACATCCATCATGATATGCCAATGCACATACATGCATACATACATCATACTTGAGTAATTATCATCCATTCTTTGATGAGCTGTCGCAATGGACCACTTGTGAAGGAGCCGATCCTAGCCGTTTGTAAAAGTGAATGAGGACACGTATCACCTACGCCGACAGATCACCTCTCTTGGCCCACCTGTAATATTCTATTTTTAAATTTCAAGTTTTCAACAAACAACTTAATAAGCATGTATGTTTTTTCCCCGTTAAGTTTATGAAATACAATTTATTTTTCATAATAGATTAATAGTGATGTATTTTCTACATCATTAGCTACAGTTGTAATATATATATATATATATATATATATATATATATATATATATATATATATATATATATATATATATATATATTATCGATAAAAAATTTATATCATCACAAGTTGAAAATATAAATCCATATATGTATAAATAAGAAACTAGCAATAGTAATAATATCATAAGATATTACTACATTTTATAATGAGCTAGCTATTCATAAAAATGATCATAAATGGAGTATGGTGTCATAAACAACCATGTTTCTCATAGCTATAAAAAAAACAATCATTCAATTCAAGAAAAATATATCTTAACTTCATAATAACATTTTTTTTTTCTGACAAAAAAGATTCATACATGGTTGGCGAAATACATTATACTCGTGAATCATTTTTGTGGCATATTGCGGAACTTTAGCATTATTTTTCCCAGATAACAATTAACAACCATGTGACCATATTTCATCATTCCCCATGAAAATTTCCCGTCATGCTTAATTAAAAAGTATTTTAGTAAGAGTTGCAAATAACCTTCTTTCCTAGTGTACTAGTTATAACTTACAACTTGAACAAAAATGGTGTTATAAAAGGTTAATTTGCGAGTGGTCATAATTTGCAAAATCTAACGAAATCGGACGAGTTTTAAGGCCAAATTTGACCAATAATGTAAAAGGAATGAAAAAATAAGAATGAAAAAGTAGAAAACAGTATGCGGCAGAATATAATAAGTTTCACGAATTTAATACGTGGACAAGCACAGTACAGCTAGGATGGTATTATTAAATAAATATTTTTCCAAATACAGAAATAGGAGTTCGATAAAAAAAAACTAGTTGCTCGTCATATTTTAGGAAAGTTTAGAATAATAAAGAGTAAAAAACAGTTTGCCAAACTATAAAAATTATCACATTCACCTAAGATATAAAAAATAAAGAATATATTTAGAAAATCGGAAATACGGCACTCACGAAACAATTATAATTTCACGAACTGCATATATTACCCAGAACTGTTGGTGATTTTATATTACCAATGTTATTTAAAATATAATAAATTAACTTGTTGACCAAATACAATATTGATAAACATCAAACAAGTAAGGAAGGTGTTGAGTGCATACTTATTTAAGTTTGATCAATATTCAAAATACACTGTCATTTAAGGACGAAGCCCCTGAACTAACAGGTTTTGGGGGCAGCGTCCCTTGTAGCATGGTCCAAGAGGCGGCAGCCCCTGGCGGAGTCTAAGGGGCAGAGCCCCTGGCTGGGGTCGACCCGTGTGCGTGTCAAAACAAATTGCAGTCAAGGAAATGATACGGCCCGTGTGCCATTACACGACCCCTGTGAGTGTCAAAGCAGATTGCAGTCAAGACGTCACACAACCTGGGTGGGATCACAAGACTCGTGTGCGTGTCAAAGCAGATTGCAGTCAAGACATCACAAGACCCGTGTGGGATGCACGACCCGTGTGGATTGCCTAGTGACAGTTTCTTGTCGGTTTTCAAACAAGTTATATTTAGATTTTGGTCACTTTTCTGGTACATGAAAATTCAGAACAATCCTCATTCTCTGTTTTTGAACTTCTCTGAATTTTATCCAATCGAGATTTCGATTTATACCATCGAAATACTTTGATTTGATAGTGACAATCACGACTTTAAGATATTCCAAACAATTCGTAAACCCAAATTTCTAACAATAACTTCATCAAATCAGTAAATTTTTGAATAACAGACTAAATAGTTATTAATATTTATATTTTATCAATGATATCGAAATATATAAGGTCTTTGAGGATCATCCGAACTCTTGAAAGGGATGTAAGAAATTATAAAATGTTCGGTCAAATTTTCTGACTTACCGAGGGCCGGTAAAATCATTATCTAACAAAAACACAAACAATTATTCACGCGCCGCATATATATATATATATATATATATATATATATATATATATATATATATATATATATATATATATATATATATATATATATATATATATATATATATATAGGGGAGGGTTAAAATGAGAACAAATTATAATTTGAGAACATAAGAACAAAAATCCACCATTGATTAAACACGGTGGTATTTTTGTAAATATGTACATCTTCAGGGGCTAAATGACAACGGATTCAAAATAAGCGGGTATTACTGAAAAAACACAAGTCACGTCCAAAACCGCACACGCACGTTTCATTATACGTCAGACTATCATTCCCTCCAAGATCTCATGCGATTTCTCTCTGTTTTTTCACAAAACCTCTGAAATTTCTTCCGTTTTTCCTCATACAATTTCTACCGTTTTTCCAAAAATTTTCAGCAATTCTTCATACGTAATTGAAGATGTCAACAAGTAAACAAACAGATGAAGCACTTACAGCAAAAAACGGTACGAATCGAGTTATTCTACACTTTTTTCAAAGTTAAAACCCTATTTTTTGAACTTTTTTCACCCGAAAACCCTAATTTTTTGAATGTTTTTTGATCCGAAAAACCCTAGTATACGAAATCGTTTAAATATACCCAAATGTTTATACAAAAATTAATGTTTTCAAAGTTAAAACCCTAGATTTTGAATTTTTTTCATCCGAAAACCACCACATAACCATCAGTACACTCGTTTTCTTATTACTGTTATACTAATCTTCTTTTCATATGAAATCGACTAAAATAATAACATATTCACAAACGTTTTTTCGATCTTACTTGCAGATAAAGAAAAAAGCTTCAAAAATATATACGAAAGAAAGAAGAAAAAGCAGAAGAACGAAGATGCTGGTGATTTTATTTATGTTTTGTTAAAATCATAAATGGTTAACCACATGTGATTTGATGTAAATTTTGTTATAGTAAAAAAATGGTTAATCACATGTGATTCGATATGTATTTTGTTAAACTGATTAACCATAAATCATATGTGACTTGTAACCATTTGATTAATCATATGTTTTGTTAAAAATCATAAATCGTTAACCACATGTGATTTAATGTAAATGTTGTTATACTGAAAAATTCTTAATCACATGTGATTCGATATGTATTTTATTATACTGATTAACCACTAATCATATGTGATTTGTAACCATATGATTAATCTTATGTTCTGTTAAAATCATAAATACTTAACCATAACTCATATGTGATTAACCAAAAAACTCATATGTGATTTGTGAACATTTGACTAATCATATGTGATTTCTAACCATTTGATTAATCATATCTGATTTGTAACGAAAAGTTTTAAACATATATGATTTCCTATAACATTTTTCTAACCATTTATAATTAAACAACAGCAAAAGAAAAAAAAAACCACGGGAGCCAATCTTAAAATAAGATTGACTAGATCAAGTTCAAAAAGGGGTTCAGAATCTACTACCACTGAAAAAGGTATATGTTATATATGATATCTTTATCTAACATGATATGATTTCAAATAGAATATAATTAGCAATACATTCTGTCTATAACTTACATTCGATCAAACATGCAATAAAAGCAGGAGAAAAATCAGGAAAAAAAGCAGAAAAAAAAAACGAAAAGAAAAAGACAACGAAGAAGAGGAAAGAATATCAAAAAAGAAAAATGATAAACGTACTCTTCTTTTCACTTATGATTGATGCCTTCCTTATTAATTTATAGTAATAAATAATATAACTTTGCTTTATTTACTCATAAACAAGTAGCCAAACAAGATAAAGAAGAGAAGGAAAATCCAAGAAAACAACAAAAAAAAAGCAAAAAGAAAAAAGTGATGAAGAAGTAAGAGAACGAAGGTCCAAAGAAAAAAATGACAAAGGTACCTTTCAATTCAGTTGTGATTAATGTTATACATTAATAGTACTAATACTTATAGCATTGCTTTATTTAAATCATATGTGATTTTATAACAATATATATTTACACATATCAGAAAAAGAAGGAAAGGAAAAAAGCAAAGAAAGTAAATACGACAAAACAAAAAAGGAAAAAATAGAGAAAGTAAACAAGAGACGATCGAAACAAAAAAACGACAAAGGTATTGTTCAACTCATATGTGATTTATGTTATTTTGATAAAATCATATATGAGTTTTTTCAATTTTTTATCAAATCGTATATGATTCATAATGCACTATTTTTTTTAATCAATGCTTAATGAAATTGTATATGTATTTATGCATTTCTTATAGATGTTGGAGATAGCGGTGAGAAAAAAAGAAAGAAGGACAAAGGAGAGAAGAATAAAGAAAAGGAAAAAACTGAATCCGATGTTTCATCATCAAAAACAAATAAGAGAAAAGCTGAGAAGAAAGTTCAACAAGAAATTATGGATTCAGATTCAGATTCTGAAGCCACAGAACCTTTGAAAAAAAGAGAAAACAAATACCAAAAACCTTTGAGACCATCAGAAACAGGTAAATTTTTCTTATCTTTACAGTTATAATCATATGTCATTGAAACATATATCATTCACATGTGATTCATCTAATTACACGTTTTACATCATAATAGGTGTTCGTCAGGTGCATTGTTTTCCATTGTACTAAGTTTGAGTGAAGAGCAAAAGGAATGCGTGAAAGAGATGGTATTTGGTTCCCTTTTAAAGATGAAAATGACAGACATACCAGGAGGTTTGAGTAAATTCGTGCTCGAAAAGTTCGACCCGTCAACAAACACACTAAAGGTTAAGAGAGGGGACATTCCTGTAACAAGGCAATCTGTACACGAAATCCTTGGTCTGCCAATGGGGGAGGTAAAGTTTGAAGAACTTGAATACAGAAAGAAAGGTGATACTTCTTATGATGAATGGAAAGCTCAATTTGAAAACAATGCAATGGTTAGACTTCAGGACATCAAGAAAAAAATTGTATCAACAAGAAACGCCGATATGAACTTCAAACTAAACTTCATAACGGTATTGGTTAATGCTTTATTGGAATCAAGTTCAACATACAAATGTAACACCTCGCCCTTGAACTACATCACAAGAGAAACAGATATTTCAAATTTGGATTGGTGCAAGTTTCTTATTGATTCCTTGATCAAGACAAAAAGCTCTTTTGACCCAAAAAGCAAAACAGCCTTTTACGTTGGACCGGCGTCATTTTTAGTGGTATGTCTACTAATTTAAATTCTATTATTCTTATATGATAAACAATCACATGTGATTACGTGATAACTCATATATGATTTTTAGTCACATATGATTTCCCTGTTTAACTCATATATGATTTTCATGTTAACTAACTTGTGATTATAAAATTGTCACCAATCTATTTGATTACGTGATGACTCATATATGATTTTTATATTGACTCAAATGTTATTTCTTCTAACAAAATCATCTGAGCTATCACTCTCATTTTTCGCTAGAGCGAGATGCCTGGTCTTTGATATATTCAGTGATATTGCAGAAGGCCATCATAACAGGAATATGATTACTATCTTGAAATGTCTTGCAAATATAATGAATTTCAACATCAATATTTTAATAAAAATATAATGAAGACGAGAAATCTCGTTCTAGCGAAATGAGAATGGTCGCTGAGACGTTTTACTATGTTTTTATTGTTGGAATACGATAACATAAAACAAACGCAGCGGAAACAGAAATCTAAATCGCATTCAACCAGAATCACAGAATCATGCACACTTTTGTAACTGTAAAATCAAGAGGGTTCAAGACATACCTTTTAAATCTCAGATCTGATTTTGTTAGGATGACGAGAGCCCAAAGTAGAACTCCTCTAATGTAATCGCACCCAAGACAACGATCTAGCACCCGTTGATGTAGTATATACCTTTGCTTGAAGTTTTAGCACGTAATACCTAGGGTTTTGAAAGAAATCGGCCGTATACCGAGGGGTGGGAGGAGGGTGACGAAAATTAGGGTTTTGGCCGCCCTTACAACTCAGATCTAGGGTTGTATTTATAGTGCTCCTCACCCTTATCCCCTCCTTTGTGGATATTTCACTTTAGTCCTTTATCCTTATTAAGTTTCTAATTAATATACCTTTACTTTGGTATATTAATAAACTTAACCATTAAGTTTCTAATTAATATACCTTTACTTTGGTATATTAATAAACTTAACCCCTCAAGTTTATTTTCGATCTCTTTTAGCTAAATCGTCTCTTGCGTGTAACCCAAAAGGACCCTACTATTTATAATAATATTACCAACTTGTTATAACGATGGGCATATAACCAACAGTCTCCCACTTGCACTTGTTATAACAACTGTATGGTCTAATATTCATTAACCTAGTAAGGTGTATGTCATCCTAGACAAATGCCGTGTTCATCTAATGAAACAGCCCTTAGGCAAGTGATCAAATATTCCTTTGTTCTACAAGATATCCATATGAACGTCTGACATGGAATTCTGTCAGTCTCAAACATTCAATATTATGTTTCCCGATAGAGATTTGTGATGACCACAACAAACTGCACTTATTGATTCTATATCAATTCAGTTCGAGTACGGCCGTACATTTGCTGTCAACACCAAATCATCGAGGGGCCCACGGATATCGCTTCTCCTGTTAGGGCAGAAGGAACAAATAAACTTTGACTACACGGATCTCGCCCACTCATCATGTCATATCTGGACATTCTCTGTATGGCTGCCAGTTACGGACAACGTTGGAGAAAACCAAGACATAACAGACTGCAGGACTAAGAATCAATGCATCTCCGCTTGAAGAATATAAGATATTACCATCTTAGAATTACTCGTGACACATTCCATGAAGTAATCTCTAAGTACAGGTTACTCCAATACTTAATCCCTATTAAGTACACATGAGAATTAGCGCATCTCTATGCTATGTCCATCTCTATGGACAATTTACTAATTCCTCTTGTCAGCCTTGAATCAATACTTACTCCCAAAAGTATGACCGACTGTGGACGTTTTGAATAATAAAATAATTATTCAGGAAGTCAATAAAACATGCAAAATTGGAACACAATGATAAACTAATGAAATGACTGCCTTCATGCATATATTAAGTTCTCCACATAATAATCTTCAAAACAAATAGAGTTTCACATTGCTTGAGTTCCAAACACAAATCAAACTAAATTAAATACACTTAAACCAACTCATTTGCAAATCTAATGCCCATCGACCTAGTATGAGAATCATGCTTGGCCTGAGATAACGGTTTAGTGAATGGATCAGCAAGATTATCTTCTGATGTAACTCTACTAATCATGATGTCTCCTTCTTCAACGAGCCTCCGGATATAATGGTACTTCCGGTGTATATGCCTTGTGCGCTTGTGAGCTCTGGGTTCTTTCGCCAAGGCGACTGCACCCTCATTGTCACAGAAGATCTCAACTGGACCATCAATGCTAGGAACAACACCGAGATCCCTGATGAACTTCTTCATCCACATGGCTTCCTTTGCAGCTTCATTAACTGCAATATACTCAGCCTCCGTTGTCGAATCAGCTACTGTTTCTTGCTTGGTACTCTTCCAAGTTACTGCCCCACCATTCAGTAAGAACACGAATCCTGACTGCGAACAGGAATCGTCTCTATCGGTTTGGAAGCTAGCATCACTATAACCACTTACAGTGAGTTCTTCCATGCCCCCATAGACCAAGAACACTTCCTTCGTCCTCCGAAGATACTTAAGAATGTTCTTGACTGCGGTCCAATGATTTTCACCAGGATTGGCCTGATAACGACTCGTCATACTCAAGGCACAAGAGACGTCAGGCCTTGTACATAACATGGCATACATGATCGATCCCATTGCTGAAGCATATGGGATTCGACTCATTCTCTCTCGTTCATCACTAGAACTAGGACATTGGTCTCTACTCAATGTCATACCACGTTGCATAGGCACGAATCCTTTCTTGGAATCCTGCATCTTGAACCTTTTCAAGATTTTGTCTATGTATGTACTCTGGCTTAAACCAATGAGTCGCCTAGATCTATCTCTATAGATCTTTATACCAAGTATGTATGCCGCTTCTCCCAAGTCTTTCATAGCGAAACAATCCCCAAGCCAAGTTTTAACACTTTGCAACATTGGGACATTGTTTCCTATGAGTAGTATGTCATCAACATACAGCACAAGGAAGACAACAGCACTCCCACTAGCTCTGACATATACACATGGCTCATCTTCACTTCTCGAAAATCCAAACTCTTTGATCTTCTCATCGAAGCAGAGATTCCAGCTGCGAGATGCTTGTTTGAGTCCATAAATCGACTTCACAAGTTTACACACTCTATTGGGATATTTGGACTGTACAAAACCCTCTGGTTGTGTCATATACACATCTTCTGAAAGTTTTCCGTTAAGGAAAGCGGTTTTTACATCCATTTGCCATATTTCGTAGTCATAAAAGGCTGCGATGGCAAACAATATCCTGATAGATTTAATCATTGCCACTAGTGAAAAAGTTTCCTCATAATCAATCCCTTGGGTTTGAGTATAACCCTTTGCCACCAGTCTGGCTTTATATGTGTGTACTTTTCCATCCATGTCTGTCTTCTTCTTGAAGACCCATTTACACCCAACTGTTTTAAGGCCAGGTGTTTGATCAACCAAGTTCCAAACTTGGTTATCATCCATGGATTTCATCTCGCTCTCCATAGCCTCCTTCCATTTGACAGCATCTGGGCCTGCCATTGCTTCCTGATAGCTGGTAGGTTCATCGTCACCTACCATTGACTCATCACCTTCAGTAATATGTAAACCATAAAATTCAGGTGCATGACGTACTCTATCAGATCTCCGGACAAGAGGTGGAGGTATGTCAGATTCTCCAACTGTACTTGGCTGAGGCTCAACAGGTTTTTCAACCTCTGATTGATAGCTAGTGCCAACATCAGGTCCTTTATTGGTTGGTTCTTGAATTTCCTCAAGATCAATTTGGCTCCCACTGGCCTCTTGGTGTATCAGCTCCCTCTCTCGGAAGACTGCCCTTCGTGCAACAATCACCTTGTTTTCAGAAGGTTTGTAAAACAAATACCCAAAAGAACTAGCAGGATAACCAATAAAGTAACACCTCTCTGATCTGGGTTCTAGTTTGTCGATGGCTTCACGACGGACGTAAGCCTCACAACCCCAGACTTTCAAATGCGCCAAAGAGGGTTTAGTCCCATTCCATATTTCAGAGGGTGTCTTGCTGACCTTCTTAGTTGGTACAAGGTTCAGGACTTTTGCTGCAGTCTCCAAGGCATAGCCCCAGAAACTGATTGGAAGCGTAGCACGACTCATCATGGACCGAACCATATCAAGTAATGTTCGGTTCCTCCTCTCAGCTACACCATTATGTTGTGGTGTTCCGGGAGGAGTCAGCTGTGAAACAATTCCACAGTTCCCCAGATGATCGTAGAATTCTTGACTAAGATATTCTCCACCCCTGTCGGATCGGAGGATCTTAATCCTTTTGCCTCGTTGATTCTCTACTTCGTTCTGAAACCTTTTGAACACCTCGAAGGTTTCAGACTTATGTTTAATCAAATAAACATACCCATATCTACTGAAGTCATCAGTAAATGTGACGAAGTACCTTTCTCCATGTCTTGTGGCTGATCTGAACGGTCCACAAACATCAGTGTGTATGAGGTCCAACAGATCCTTGCCTCTTTCAAAGTTCCCTGTGAATGGCGCTTTTGTCATCTTGCCTAATAAACAAGACTCACATACATCATCAGACTTGAGGTCGAATGATTCCAAAATCCCATCCTCTTGGAGTTTGGCGATGCGTTTCTTGTTTATATGGCCAAGTCGACAATGCCATAGACATGATTTATCCAATACACTTTTGGATGTATCTGAATCAACATTTAAGATTAAGCTATTATTTCTTCTAATGCTCACGATAGTTTCATAAATACCATTTGTAGGACATGCTTTAAAGTAAAGACAATCATTTTTGAAAACAAAAATATTTACATTATCAAAACCAAAATCAAAACCGTCTCGATACAAAGCACTAAAAGAAATAATGTTTCTAGCCATTTCTGGCGAATAGCAACAATCTAATAAATTAATAGAAAATCCAGTAGAAAGCACGAGCTCGTAATCCCCAATCCTCTTGATAGCAGCCGTATGTCTGTTGCCCATGATCAGGTCAAGCTCCCCATGCCTTAACTTCTTACTTCTTCTTAGTCCCTGCACATCAGAGCAAATGTGAGTACCACATCCTGTGTCTAGGACCCATGAATTAGTAGTAGAAGTATTATGGAGTTCTATCATGTATATACCTGAGGTACCAGACACTTTGGGCTTGATCTTCTTGATCTCCTCCAGGTATTTAGGACATGTTCGCTTCCAGTGTCCCCTTTCTCCGCAGTGGAAACAAATGGCCTCATCAGGGTTTGGTGACGGCACTATCATAGAACCAGCCTTGCCCTTGTTGCTAGGGTTGGAGTTGGGGTTACCAACTTGACCCTTCCCTTTGCCTTTAGGCTTATTGGCTTTCCTTTTCTTGACTGCCCCTTCCCTGATTGCCAATACCGGAGCCGTGGAGCTGGAGTTCTTAGATTTAGACATATTTGCCTCGGCAGTTTTTAGCATGCCGTGTAACTCCATTATGGTCTTTTCCAATCCATTCATATTAAAATTCAGTGTGAACTGACTGAATGTACTGCTCAGCGAGTGTAGGATGATATCCGTAACCAATTGCTGAGCGATCGGAAATCCAAGTCGCTCCAATCTGTCAACGTACGCTTTCATCTTAAGCACGTGTGCACTGACAGCGGTTCCCTCCTGCTGCTTGCAATCTAGTAGGGAGATCATAGTGTCATATCGTTCCTGTCTAGCCTGCTCTTGGAACATTTCCTTGAGCTGGTCGGCCATGTCGAACGCCCCAGCAGTCTCGAAACTCTTTGGGAGTTCCGGAACCATGGTCGCCAACATGAGACAAGCAACCTCATCCGACTGATCTTTATGCTTTTGCCAAGCATCCCTAACAGCTCTAGTTGCATCATCAGCTGGAGCCTCAGGAAGAGCTGTGTCCAGGACCCATTCTTTCTTATCATACCGGAGGGCGATCCGAAGGGAACGCATCCAGTCCAAGTAGTTTGATCCGGTCAGCTTATCCTTAGAGAGGAGTTGCATTAGTGACATATTTGTAGCCGAATTCGAATTTCCATTTGTGTTTGGAGCCATCTATATGAAAAGTAGATTTAATTAGTTTGATTAATCCTTAAAAAATTAATTACCCAAAACAATAATTTTACTTAAGGGTAGAATCCATATTTCACTTCTGGTGGTGAAGAGGTATGCCGTAGTCACCCCCAAAAGTTATTTAGGTAGGCAATACTCTTTGCCAACTTCAATCTCTATGAAGCTTCTAGATCTTTTGGGATTCATTGAATCTGATCAATGGCATGTTTAATCCCATCATGCTCATCCTCTCTCTCGTGACGGGTATGCCGCGGATCACGAGTTTGGATGGTAAATCGACCACGAAGGACCCACGTGACACTCGGCCCATGATTCATGAGTTATCGCGAGTATCACATCATTTTGGCCGAGTCCAATCCGACGCGTTGGCTATGGCACTTCCCACGCCGGAAGGGCCCGGTTAAATGTGTGGTTCTTTGTGGGTAGCATGAGATTTACATTTTCATAAAACGGGATTTTGTTTCGTTTTTGTTAAAATATTTTAACCTTTTAATTGGCATAAGGGTCAATTTAAACTTTTAAATCCGGTTTGAAATTGCCAATTTGACTTTTGAAAAATCTATTAACTTTTAACAAATTTTTCTTACTTGTGTATTTTCAGTAATACTTTTATCTTGAAACACTGTTCTATCAAACCCTTTCGGTAACTCCACTCTATAAAATGTGATAGGCGGTGAGGGTGGTAAGCAATGAATGCTATTTAAAAACCGACCTCATTAGGAATCAAAGAGACCTCCTTCAACCTTCTACACATTTAGAGTAGGTGAGCCTAGTCACGGTCTGACCAATGTTTTTATTTTAAGTTATACATATAGATACAATTCTAATATATATATCATTTAAAATTTGAAGTATTCTTTGAAAATTATGTTTAACTATTAATTCTATTAAGCACGCAAGGATGCAGTGTTAATAATTAATTTAAACAATCATCTATTAAATTTTGAAGCATTTTAAACTTTGTGTTTAGCTATTAATCCTATTGAGCATGCAAGTATTCTATGTCAATGATTAATCTAAACAATCATACAATACTAAAATCACCATTTTATAACAAGAAATCTGATTTCAGAAAAATAAAACATCACGACCGCCGCGACGCGTAACACGAGAAAACGCGACGCGGTAATCAAAAGAAACCGATCATGACAAGAACGACGCGGCGCGGAACACTAGGAAGTGCGACGCGGCAAAACTCTAATGATCGTAACTTTTTAAAAACCCGCGACGTGATATTTCTAGTACCGCGGCGCGGACGTCGATCAGATTCGATAAATCAGAAAAAAAAACGATTTTTAACAATTTTAATCGAATCAAAACAGTACAAAATCATGATAAAGTGGCTCTGATACCACTGTTGGAATACGATAACATAAAACAAACGTAGCGGAAACAGAAATCTAAATCGCATTCAACCAGAATCACAGAATCATGCACACTTTTGTAACTCTAAAATCAAGAGGGTTCAAGACATACCTTTTAAATCTCAGATCTGATTTTGTTAGGATGACGAGAGCCCAAAGTAGAACTCCTCTAATGTAATCGCGCCCAAGACAACGATCCAGCACCTGTTGATGTAGTATATACCTTTGCTTGAAGTTTTAGCACGTAATACCTAGGGTTTTGAAAGAAATCGGCCGTATACCGAGGGGTGGGAGGAGGGTGACGAAAATTAGGGTTTTGGCCGCCCTTACAACTCAGATCTAGGGTTGTATTTATAGTGCTCCTCATCCTTATCCCCTCCTTTGTGGATATTTCACTTTAGTCCTTTATCCTTATTAAGTTTCTAATTAATATACCTTTACTTTGGTATATTAATAAACTTAACCATTAAGTTTCTAATTAATATACCTTTACTTTGGTATATTAATAAACTTAACCCCTCAAGTTTATTTTCGATCTCTTTTAGCTAAATCGTCTCTTGCGTGTAACCCAAAAGGACCCTACTATTTATAATAATATTACCAACTTGTTATAACGATGGGCATATAACCAACATTTATACCAAACAAGAGATTTCAACCACCTCACAATTTTGGAAAATAAACCAATGAAAAGCACAATGGTTTATAATCACATGTGATTACCTGATAAAACTCCTATATGATTGTCATATTAACTAATATGTTATTTTCTATATTATACATTTATGGTAAACAATCATATGTGATTATAATGTTAACTCATATGTGATTGTTTAGAATAATTTTGTATACTATACATACATGTAATCAAATATGATTACCACGTGTAAATGATACATGATTTTCTTGTTAACTCACTTGTGATTATAAAAATAATCACCAACCTATTTGCCTTGTCTTTTTAATTGGTTATTCTATTCAGTATCTGAATTGGTTTAATCTGTTGTTTGTTATAAATCATACAAGAATATCTGAGCTATCACTGTCATTTTCACTAGAACTATACGACTTGTCTTTAACATATTCAGCGATTTTGAATTGCATGATAGTTGCTATATGAGTTTTCATGAAAATCATGTTTCTGTTATGATAGCAGAGGCTGATTACTATCTTGAAATATCTTGCAAATATAATGAAATTCAATATCAATACTTATTGAATATGATGAAAACGAGTAATATAGTTCTTGTGAAAGTGACAGTAATAGCTCATATATTTTTGTATGTTTTCTACCAATCAGTAGATAAAACCAGTTCACATACTGAAAAGAATAACCAATGGAAAACACAAGGAAAATTATTATGTTCTTCACATTTATAAAACACATGTAATTTGATTATGTGATGACTTATATATGATTTTATATATTGACTAAAATGTTATTTCTTCTAACAAAATCATCTGAGCTATCACTCTCATTTTTGCTAGTGCCAGATGCCTGGTCTTTGATATATTCAGTGATATTGAATTGCATGATAGTTGCTATATGAGTTTCAAGAAAATCATGTTCCTGTTGTGATAGCAGAGGCTGATTACTATCTTGAAATGTCATGCAAATATAATGAATTTCAACATCAAATATTTTAATAAATATAATGAAGACGAGGAATCTGGTTCTAGCGAAATGAGAATGGTCGCTGAGACGTTTTACTATGTTTTTATACCAAACAAGAGATTTCAACCACCTCACAATTTTGGAAAATAAACCAATGAAAAGCACAATGGTTTATAATCACATGTGATTACCTGATAAAACTCATATATGATTGTCATATTAACTAATATGTTATTTTCTATATTATACATTTATGGTAAACAACCATATGTGATTATAATGTTAACTCATATGTGATTGTTTGGAATAATTTTGTATACTCTACATACATGTAATCAAATATGATTACAACGTGTAAATGATACATGATTTTCCAGTTAACTCACTTGTGGTTATAAAATAATCACCGACCTATTTGCCTTGTGTTTTTAATTGGTTATCCTATTCATTTGTGATTGTCATATTAACTTATATGTAATTTGTTTCTCTTAATTATATTTGCAGTTACTGTACGTAGACAGTGTGAAATGCAATTGTCTAGATGTGGAGCGTTCACGTCCTGTGATCAACAACTGGACTTCTGAAAAAGTCAAATTTAGAGAAAATTTTGAGAAGGATGTCCTTGGTGAATTTGGCACAGGACGTCTAAACAAAGCTTTTGTTGAGAAAGAATTGACTGAGGATGTATATTTCTATTTACAATGTTTTTCTTAAATCATTTGTGATTATAATTTGTACTTATATATTCATTTGTTTCATTTAGGAATATTTGTTGAAGATAGAAAAGAGGAATGAAAAATTACAATCTTTGGTGAACACTGCATTGGTCAAGCTTCCACAAAGCAAGAAGTTGGAATTTTGGAATGCAATGATGGTGTTAATTGATGAGGAAAAAGAAAAAATTGATGATTCAGATGATGTTGATAATGATGACGATGATGATAATGATGAAGATAATGAAGAGAGTGAAGCTGAGGACAATAATAGTGAAGGTGATGACGACAATGATGACGATAGTGATGAAGACAGTGAAAGTGATGATGATGATAATGATGATGTTGGTGGTAAAGAAGATAAAGAAGGAAATGTTGAAGAGGAAGAAGTGAATGTTCAAAAGAAGCAAAGGATTGATGATGATGATGTTGGTGAAGATGATGAGGAGATTGAAGAAATTGAGGAGATTGAGGAAATTGAGGAGATTGAGGAGATCGAGGAGATTGTTAGTGATGTTAAAAAGATGAAAATGATGGTGAAAAGAAGGAAGGGATTGGTGGAAGTTCAGACGAAAATGTAGAAGAAATATTGATAAGTTTGAAAAGTAGCGGTGAACAGGAACAACCATTAAGTGAATTTTGGTTCAATACACCAATCAAGAACATACTGAACGAACCTTTAAAAGAAACAGGTCAGTATACTAATTTGTGATTAAAAAAATTAAAAAATTGAATTCATTTGTGATTATACTAATCTTTTGTTCATATTTTTTAGTGAAAAAAAATAATGAAGACCATGTTGGCTGCAGTGGAGATACAGATTTTTGGAATGACTTATCAAACTTAGCAACAGAAGCAGACATAAACAAAACAATAGATGACCATGTGAAACAAATTCTTGATGATCCAAAAGGTATTAAAAAAATTTTAATCACATATGTGTTTGTATGTTAATTGTATATTATTATAAACTAACTTCTCTTATTTGGTTTTGTAGAAAACATCAATGACGAAAATCCGTTTGATGAAAAAACGAATGAAGAAGCAGAGGTGAACGATTTTTTCAAAAAGACAGATAATGTTCATAATATTGAAAACACAATCACAGATACTCAATTCTTAAATGAACCAGATGTTATTGAATTTTTTGAAAAGACTATATATGAATCAAACAAAAAAAAAAAGAGAACACATTCATGCCAGGTTTTGACCTTCATATCAGTCAAATAACACCACCAGAAAAATCCAATCAAAATAAAAAAAACAAGTTCAAACCAAAAAATTGGTAATCTAATCACATCTGATAATAATTCATATTTTAATCACATCTGATTATATGTGTATGTAATCACATGTGATTGTCATCTTTTTTAAATTTATTATATTCTCAAAAGTTCTTTTTTCTGAACATATTATTCAGGAAACAAATCTGAAAGAAAAACAAGTTGGGCCTGCAATTCTAAATCCTCAACCAATATTAACTGTCTTACCTGAAGAAAAAAGACAGAAAAAACCCGAGCCAAGCATGAAATCACCCTTTAAGGATAGGGTGATAAACATGAAAAGCCCCAACACTGCTGAGGAAGACATGATTAGTGAATGGCTCTTCAACTTAAAAGGGAACGTCTTGTAAGTTATTCATATGTGGTTCTTATTCTAAAATTATTAAATTTAAACATGTAACTGACACTAAGTTATTCATAACATACATTGTTAATCATATGTGATTTTTCTTTTGACAGCGATGAAGTGATAACGACAGTAAGTGGAAGAACTGTACACAGGTACATGTTGGAAAGTTTGTTCCCAGGAGAATATATAATATATGGAATCATTGATTCCTGGGCTGAAGTTTTAAACCATCAAGAGCTTGAAAGGGATCAGAACAGTTCCCCGTACAGACTTTTTCTTGATATGCAAATGACAGTAAGTTATTCATAATACATTGTTAATTATATGTGATTTTTAATATTCTATACTAACACACACATTATAAACCATTTAGACAAACTACATTGAGGAAAAGAAGTTTGAAAAAAAGAAAAAAGAGAAAAAAAAGCAAAAAAGCAATTGAAAAGATGGCTTTGCAAGCAGAAGAAGAACAATATCAACAGTTCAAAAATATTTTCATGACTGCTTGCACAATGACAAATAGAAAATTCTGCTAAAAGACATTGATCTTGTAAGTGTCAACTGCTGAAAAATATATTCATATTTGATGATCAATCATATGTGATTGTAGATTTAAAACACATATGATTGGTTACAACTGTTTTATATACTCCACACATATATATTAATAAATGATGATCAATCATATGTGATTGTAATGTTAAATCATATATGATTGGTTACAGTCATTTTATATACTCTTCGTATATATAATCACGTATCAACCCTAAATCTTATACATTATTGTTACTTAAATACAGGTGTTTTTCCCTGTATGCCGAAGTGAACACATATTTCTGTTTGTTTTCAACCTAAAGAACCCAGGAATTGTGATCCTTGACAACAGCATATCAGATGCTACAATGGAAGGGAAATACATGCCTGTTTTGAACAACCTTGTAAGTACTATTTCATAAACATTGTTAATAATAAAAACAAAATGAAAATACTTGTACGCATATATGATTTAATTTTCTTTTCTTTTTAAATGCAGAAAAAAATTCTTTGGGAGATATTTAGAGGAAGTTAACCACCAAAAGGCAAAACAAATGTCAAATCCAAATTTGACAATCAATTTACTGGACATGCCTTGGAAAACAAAGAACAATAAAACAGACTATGGGATTTTTGCCATGAGATACATGGAGACATTTAAAGGTCAAACTGATGGCAAATACAGTTGCGGTTTTCCGAAAGAAGGTGGTTCGCAAGATGTTATGTTGGACAGGGTTAGATCAAAATATGCACATAGATTAATAATGTCTGATATAAACATTATGAAAAACGATATCTTGAATCTTGCTAGGGACTACTCCAAGGTCCCTAAATCAAAGAGAAACCAAGATCTGCAAGATGCCAGCCAAATTATTCAACAGAGGTTGTAGAATCTGAATTGATGGATGGGATGGTGTTCTTAAGAAGGTTGCGATGGTGTTGTTGAAGGTTACGTTGGTTTGGTGTTGTGAATTTTGGGTTGTTGTTG
Organism: Cichorium intybus; assembly: GCA_023525715.1. Lineage (NCBI taxonomy): Eukaryota > Viridiplantae > Streptophyta > Magnoliopsida > Asterales > Asteraceae > Cichorium > Cichorium intybus. The sequence goes on along the minus strand of CM042009.1, from coordinate 115,730,759 downwards.
TTGATATTTGTGTTGGTGATGAAAATGCTGTTTAAACAATTTCTTAACTCTTAAACAATTTTATTATCTTTTATGTATGTTCTGAATGTGGTGGGATGGTGTTCTTAAGAAGGTTGGGATGGTGTTGTTGACGGTTGGTTTGGAGTTCTGAAGGTTCGGGATGGTGTTGTTGAAGGTTGTGTTGAAATGGTGTTGGTGATAAAATGGTATTTAAATAATTTCTTAACTCTCAAACAATTTTATTATGTTTTATGTATGTTCTGAATGTGGCAAATAAAATTTCTAAATAGTTTCTCTTATTTGAATTACGTGTGATTCTTAAAGAAATATGCTATTTGAACTCATGTGTGATTATAATGTTTTATATATGTACTGAATGTGGCAACTACAAATTTCTAAACAGTTGTGTTATTTGAAATCATGTGTGATTATATAACGGGATAGACTAGAAAATCATGTGTGCCTATAATGTTTTATTTGAAATCAGAAATCACATGTGATTAAAATTAAAAGGTTTTCTTTACAATAACATGTGATTACAAAAATATATATTTTAATTTTTATCTTTATAATCATATGCCACTTTTAATCATGTGTCATTTGTAAATAAAAAATGTTATATTTAAAATCATGTGTGATTATATATTTGAAAATATACTAAAATCATATATATCCAAAAAAACACATATAATTATCATCAATTGTCACCAATGTAAACTTTTCTGAAAACATATATGATTATCATCTAAAATCACATATGATTAATCGTTTAAAACTGAACCTGTTGTTTGTTTTTTCTGATTTGCAATTCTTGTTGGACATGTACGTAAATTGTGTGGCTCTCTTTTACCACATCCAGAACAAATTCTAGTCTTCTTCTGTGCTTTCAAAATAGACTTCTCATATTCACCAACCAGCCTTTTCTTTCCACAACCTTTATTAAATTGAACATCAGGAACTTGAACAACAATCTCTTCTGGAACTGCAACTCCAAGAAGCTTTTCAACTAAATCTGCATTGTTTGTTGTTACTTCACTTGTAGAATCACTCTTGACATCATTCAACATATGTTTGGTTTTCTGAACAAAACATGCCAGCTTCTCTTTATCATCTCTAACGATATCCAAACATGATTGAAAAGTAAAGAATGCTTCATTCACAAGTTTTGTAACCTCAACATCCCTTTCGTCAAAACGATCTCTAATAAGATTATGATTTGAATATATAACATCCTTTGTCCATCGTCTTAGAATATATTCTGAAGGTATCTCCTTAAAATCTTTTTTATCAATATTTTGAAGGCATGTCTGCACAATATACCACATTGTGTAAATAGTCCACAACTGCATTTGATTTTCTTTTCAACGACTCTTATTTCAACCTGTTACAATAATAATAATCATATATGATTAAACATTCTTATTCCAACATGTTAAATATGTAATAATCACATATGATTAAACATTCTTTTTCAGAAATCCCATATAAATACGACTAACATAATCACTTATGATCATACTAGCATATATCTAAAAAATTGAATCACATATTAGTAAATTTTCTTTTCAAAATTCAGAAATCAAATCAATAATTACCTGAAACGTTGCTTTAAATTCCCTTCTCTTGGTCTTCTGAATTACAGTATAATATTCCACGCCATCTCCCTCCGTGGACTCTTTATCTTCACAAAACCATACTCCTTTATACAATTCCTTTTGAATATAAAAAAATAAAGCACTGGTATAAATCTTTGCTGCTTGTTGTTCTATATCGGATGGTGACTTCATTCCATAATGCGCTTGTTATGTTTTATGATCAAGTTCACGTTGCGAATTTCGTTGTTTTTGAATAGCATTATCATAATTCATCATAAATTTTACAAGGAAATTTTCGCCTTGTGAATACGAGTTAAAAAAAGAATTCATACTCTCAGACCTTGATGTTGTCTTCATCAATCCACACATTGGGAAGTCCTTGAAATATGCAGGAATCCAAGAATCCCGTATTTTAAAAATATCTTTGAACCATCCTTTTTCTTCAAGATTGAATTCTTTCATTAACAAATCCCATTTCGTCTCAAAAACATTAGGCTCTATATTCAAGTCCCATACAAGTTTCTTAAAACACTTCTTAAAGCCTGTGTTTTTAAGAAATTCCACAGATAGCTGCAATTTGTAAAACCACATACACAATCATATATGATTATACATCACATAATATATAAAATCATATATGATTCAACCGCTTGCTTATAAAATCACATGTAATTGCACAATAAAAACTTCATAAGTTAAAATGTTTTGTTTACAATCACATGTGATTATACAAAAATAATAACATACCTTTGATTGAAGTTTCTTCATGATATGCCACATACACAATCTATGTTTTGAATTTGGAAAAATAGATTCAACTGCTTGCTTTAATGCTGCATCTTGATCTGTTAACACCATTACTGGTTCTTTTCCATGAGCATTCATAAATTGTTGAAGCAACCACTTATATGAATCAACGATTTCTGTGCTTAGTAAACCAGCTCCAACAGTAACAGATGATTTATGATGATCAATCACAGTAAATGGAACAAAAACCAATCCATACCTGTTGTTTCATACAAAAATAAAAAATCACATATAATCAAAAAAATATTCTCCAAAAATCAAAAATGATTAATAACAGTGAAAACTTACTTATTTGTTCGAAATGTAGCATCAAGTGACATCACATCTCCAAATTCACTGTAATAATCTTTTTCTGTTTCATCGGCCCAAAACATTGCATTCAACACCTTGTTCTTATCGCATCTATAATAAAAAGAATAATTCGGGTAATTGTCTTTCCGCTCCATCATTTTATTAACAATCATTTGAGCATCTTTGTACCCTATAATGCAACTGATCTTTCTCTTAAAATTTTTATAATCACCAACTTTACCCTTTACATGCTCAAACCCACCCATCAAGGTTGCCTTCAATTTGTATGCCTTTGTTGCACCAATTTTTGCTGTCGAAGACCGAACAATATACTCCATGTCCGAGAATGGCAATTCTCTTGTTTTTCTTAAATGATGTATATCTTCAAGCTCATGGTTATGCATTTCATTGAATTTATCAAACTTGTAGTCATTAGTTCCCTTAACAAGCTTAACAACAATCTTTGCTTTACAATCTGTACGCTTGTATGTTGTGTTACGTTTGGTATCAACTGATTTTTGTCCTACTTTTCCACTCCTGCTGCAAAGTAAAAATCTATGCTTTACAATCTCACCAACTTTCCTTTGTGTATTCAAACGAACATCAAAACCAGCCTTCTGTGCATAACTTCTATACATCTCAATTGCAGCATCAACACTTTTGAATCTCATTAACAAATTTGGTTTAAATTCTTCGGGAACATCCGGTTTGACATTATGTGGAACCTCGTTATTGTACACTACACCACTTGTTGACAACATAGTACTACAGTTTGATTGATAAGAAGAAGTACACTCTTCATCACCTAATTAATCACATGTAAAATGACATAAAAAATATTCAATTCAGAAAATCACATATAATTACTAAAAACAATCACGTATAATTACTCAAAATTACAACAATTATCTCTACTTAATGATTAAATTTGATTCAAGATAAAGCACATATGAGTTACAAACTTAAATACGTAAATAACATATGATTATAAACATTTTTGCGTTAAAAATGTAACATATGATTATTGAAAAAACACATATGAGTACTCAAATATTACAACAATTATCTCTACTTGATGATTGAATTTGATTCACAACAAACCACATATGAGTTACAAATTAAATTCGTAAATAATATATCATTATGCAGAGTCTTGATCTATAAAATCAAATATGACTATTGAAAAAATCACATACAATTTCTGAAAATTACAACAATTATCTTTACTTAATGACTGAATTTGATCCCCAATAAACGACATATATAATCACATATGATTTTATTTGATTCCCAATAATCGACATATATAATCACATATGATTTTATTTGATTCAAAATAAAACTACTACAAAACTTCACATATATAATCACATATGATTCAGAATAAAACTACTACAAACATTCACATATATAATCACATGTGATTATAAAACTTTAATAGTAATTACCTGGAACACCGTAATTCTGACAATATTTACTTGAATCCTCGTCATCTGTATCCTCATCTTCAGATATCGTAACGAAAATACTAAATTCTTCTTCGTTTGTACATATATTAACATCATCAACATAGTTATCCATCTGAACTAATAGGATCGAACCAAAATAACTGATACAGAAGCTCAAATACGCTTGAATCCTCGTGATCTGTATTCTCACTAGTCGTCCTCGAATAAAAATATCAAATACGCTTGAATCGTTGACAAAAATCCGAAATCGATTCTATAACAGGATCAATCAGAAGAAAAATCGAATGTATATCCACATAAAAATCGAATGTGTATCAGGACGACAATCAAAATCGATTTTAATCAGAAGAGAAATCGCCTAAGAAAGAACAAAAATATGAAATCGCAAGCTCGTGTTTAATAAATCGAATGTATATCCGTATGAATCAGAACAAAAACGGAATGAATATCAGGATCAAAATCAAAAAGCGTCTTTTATGGCAACAATGTCGGAAAAAGATACGAACTTTGAATGTAAAGAAGCAACGCTGTTATCCTCGGATATAAAATACACATTTACTAAAATACCCTCTATCACTTAAAAAAAACACGCGCCTGCTTTTCTACTATTAAAGGCTGAGATTTGTTCTCATGTTCTCAATATATAATTTTGTTCTCATTTGAACCTTCATCTATATATATATATATATATATATATATATATATATATATATATATATATATATATATATATATATATATATATATATATATATATATATATATATAACCGTTAGATTACAATTATCAAGATTAATCTTGTGGTCACCATAAATCACTAATAAAAATTGAAAAGGACATTTCTGGAATTTTAACATAATAATTAATTTCGTAATTAAAATAGAATCCCTATAATTATGGTAATGTCTAACTTCCTAGATTTATGGATTTTTCAAAATTCGAATTAATTTAAATTACTCTACTAATCTGAATTTTGAATCATAATTTTACTAATTTGAATTTTGAATTAATTTTTTACAATATTCATTATTTATGAATTTTTTTCACATATTGATCATTTTCGTATAAATATATATTTTAACAAAATATAGTTAAAATATATACAATTACATAAAATAATTGGAACAACATATATTCTGAAGAGAACTATTACTGATCTTTTTTAATACTAACAAAAAATATACATTTATTCTAAAATGAACAAAATGATTGGAACAATATATATTCTGATGTGAACTAACTTTTTACACAATATATTCTAAATTGAATATAAAAAATCAAAAATAAATACAGTTATTCTTAGATGAACACACGCTATTCTAAGTAGAAATACAAAAATTCAAAAATGAAAACATTTATTCTAATATGAACACGTCAGTAGCAGGTCCTGTGATGTCATAGCTTCCAAGACCGATCAAGTGTGTATATTCGGATGACTTCACTGTCACTAGTACTAATACGAATAAGCATATGATACGGGTAAAGATGCCTTCATTACAGCACAACACGATTGATGACGTGGCGTCATAGCTTCTCTTAAACACCGTGAACCTTCAAAATATTCTCCCCATCCTATAGAGAGAGAAATACGATAGAATAAGATACAAAAACATCCATGAACAGTATATCAAATAAGCAACTCATCTATTCAACGTTTAAAAGTACACTATGCAACAATATGCAGCCATGTTTCAATTAGATGGTTTATGCAACTAATTTGGTATGGATTCATATTTTGGTACAGATTGGCACAAACTGAAACATTGTTTCATAAGTTGAAAGAAATCCAGTTTGTTTCATAAATTTGCAAAAGAAAGTGACTTCTACGTGCATGTAAGTGTTCTACGCTTGCTTCAGTCATTCATTTTCAAGAGTTGCTACCAAACTACAGAAGCCAAACTAATTTTACTCCACAAACCCATCAAAAACCATGCCTTGTACAAAGGTCAAAATCAGAAAGTTTTCAAACTCTTTTTCTTTGCTTACTTCCAAAGTGAATACTAAAACAGAGATCCGGTAATGAACCTCGAAACATAAATTCAACAAGAATATAACCACATAACAGAACAATTTGAAAGTATAAACCAAGGAATCACACAAACAAAGAAAAGGATTAAGGAGCAATTAATGACAAATCCAACCTCATAACAAGTACCTAACCAACTACTCAAGATTAAACCACAGATACATCGTCCTGATGAACAGAGAGCTCAAGCATCAGGATAAAGTCGACCACAAGCATCAGATCTAGGGACAGTCCAAGAGCTTAAAAAGGACCCGTTTTGAGAAATTACAGAAATTAAAGAACTCCATGATGCTACATTTAGCTTGTGCATTCTATCGAACACATGGCGTGCAGATAAGAATAATCAAATTACGATTAAACAAATCAAGTAAAAGTCGTAATCCAAAAATATGGATAAACATGGATTGTTGGCATCAATTGACGACCAAACAACAAACAATCAGAAACAAGAACAAAGTAGAAACCACTCCGGTTCGCATACAACAATTAATTGATCCTTCATACCAGAAACACAACGAATCTGGTAATGAACGACCGAAAACAAAACATTATCGCAAATGGGATACACAAAGAGTGTATAAAACAAAATAGAAGATTTAGACGAAAAACAGAAGATGGTTACGATTCGCAAAGAAAATCAAATATATACCGTGATACCTGAGGTTGCCGAAGTCACGAAACACCGATCAATATTGATTAAATCCAAGATGCAGCCTGCAATCGGGATCCAGAATCCTTAATCGGAATTGTTTACTTGGCTTTTACACCATCCAACAAAGAGCGATCGGAGATGGTGAGATCGATCGGAGATGGTGATGATGGTTACGAGGGTGAGAATGAAGGAGAGAGGTTAACATGAAATTTTCACATGTTGAAGAAGTAAACGAGGGTTAACCGGGATAAATGGGAGAGAGATGGAATTATTTTGCCTGTGATCTCCAGCCTAGCTGGGTGAGGCGTTTGACCGTTGGTTATATACCTATGTGGGAAGGTTCCGGGTTTATATATATATATATATCAAGGTTGTAGAAGTCGTCAGGCGGTAGGTGGGCGGTCGACTGGCGCCTAGGACTAGTCGATCTAGGCGAGGACTAGTCGGCGCCTAGGCGGGGAGTATTAAATGTAATAAATTTTATTTTTTTAAATAATATATATATATATATATATATATATATATATATATATATATATATATATATATATATATATATATATATATTTCCGTATCACCAAAAAGCTCCTAAATTTAGCAAAGTAATGTGTATACATGGACACTATAGCTTAATATAAGTTATTAAAATCTTTTCCTCATATGATAACTTTTTTGGTAGAAAATAATTCTTGCAAAAAAATAGTTTTATATCATAACTGCATACCATTTGTGAAGAATCATTGTCATGACTCTTATGTTCTCCAGTGGAGACTGATATCAGGCCCATCCATGCCAACATCATCTGGTCCAGACTCTTCTTTTGGGCCAATTGAAACTATCATATGAAAATGTTTAAATATGGTCAAATAAACAAGTAAATTGTATAAATGAAAATGTTTACAACGGATGTTTTCATCGGTTACATTCAGCAAACTGGATACTCACCAATTGAATAATCATTCCCTTTCAAGCAACTGGAATGTAATTAAGCCTTCAATAGCTTTGAGATTCTCTTGAGCAATTTATCAAACACTTGGTGTGCATGAAGACAAACTAGAATGAGAGCCAATGATAATCAATAGTAGGTATACCAAAAGTGAAATATAAACCTGGAAATAACTATAACTTTAATCAAATCCTAGATGTGAAACTTGATAATGAACCTGCAATCATATTAAACCTGGAATTAATCAAATCCTAGATGTGAAACTTGATAATGAACCTGCAATCATAATGAAACTTTAATCAAATCCTAGATGTGAAACTTGATAATGAACCTGCACTTGTTTCAAATCGACCAGTTAGAACCTGCAACTAATATCCTGGACCCTGCAACTTGTTTCAAACCTGCAATCATAAAAACAAAATCAAAATTTGGAATAAAACCTTTTAATTTGAAGCTTGTAAACTAGAACCAGGGAAGTTAACAAAACATGCGATGACCTGCAACTCGAATATTGAAATCATGAAGAAGCTTTCCGAGGAAGCAGTGTATGCTGAGGCGGCGGTTTACCGAGGAAGAAGATTACCAGAGGAACCGGATGAGGAGGCCGGAGGCGGCGGAGAAGAACGAACCTGAAATCGACAATAACTTGTTAGGTGTGGATGAATCGAAATCAGGCGTGGAAAAAAATGGAGGCAGGGTCGATTGGGAGGGAGACGGGATCGATTGGGAGGGAGATGACGAATTTGGTGATTAGGTCAAAAAAGAGGCATTTTTGAACACTTTAATTGGCGCCTCTTTGACCGTCTTTGACCGCCTAGCCCGCCTAGCCCGGTTTTGACCGATGTTGACCACGCCCGACTAATTAAGGCGCATAGCACTAAACGTGTGCAGTTTTGGTCCGCCTAGCGCCTAGGCGCCGCCTAGGCCGACTTTTACAACACTGATATATATATATATATATATATATATATATATATATATATATATATATATATATATATATATATATATATATATATATATATATATATATATATATATATATATATATATAGGTTCAATGCAGAACCAAAAATATATGGCCTAACTGCAGAACCACCATTATAACCATTAGATCATTATTTTAGTGGATTAGATTAAAAGAGGTACACCATAAAATATTATACCTGTTTACAGGAAATCATATCCAATAAAGGGCATACTGGGTTTTTATTACGTCCTAAAATCTCTCACACTCTCTCTCGTTTCCATCCTCTCTCTCTCTCTCTCGTAAGTTCTCTTCTTTCTTTCACCTCTCGTTTGTCTCTCACCCACCAACGAATTCATGGAGATGGCGTATTGTCACATGTCGCTGAACAACCCGCCCGGCGAGAAATCCCACTGACTTCCGGCAAATCCACACCTCCGACTCCGGCGAATCTACTGCTCCACCGCCGTCAGCGATTCCACCACACCATCTCCTTTGAATTCAAGACACTAGCTTCGACCCCCTCGTTCGTCGACGGTACGTCTCTTTCCTTCTCTCACTCTCTCCGATTACGTCGCTGATAAGAAGCTTCTGATTCCAGAAGACAGTGACAAAAAGCTTCTGATTCCATGTGACCTAATCGATAGACGCTAAAATTGAAATCGATTACACTCCAAAAATGAAATCGGTTACGTCTCTCTCCTTCTCTCCCTCTCGCCTAATCGATTACACTCTTCTCCCTGTGGGTTCGGGTGTGTTTCAGTCCGATTAAACACCAAAAATGAAATCGATTTCACGCTTCGTGATCACCAAAACTGTAATCGATGTAACTCCAAAACTGAAATTGATTTCACGCTTCCTACTTTCCTAATCGATTACACTCGTGTCTCTGCTCCAAAACTGAAATTGAAATTGTTTCCTACTCTCCTAATCGATTTCACGCTTGCAGTGTTGCAACTGTGGCCACGTATGGGTGAGGGAGAAGTGTACAGTTTTTTCTCTTCCTGTGCTCACGTATGTTTGCTACTGATTTGTGATTTTTTTGATCGAAACATTATTTATGCTTGAATGTTAACTACAGCAGGAAAGTCTCGATTACTGTATATTTTCTTCTAGATTTTTGCTATTTGATTCTTTACTTTGTATTTAGTTTAAAGAGGTCAATAGGAAAATGTATTTGTGTGAATATCTGATCTAATTTCAACTATGGTGGTTTTACAATTGAAGTTTCATTTGACAATGTACAGGCTACGGTTCGGACTAGCGGATACGTGAATGCCAATCTGGAATCAGCGATTTGGTGTACGTATCCATCGAGTAACCTTCATTTTGGTGTGTGATTTCAGTTTTTTTCTTCCTGCACATCATATGTTCGATAAAATGCCATGACACATTCAAGAATGGATAAAGCTACTTCAACCAAGCATGATGACTAAAATGCATTGCTTGACAGATTAAAAGAACAAAACAAACAATTATAGTTCAAGGTACATAACTTATCTTCTTCTTGTTGATGTGATCAAGGGTATACACAGTGGTTAGTTATCTCATTTTTGGTATGTTCATCAATGAACATGTGTTCATCAATGAACATGTGTTCATCAATGAACATGTGTTCATCAATGAACATGTGTTCATCAATGAACATATGTTCATTAATGAGTTAAATTATGAACATCAATCAGCAGATTACAACGCAGTGGTTAGCTATCTCATTTTCATTAGTTAATTTTCAGGTTGTAGAAGATGCAAATGCTTTGATATTGCGATGAGAATCAGAGGAATCAATACAAACTAGAAACACTGGTGGTTGCAGGGGGATATGTTCATCAATGAACATATGTTCATCAATGAACATATGTTCATCAATAAACATATTTTGATTTGATACCTTGATACTAAATCGTGATATGTTCTTATTCTTTTAACTTTGCTCATGTAATTCTTTAAGACTTTGATCAATGTAATGGTTGATATTATTGGGATTAAATTTTTCTTTGTATTTTGATCAAAGGGAGAGAGAACGCAGAACACTGCTCATGTAATTTACATGTGTTCATTGATGAACATATGTTCATTGATGAACATATGTTCATTGATGAACATATGTTCATTGATGAACATATGAACTGACACTATTTTATATAGGATACGTATTGTTAATTGGACCATCATACCCTTTATCATCAAAACTAGATCAACGGTGAAAAATATGGTTCTGCAGTTAGGTAATATATTTTGGTTCTGCATTGAACCCATCCCTATATATATATATATATATATATATATATATATATATATATATATATATATATATATATATATATATATATATATATATATATATATATATATATATATATATATCCTCATATCTAAAACCTACAATCACATTAGCTTTACAAACACCATCTAATTATTAACAATCATCAACCCAATAGTAAGTACCACAATTGGTACTTCTCATAAACTCATTCATGGACTCATTCTACACCTAACTATACTCCATCTCAACAACCCTCATGGCTGTACAATCTGACTCAAAACTCTGTAATACAACCACTCTAGCATCTACTATGTTATACAATCAATATGTATATTCAACTCGACTCTTATTACTCACATATAACATTTTACTCCACCAGTGGTTAAAATAATAACAACAACATAACACACACATATATATCATATGTATCTCAACATACATTAAGTATATCACTACTCAAGTACTAGAGAGTACTCACCTGGTGGTGGATCAGGACGTATTACACCCGAGCTTCTCACATTAGACTCATTCCTAAGGTATTAACTGGGGTATAATATCATATATCAGGTCTCAATCACCCCAAACATCTCAACTAATATAACTCAAGCTCAACCATTTGAAAGAGGTGAAAATTTTGAAATTAGCAGTTAGCGTTGATAACTTTAAAGTTAGTGTCGCTAACACTTAGAGCCGCTAACTTTACAATTAGAGCCGCTAACTGTATTGCTCAACCCAAAATTGCAACTTTATAGTTTCAGCCATAGAAACTCGATTTTTAACATACCAAATGCTAAGGAAAACATCATAGGATCATATACTAACATCATATATCACAAAAATGACTCAATTTCGTGAATTCAACACCTAGCATTTCAAACAAACCCCCAATTTGCTCAAAATCACTCACCTTATGGATTTAATGATGAATTACACCTTCTTGAAGTGAGATTTGATCCTCTTTAGTTTCCTCTATGTTTTTCCTCGATCAATTTGGTGAAATTTTAGTTCAATCGCCACTGATATTGATTTGGATAATATTTGAGTCGAAATGAACTTTCACGACTAAAAGGGGTCTGACTTAGCGACATTAGCATCGCTAAGTCTTAATGTTAGCGTCGCTAATATGGCTGTCAAGCCATAACTTCTCAGATTTTTATATAATTACCCCATAACTCAAACTCACACCGATTAAGGTCCAAATCACATATAATCCATAAAAAGAGACTCCTACATCTTCTTACACATCAAACAACTCAAAAAACGAAAGCAGTCATAAAGAATCACCATACCACTACTTAAAACAACTCACAACTAAACCACCCTAACCACATCTCAAACTCAACATCTATACACCAAAAATTTGTTATAACTCTATATTAGCAGCTCGGTAGACATGCTTAGCAAATGAACACAACAACTTACTTGCATAAGCATCTCAGTTAGGAAACGCGTCTCACAAGTTCTCCCCTCCTTCAAAAGATTCCGTCCTCGGAATCTCTTGGAATAGGTGTGGTTATCGACTAATGATACTCATTATACAACCACCTCATCTCTTTATCTCATACAACATGTACATACCCTTACTCGTTTACTCATAATATAGCTAAGGAAGTAAACCTTCCTCAGCTCACATTCCACTCAAATTTTCTCACTCAATTTCTCTTTTCGCAAAATCTCAACACACGCCACCAAACCTCATGGCCACTAATCCCAACAATATAATCAATTATGGTACATAAACATCACTAATGGTATGTACTGATATCTAAAAAACATAACCCCATAGGATGACCACTACGCTAACACCATTGCCACGTGGGTAATACTCATTCTTTTAGGGCACACCCTTCGTTATTGCATCGTCGACTCCAAGGCATCTCACTTTACTCTTCAAATGATACTCCAACCACCATCATCATCTACATACACTCATATCTATGGCTCACATCGAGCCACATTCTCAGATACCATACACCCTCTCTCTATAATACTTCAACTTCTGTTTCAAATTTCCTTGAAATGGTTTACTCTAACTCAATAGGGAAAAATGGTCTCACCGATTCCAAACTCATTCTCTCTTAGTTTGCTCCTCCAATCGTAATATGCCAGTTATTGATTTCTCCTACTAACACATTCTCATTGATCGGGTAGGAGAAATACTCATGTAACAAAAAAGACATAGACATCAAAATGTCTCACTCACGTCATATGGCTCATCAATATTAGGATAAAAATCCAGAAATAATAAAATATTTAGAAACTATCTCGAGTTTCACTCGCACCACCTCTAAATTTGGAATTTAACTATCGACACTTTGGTCATACGAGACCCTTTTCAGTTGTCTCTTCACCTCAAATGTACACTAATTCTCTAAAATCTCATCTATTTCTGCTTTCACCTCGGCACACATAATAGGTTTTCACTCAATATATAGCTAACAATCTTCCACTAAGAATGACTCCTCTTCATCTCAGTTTATCTACATACTTCATGTTATATCTCTCGATGTACTCAATCACTACATCATCTCTTATGTGGACAATCCACATCACACTCTCATTCAATCGGTAGTCCTAGCGGACTCAGTAATTTATTATCAAATAAATTTTTAACACAACCGCATATATTTATCCAGATACATCATCAGTAAGAATTTTCCTCTCACCGTTTCTCTGTCATTCTCATCTCAATCTCTAATCCATCAGGATGACACAAAAGAGGTCATATATACCATTCACCGCGGTCTCTCGAAGAAAATATCTCAATATCATTATAAATATAGTATATTATTAATCGTCTCACACGAATAAACAGTCCTGACGTGTCAACACTCACACATTTCTCTCATTGGCAGTAATTGGTTTGATTGCTAAGGAACTAATCCTACCGATCACAACCACGATAACTTTTCTACTTGCAGTTATACAACTTTATCTCGCTCAGCATGCAATAAATTTCACACATTCTCATATCAGCATGTTGCCACAAAATCATGACTCAATATCATCCCCAACCTCGTCCGTACACAACACACACATACTTACAACATCACCTCCAGCTGCGGTATTTTACAATACCACCTCACACTACTTTCGTACTATTACTTTGTCTCAGCTCCATCCTCTCCTCAACCCTCGAGGTCTCGAGCCATAGAAGCTCACCACTATATTCACACATATCCACACACAAAAATAATACAATCTCATTACTCTGCATCACCATACAATACACGCCTGTCTACACACAAGCACAACACTGCAACACTACTCCACCTCAGCTCATGGTACCCCGTACGATCCTCTGGTCTCACCATTCAACGCTATTTCACGACACCTTGTACGGTCCCCGATCTTATCGCTCAACACTCCCTCACAGTACCTTGTACTGTCCTCTAATCTCACCACTCAATAATCTACGATATCAAGTAATAAAAACTCACCACCGCACTTAATTGTGTACAAACTACAGGCCATAGAGGCTGTCTTAACTCATGTAAGTCACAAAGACTCAAAAACAACAGCCGTAAAGGCCCATAAGAATTCTCAAGCCCAAAGACTCAACATTCAACATATCACTTCAAAATCAACCGTAGTGTGCAGTCAGCTACACACCCACCGTCTTTTTCAGCTCACACTCTTTTGGCTATATCAGCTATTTAGTGTGATCAACCACACTCGCAACTCAACTATCATTATGAGGACCTTAGTGGCTGGCTGTTCTCACACAAAGAGGGGGTGTATCAGTGAGTCTTTACGACTCGAGACTGTGGGGGTTGACGAAGTGAAGGTTTAATGAGCTGATATTTTGAAAGAGTGCATAATGGTGCTGTTATGTGACGAGTGTGTGATAATATGTTTTAAAGGTCCTTATATATGTGTATATGCATGTTGATTACTCATTGAGATTTTCTAGCTCATAGTGTGTGTGTGTGTGTGTGTGTAATAACCTTGCAGATTCCCCTGACCCCACTAAAGGGAAAGACATAACACAAGGTTAGGAGGCCTGGATCATATAGACAAGGACCTTAGCAGCCCGACTTGGGGGAGTTTTGTTAGGATTTTGTACTCCCTAGATACTCTTATGTACCTTTTATATGTAGCTTATACACCAATGTTGTATTTTGTGTAATAAATTATGTTTTGAAAAGTAAATTTGTATTTGTTTATATAAGTCGGGTGTTACATGACACCACTATGCAATACATGATGCCCACAAGACCGTCTGGTATACACATCACGAAGGAGTCGTGATGTCCACACGGACACCCATCACGACCGTGCACACCAGCCCGGGTGGTTCATGATGGCTCGTGATGTGGTATTGAGAAGTATTTGCATAAACCTATCGCACGTGATATTGAGAAGTTGTATTTGACACATGAAACTAAGCATGGTTTATTAGGAATGATCAGTAGCCTTGATTGTACACATTGGACATGAGAAAATGTCCAACTACATGATGCGGACAATTTACCCGAGGTGATATAGGTGAACTATCTTTGATACGAGAAGCTGTTGCATCTCATGATTTGTGGATTTGACATGTGTCTTTGGGGTTGCATGTAGGGGTGCAAAAAAAACCAAAATCGCATAACCTGTCCGAACCGAATAAGAAATGGGTTAAACGGTTCGGGTTATTCGGGTGGCTTATTCGGTTATACCTAAACCGTATAAGGTTATTCGGTTCGGTTAATGGGTGGGTTTTAAAATTTTCGGTTAACCCGAATTACCCGAATAAGGGTTTACCTAAATTACCCGATTTACCCGAATAAGGGCTAATTCTTGATCTAATGTACATTTTTTAACAATCTTCCTTTCAATTTTACACTCATAATAGCACCCTACTTCTATTACCCAAATAACTCGAATAACCCATACCCAACTAACCCGTAACCAAATAACCTGATACCCGAATAACCCATACTCGGTTAACCCGTACCCGAATTACCTGATACCCGAATAACCCGAACCTTAAATGGTTCATTTTCGGTCGGTTTACTACCACCCCCAAAACCGAATAACCCAAACCCGAATAACCCGAAACCTGAATAACCCGCCCGAATAACACCCCTAGTTGCAGGGTCCAACAATGACCGGATGTTCTTAATCAATCTCCCATTTTGAATGATATTTGGACCAGATGAGCACCTGATATGTCTTTCATGGTAAACGAACATAAATACAAACACGGTTACTACCTTTATGATGAAATATATCTAGATTACTCCATATTTGTAAAGGCATACACGTACCTCGAACTGAAAAAGCATAGAAGTTCACAGAAAGACAAGAATCTCCTAGGAAGGGCATATAGAGGACATTTGGGGCCCTCAAGCAGAAATGACATGTAGTGAAACACGCCGCACGATTTTGGGACGACGGAAGAATGACCACAATAATGTATGCATGCATCATACAATATTCGGGTGGCTTATTCGGTTAATCCTAAACTGTATAAGGTTATTCGGTTCGGTTAATGGGTGAGTTTTAAAATTTTCGGTTAACCCAAATTACCCGAATAAGGGTTAAATTAATCGAATTACCCGAATAAGGGTTTACCCTAATTACCCAATTTACCCGAATAAGGGCTGATTCTTGATCTAATGTACATTTTTTAACAATCTTCCTTTCAATTTTACACTCATAATAGCACCCCACTTCTATTACCCAAATAACTCAATAACTCATACCCAATTAATCCGATACCCGAATAACCCATACCCGATTAACCCGTACCCGAATAACCCGAACCTTAAATGGTTCAGTTTCGGTCGGTTTACTACCACCCCCAAAACCGAATAACCCAAACCCGAATAACCCGAAACCTGAATAACCCGCCCGTATAACACCCTTAGTTGCAGGGTCCAACAATGACCGGATGTTCTTAATCAATCTCCCATTTTGAATGATATTTGGACCGGATGAGCACCTGATATGTCTTTCACGGTAAACGAACATAAATACAAATACGGTTACTACCTTTATGATGAAATGTATCTAGATTACTCCATATTTGTAAAGGCATACACGGTACCTCGAACTGAAAAAGCAAAATCTGCTAGGAAGGGCATATAGAGGGTATTTGGGGCACTCAAGCAGAAATGACATGTAGTGAAACACGCCGCACGATTTTGGGACGACGGAAGAATAACCACGATAATGTATGCATGCATCATATTACATAAAATGACGCAGTTAACCTGGATCAACAACTCATTCCCGGTTCGGCTGAATACTTAGCAAGAGTAATATAAATTCAAGATTCCGAAACATGTCAATATCTTTAAGAAGACCTAGCGGAGTATGTATATCAAAACAATTTGAATGAGGACGAGTAATTTTATTATTGGATTATGTATTTTGTTATCGAACTTTTATTTTAGGATTATTTGAATGTTCGATATTTTTTTTCTAGGATTATTTCAATGTAATGTTTTAATTTGATAAAAAATCTAGTATTTTTATTTTATTAATTATTTTTAATTAGAAAAGATGATGTTGTGTGATATATATACAAATGTTAACGTGATGTAGTATGGTGATGAGGTGGATGTAAGGTGACACCTCATGAAATGTTTTTTTTAACGCCAAATACTATATTAAGTCTACTCCTAAATCTATATATTTTCTCTGTAACAGGACTTAATCCTCAACCATTTGGGGAGGGACACTCATTTTCAACACTTTGATACCAATAGGCCAAAAGCTTTTTAATACATCATCACATATGATGCGATTGTTTGATGGATACACACGATGGCCAAATGAAATTAAAACATTTCCACATAAATTTAAGTTCTCTACATGGAATATGTTGTCTTTATCATTAAGACCCCTACGTAAGGGACATCATAAAACATTTTTGTACTATAACGCATTAACGTGACAACATTTGTAATATTTTGTCCCACCCAAGAAAAAAGAACAAGGTGGAACAGACATTAAAAATCACACTGTACAAATTTTTAAGCAAACGTGACAATAATCTGTCGCTAACCATCCAATTAGCCATAAAAACCGGCTACAAACTGTTGCAAGAATCTCGGCGCCCCCAACATCGCACTTTAGATTCTACTCTCCCTCCCCTATCTCTAACAGCGATTCCGATTCCGATTCCGGCCCCTTCCCGCTTGATCCCCAAGCTTTTTCCTTCCATATTCTCTCCACCTCATCGAAAGTCAACCCTTTGGTCTCCGGCACAAAAGCAACCACAAAACCAAACGCCGCCACTGAAATCCCGGCAAGAATCATGAAAGTCCACCCAGTCCCGACTGCATCAGCCACCGACAGGAAGCTCTGAGCCACAATCAAATTCGATACCCAGTTCACAGTAGCCGACATTCCTCCACAAATTCCTCTATATGATTCCGGATATATTTCAGAGTTTACAGTCCATGGAACCGGGCCCATACCCGGTGCAAAAAAGGAGATGTAAAGAGCTAACCCTAGAACCGCAAGCCAACCCACATTCGCAACACCTGATGATTCTAGAAAGAACGCAACCGAGAGGAGGATTAAGGAGAGAAACACCCCGAATAGACTGCTTAGCGCTAATTTCCGGCGGCCGAAGTGGTCGATGAGGTTGATTCCGAGGACTGTCCCGGCGGCGTTCATTAGGGCAACCACGAGGGATAATAAAAGGGCTAATTGGTTTGAACTGAAACCGGCCATTTGAACTATGGTTGGGCTGTAGTACATGACGGTGTTAATTCCGGTGAACTGTTGGAACGCCTGAAGACCAGCTCCGGCGAAAAACGCGAGCCTAATTTCTTTGATTCTGAAAACGTCCAAATAACTCACGGCGTTTTTGCGTTGGTTTTCTTCCTCTAAAGCAGAAGCAAGCTGGTCGAGTTCTTCCTCTAAACGATACGGGTCGTATATTTTTGACAGGACAACAATGGCCTCCGATTTGCTCTTCTGTATAATGTAAGAGATAATGTTAGCGTATGAAGTTATCGAGGGTAAAAACGGAATTTGGATGTAAATGTTTTACCTTCATGTAGAGCCATCTTGGAGACTCAGGCAAGAATAACATCAATGAAAATTGAACTATGGCTGGGACAGCAGCTACTCCAAGCATCCATCTCCATGTCCCGGGAACCTGTTCACCACCATTAATGGAATCAGATCAAAAAAGATTTGATAAAATTAAGAAATTTGCAATATTTGCAATCGAGCAGATAAGATTAATGGTTATATGATTGATATATGATAATTGATAAAATTAAAGAGTATTGCAAATGGTGGGATTACTGATTAGGGAGCAAATTAATATTTTGAACAAAAATGTACTCGAGAAAGATATAGCGGGAAAGTCGAAGTTCATATGGCACAAAACAAACTTCCAAATGTTTTTTTCTTTTAAAAACTTTAATTAGTAAGAATAGTCTCTCTGTCTAAAAAATGCAACGGTTTCTTTCTGTAAACAAGTTTCAATTTTGACCCCATTTTGCATATTAGTAAAATACAATAATGACATTGATGTGTAAAGAAAGTTGATTAATTGTTGGTTTATTTTAGGATGGAGAGAGTAGATGTTGAGTTAAATTAAATGTTGCAATTGCGAAAATTAGCAGGCAGGAAACCAAAGAATGATTTTTTACTGCTTCAGAAAACCAACTATGCAAGCCCCAACTCAAACTTGTAGCTGCCTCCTTGAATGTTGAAACTGCACAACCAAAACCTTTCATGCAAAGTGTTATCATTTAATATGCATCCCAAACAAAAATATGATATATACATTGATCAAGATGCACATTAAGAAACTATGTTTACTCTTCAAGACTGGGGCATGTTAAATTTGGTAAAATTTCAAGTTTCACCACTATAGATGTTTTGCAAATCTTGAAATGATCTATCAAGCAAATGTTTTGAATCAATAGTAGAACAAAGGAATGTCCTTGGTGTTATATTTTCTAGGAAAGCGTTATCAATTAACATGCATCCAGAACACCACTCTATCATACGAGCATCTTGTGAGATGTAAATCGGATACACAATGCATGGCCCGCTAGTTGGTTGGCATAAACGCCCAATCAAATACATTTTTAAGTATTTGATTCTTTTATTTTTTTTTTCTTGCTTCGAGTGTAAAGAAGTAAGAGTTAAACGTTTAGACAGTGTACGTGTAATTGGCGGGATTTGCGAGATACTTATGTATGTGATTGTAACAACTTGTCATATAATGTACTTTTCTCTATGGATGTCTTTGGTTTTTCTCCGGTTCTAAAGTTTTCCACGTATATTCTTGTATTCAATCTTCTCTATTCATTTTTATTAAGCAACACATACGAACATATGATCAAAGAATCTGACCTCTGTGAAAGCAAGATTAACGAGGTAGGAAAGAAACTGTCCACCGGTGATCATAAGCACATTTGTGCTCACAAGACCGCCCCTTATTTCTGACGGGGCTGCCTCTGCAATATACATTGGAGCAGTAACAGACGCCACACCCACACCCAACCCCACCAGTAACCGCCCCGCTATAAGTACATATGGATCTGGTGCAGCCGCCATGACCAAGGACCCAACTGCAAATATCACGTCAGCAAGAAGAGTGGCTTTTTTTCGCCCATATGCATCATTTATCCACCCACCAGCCGCCGCTCCTATCATTGCACCCACTAACGCCATGCTCACAATCGTCTCCTATATACATAAAATTAATTATCAAGTCTAAAAATTTAACCTCAACAAAAGGATTTTCATAGAACTGTTAAAAATGTACCTGTAAGAAACTACTTTGATCAACGGCCTCAAAGTCATCACGGATGTAAAGAAGGGCTCCGGATATGACTCCTGAAAAAAAAATTATATTAAAATGTTGAGCATGATTGTTAAGTAGAATACTTTGTTAATATAAGGACAAATATTAAAGAAATGGAGAATATGTGAAGTAAATATTAATAAACGACATGACTTATCCTTAACAAACGAACTTATCAAGTAATTTGAAGACAATAAACACATTCACATCATAACTGATGTGGACGTATTTCTTAGTATGTTTACGTTATGTCCAATTAAACCGACAAGCAAAAGATATTGAAATCTACACGACTCTATCTGTTAATTGGCTGAACAAATAATAAAAAACCCATTAATTTTTTGATAAGATCCTGCAAATATAATCGTAAGAGTATCAAATACAATGTTTACATAGATGCATATGTATATTACCTGTATCATAGCCGAAAAGAAGACCACCAATTCCAGCAATTACAGTCAAACCCAATACATATGTGTTGCTAAAATATGTTATTTTGTTATCAACACCAGCATCTATGTACCCTGAACTCCCTGGAAACGATTCGATCGTCATCTATTCTTAACAAAAAGACAACCCACGATAAAACCCAGAAAAAAGAAGCGCAAAGATAAAACCCAGAAAAATAGTTTGGGGTTTTCACGTTTTTTATTAATTCGATCCAAATTTACGAAATCCCTATTATGTATAAGACAAAAACAACCAATTGAGTACTTGGTAATATCAGGAAGAAGTTGGGTGCGTATCAAGATTCCAATTTCTTGAAATGATGAAGGTTTAACAGTTGAAAATGAGGCGACTTGGCTATTCTTCTAGACGACAATTCTCAGAGAATTTGGTGAACATGTGAGAATTGATGAGTACCTTTAGAACGCAAATAACGATTTTATAAAGTTCTTCGTGAAGGAAGAATTAAAGTAACAGGCAGGTGAGTCACCTTACATGTTGTTTGCCGTTGATTGAATTTCCGAATAAGACACTCAATATACCAAAATGGCCCATACCTTACCCAATTTTTTAGGCACCGGAAATATCCTAAAAAGTGAAAATGAAGAGGGTATATTGTTAGGTAACAGGTAGCACAAGTGTTATCTCATGTATATGATAATTATTTCATACACGTTACTTTGCATTATGTGCAAACCTTCGTGTAAAAATATTACGTCAAAATTATTATTTATGAAATACTGTTGTAAAATACGACGGATCCGAATTGACTTTAGACAATACTAGCTCAATGCGGAATAGAATCAAAATTATCAAACGATAATAATCACAACGAAAAATACGAATGAAGTAAATAAAATAGAGACACGAGGATTTACGTGGAAAACCCAAATCGGGAAAAACCACGGGCGGAGGAAGCCGAGAACCAATTCACTATATTTTGTGGTGTTTACAAAATATTTGAAGAATATAAAAAATACAAAGAGTTTAAAAAACTCTTATGTATTTACAAGAAGAGAAGATTGGAAGAGATGTTGAGATGTTTTGGGATGTGTTTGATAAGCTAATCTTCTAACCTATTTATAGGCAATTAGTTGCATGCCACTCAAGGAAAAAATGACTTAATCTGCATGCCAAGGTTTGAAAATAGTCATATGTTGAAACTTTCCTGCATGCCACTTTAGAAGATTGCTTAGCTGCCTTTGAAATTATGAAGTCATATTCCACAATCTCCACCTTGACTTCAAAATGGAACAAAACTTGTATACCCATTTGCTAAAGCCAACAACTCTTCAAACTCCAAAACTCCATAAGAAACTGGAATCACCATATAGAGAAAAATTGATTATGAAAAATGAAATACGTCCTCCACCACGAGCCTAATCAGGCTCAACTGCGATCAGAAATACCCATTAAGTCCAAACATAGTTTGAACTTGGCTATTGGAAGACTTTTAGTGAACACATCAGCGGGATTATAATCTGTATCGATCTTTTCTATGACGCAATGACACGCCTAGGTCGTCGTGCGGTCAAAAATAAAGAAAACCTAACACACACTAGTACAGTGGTAGTCAGGGTCGATCCGTAGGAGCTACGTGGTTAGGATAAGACGATAGATTACCAACTGTAGTGTCACTCTACAGTCAGCGGTATTGTTTCTACTTTTCCAAAAACCAACTAAAAACACAATTCCAAGACCAATGCCAAAAACCAAATCAAACATGAACTAACTAAACCAAACCAAATCCTAGACTAATGTTACTTACTGAAATCAGAAACTAAGTCCAAAATCCAGAAGCAACAAACAGTTCCAAACACATCAACAAGCATTCAAACATCCAAAATACCGAAAATTGCAAATAAACCATAAACCGAATGATTAACTTTTATAAATCCAAATCAAACCAATATTCAAACAATCACAATAAAATATCAGATCTAAACTATCAACTATTCTACTGAAATCAGAAATTATGAATCTAAACAAACATCAAGTATTCGATGGAAATCCCGATTGCGGAATACCTCGATACCGAGTTGATAAAATGAGAGAAAAACTAAATTACTAACCAAAATATTGATTCCCACTGAAAAACTGACGAAATAGTGCCTTCGGATCCCTCCTTCACGTCCCGGGATGAGTGAAAAGTCGGACGGGACTCCGGTATTTATAGTGGTGCGAAATTAGGGTTTCCGCGTTATGGCCACTTAGAAACCGCGACGCGCGTGTTGCCTTATCCCGCAATTTCGGAATTCAAAAACGAAGATTTTATCCGGTCGCGAGATAGCGGCGCTATCTCAAGAAATAGCGGCTCTATTGTCGATAGCGGCTCTATCTCTGATAGATAGCGCCTCTATTTCCGCCAGATCCAATTTTTTGCCTTTTTTGCTCCACAACTTCTCCAGAATTGCACTGAAACCCCTGCATTTACACTAAATACATTTCCAAGCACTTTGACACAAAAGTAAGTGATATTAGCCAATTAATAATGATAAATTAACTAAAACACGGCTCAACAACGCCTAAAATACTTGATATTACTAGGCGTTGTCAAACACCCCACACTTGTGCCTTGCTTGTCCCCAAGCAAGAGAGTTTTTAATAAATTCTAACTAAGACTCAAATTATTTTTGACTGTGTTTAGTTTCAAAGCTTATTGCCCTATGAGTTAGAGTGAAATAGTTCATGAAAACCTAATCAGAGTGTTCTTTGGAATTCATGGCTTTCTAGAGAACCCTTGATTACAAATTTTTTGTCCACAATGAAGTGTACTTACTCATTCAGATTCTAAAGGCCATTAAAGAATTGTCCATGACTTTCGATGTTGTCCGTATAACGAGTTTTCAGAAATATCATCCCATACCAGACGATCTTAGGTGGTAAGGTGCATAAGCCCCACCCATTTTAGACCTACCGGATCGAACAACAAAGGCCACAGATTGACATTTCCTTCCTAAATTCCAATCCTAAAACACTCTAATCGTCTAACTCCTAAAACTCAACATGTTTGACTAAACTAATAGCATGGTAACAATTACATAGTATTTCTCGAAAAATACTAATGCTATAAACAATCACAAACCATTCGTTTCAAAATTACAATTTATTAAAAATTTTGAAAAAGTTGCTAAAAATTTGAAAATTGACTGATTTCCCGCAAAAATTTCAAAAACACACTCTACACACTCTTTCGACCGTCCACACCCCACACTTAAAACCGTACAACTAGGGAGAAAGAGTTACCCCCTTAGGAACGGCGAATTGCTTGATTACCGGGATCATACTGTAGCAGGGTCGATCGTTCGCGTCATTCATGATGAAATCCGGAAGTCGGGGCGCAGCAATAAACATGCCGACATGATACTATTCACACTAACAAAACACATTAAAAAAAATAAAAGTTGCAAAACACAAAAGAAGATAATACATTGCAAGTTGATGTCCTAGCTGATTCCATGTCTCCGCGACGCCGAAGTACCACGGTCGCGACGCGTAGACGCGATGAGATCCAGTGTCCATCGACCAAAGTTGAAAGTCCACGGTGCCAAATGAAGATGTCCGCGTCGCGAGTATGCGCGAAAAGCCCCTATGCATCGGGTCTCTCCTCGACCCGCGTCGCGATTTGATGATGTTGGCGGCGCGTGCGTGCATTGTTTTGTTTTTCCTTTCGAATCCCCCATGCTCACCCCACACTTGGGTCATACTGTATCACACTCAACAATGATTATCTTCAATGATATTTTGACCAAAAATAAAAATGGAAATAAAAACAATTATCGAAAATCGGGTTGCCTCCCGAAAGCGCTTATTTGTTCGGTCTTTTAGCTGGACCGTCTTTCTGCGGCTACGGTAGATCGTACGCCATTTGACTCCACTGAATTTCAGTCACCACCGTCCCCTCTTTGATTCCATACTCCAATTTCCCCGGGTCAAATGGTTTGCTGGTTCCTCTACTGGTGCCAGGTTGTCGTTTTCTGATTATTTCGTGCGAATGCTTAGAAATAGATTTAAACCTCCAAGCTCGGTCCTTCCTTCGGTATCTCTTCAAGATCACAGGCTTGACATGAAGCGCGCCCAGTGCCGCTCCCAGTAATTGTTTTGCGGATTTCATTTTGCTTGCGTCTCGTGTGCTATCTTCAGTTTGCAATTTTGGCTTGCAGTACCAATAAAAGTTTTCCAATTGAATGGGATCGGAAGGCAACATGTCAGGATGCTTCCATATGTCTTCATCGATGGTATTGATCACATCTAATTTTCCATTCATGAATGGATCATGAGTGGCGATAAAATCATGTTTATTATTTTCAAATATCAACTCGTCGGCATCATCTTCTTGATCATCGTCCAACAGGTGGATCGGCACCAAGAGTGAGCGACTGGTTTGATCTGGTGGTAGTATAAAGTCACCCATCACCAGATCCTTACTTTCAAAATGCTCAAAATTTTCAAAATTTTTAGGAATTGTTGGGCTGGGGTCTGTACTGTCACTTACAGCCTCCTCCACAACCTCCTCATCAATCAAATCGTCTGGTGATGGTATGGATTCACTCATCACCAGCTCGACATTATCAACATTTTCAAAAATATCAAAAACATCAAAAGCTGTTGAGTCAGAGGTAGCATTGTCACCTACAACCTCTTCCTCAACAACATTTTCGACCCTCTCAGTGGTCTCTTGACTTTCCCACGGTGCATGCCCTTCCATCACATATTCAGGTGATGCAAGTTCACACACATTATCATTGGTATAAAAATCACTCGCCTCCGGTTCTGGCGAAGGTGGTGAACATTTCCAACTTTCCTCTAACTGATCTAAAGAAGCTTGCAATCTTACAAGAGCATCAGCCTGGTCCTTCTGCTCTTGGTGAGTGTTATACACGAATACCCAAAGTTGGGCCCAGGTTGCAGAATTTTCAGGTTGAGATGACTCCTCGGTCCGCCATCCATTGTCATCGGATGATCCATTGTAGCAATCATCCTCGTAATAGGTGTCGGCCGGATTTTCATAATATTCATAATACTGATCCGGGTACATGTAATCGCCCATTATGAAGACGTACACATACCAAAAATCAACAAACTAAAATCAAATATCAAAAGAAACAACCCTACTGATCGTCTATCCTAAGCGCACAACTCCCCGGCAACGGTGCCAAAATTTGACACGCCTAGGTCGTCGTGCGGTCAAAAATAAAGAAAACCTAACACACACTAGTACAGTGGTAGTCAGGGTCGATCCGCAGGAGCTACGTGGTTAGGATAAGACGATAGATTACCAACTGTAGTGTCACTCTACAGTCAGCGGTATTGTTTCTACTTTTCCAAAAACCAACTAAAAACACAATTCCAAGACCAATGCCAAAAACCAAATCAAACATGAACTAACTAAACCAAACCAAATCCTAGACTAATGTTACTTACTGAAATCAGAAACTAAGTCCAAAATCCAGAAGCAACAAACAGTTCCAAACACATCAACAAGCATTCAAACATCCAAAATACCGAAAATTGCAAATAAACCATAAACCGAATGATTAACTTTTATAAATCCAAATCAAACCAATATTCAAACAATCACAATAAAATATCAGATCTAAACTATCAACTATTCTACTAAAATCAGAAATTATGAATCTAAACAAACATCAAGTACTCGATGGAAATCCCGATTGCGGAATACCTCGATACCGAGTTGATAAAATGAGAGAAAAACTAAATTACTAACCAAAATATTGATTCCCACTGAAAAACTGACGAAATAATGCCTTCGGATCCCTCCTTCACGTCCCGGGATGAGTGAAAAGTCGGACGGGACTCCGGTATTTATAGTGGTGCGAAATTAGGGTTTCCGCGTCGCGGCCACTTAGAAACCGCGACGCGCGTGTTGCCTTATCCCGCAATTTCGGAATTCAAAAACGAAGATTTTATCCGGTCGCGAGATAGCGGTGCTATCTCAAGAAATAGCGGCTCTATTGTCGATAGCGACTCTATCTCTGATAGATAGCGCCTCTATTTCCGCCAGATCCAATTTTTTGCCTTTTTGCTCCACAACTTCTCCAGAATTGCACTGAAACCCCTGCATTTACACTAAATACATTTCCAAGCACTTTGACACAAAAGTAAGTGATATTAGCCAATTAATAATGATAAATTAACTAAAACACGGCTCAACAACGCCTAAAATACTTGATATTACTAGGCGTTGTCACGCAATCACCTTTTTCAATGATATCACGCATAAAATGATAACGAATATCAATGTGCTTTGTACGGTCATGAAACATCTGATCTTTACTCAAGAAGATAGCACTTTGATTATCACAGAATACTGTGGTAACCTTTATTCTATCATCGAGTTCTCTAAACAATCCCCTCAACCAAATATCTTCCTTAACTGCTTCTGTAATCGCCATATACTCTGCCTCTGTAGAAGACAGTGCAACTGTAGATTGTAACTGGGCTTTCCAACTAATAGCACAACCGTTCAGTGTAAACACATACCCTGTAATGGATATTCGTTTATCCAAGTATTTGCCAAAATCTGAATCAACATATCCAACCACCCCAGTGTTAGATTGTCCATAGCGTAGACACATAGAAGACGTACCGCATAGATAACGTAAGATCCACTGTACTGCTTTCCAGTGTTCTTTCCCCGGGTTCGCCATATATCTACTAACCATGCTAACTGCATAAGCCAAATCAGGGCGTATGCAGATCATAGCATACATCAAAGACCCAACAGCACTAGAGTATGGTACGCGTGCCATGTACTCCATATCAGTCTCAGTAGTAGGACTTAAAGCGGATGATAACTTGAAATAAGCTGCAAAAGGTGTGTTGACAGGCTTTGCTTCATGCATATTAAAACGTCTTAGGACTTTCTCAATGTAACCTTTTTGAGAAAGATGCAAGATCCAAGACTTCCTGTCACGAACAATTTCCATACCTAAAATTTTCTTGGCAGCTCCTAAGTCCTTCATTTCAAAATCAGCTTTCAACTGGTCTTTTAACTTCTGAATCTCCTTCATATATTTTGCTGCAATCAACATGTCATCCACGTACAAGAGTAAGTAGATCTTTGAACCATCGTCACCTTTCTTGAAATAAACGCAGCTATCATAGGTGCACCTGCTGAATTTGTGACTGGTCATGAAAGAATCGAACCTCGTGTACCATTGTCTAGGAGACTGCTTGAGGCCGTAGAGAGATTTATTCAATTTACATACGTAGTCCTCCTTGCCAGGAACTACAAAACCTTCAGGTTGTTGCATGAAAATCTCTTCCTCAAGCTCACCATTTAGGAAAGCTGTAGTAACATCTAGTTGCTCCAACTCATAATCATTTGAAGCAACTAACCCCAACAATGCACGAATAGAAGTATGTTTGACTATTGGTGAATAGATGTCAGTATAGTCAACGCCTGGAATTTGACTGTAGCCTTTAGCTACCAACCGAGCTTTATATCTTGGTTTCTAATTCGGGTTAACAGGTTCTTTGAGCTTGTAGACCCACTTGCATTTAACTGGCCTTTTCCCTTTTGGAATAGGAACTAAATCCCAAGTACCATTTCTTTGCAAGGATTCCATCTCATTATGCATAGAAATCATCCAATCACTTGAGTCTTTAGATTTGATAGCCTCATCATAATTTAGAGGCTCCGTTTTCGACTCAATATCATTAGCAACAATAAAAGCATAAGCAACAAGTTCAGCTTCAGCATACCTCTTTGGAGGAACAATTTGTCTTCTCGGCCTATCTCTTGCAATGCTTCGAGTAGTAGCTTGTGGTTGTGAAATTATTGTATCTTCAACAACGACATGCTCATTTGGAGAGGAAGACTCTTGTTGCTCAACTGGACTCGGAATGGTGACAGGTGAAGTAGGAAACTCCACCTCCATTTGAGCTTTCTCTTCATTTGCTTTTGATGATGCGATTGTATCTTCTGTAGAGTCGGAAGTTTGATGAATCATAACAGACTCGTCAAAAGTAACATCTCTTGAGATGATGATTTTATTTAGATCATTGCTCCATAACTTGTAACCTTTAACTCCTGGATTATAACCAAGAAAGACACATTTAAGTGTTCTCGGTTCTAACTTCCCATTGTCAACTCGTGCATAAGCTGGACATCCGAAAGGTTTCAGATGTGTATAATCGGCAGGTTTCCCGGACCATAACTCATACGGAGTTTTCTTTTCGATTGCCCGTGACGGTGATCGGTTGATAACATAGCAAGCAGTAGAAGCAGCCTCTGCCCAAAAGGACTTTGGCAATTTGGAATTTGAAAGCATACATCTGACCTTCTCTATGATGGTGCGATTCATCCTTTCGGCTACACCATTTTGTTGAGGCGTATAGACTACCGTGCGATGTCGAGTAATGCCTTCCTTTCGGCAATAGGCATTAAACTCTTCTGAGCAAAACTCTAGTCCATTATCCGTACGAAGATACTTTACTACCAATCCTGATTGCTTTTCAACCTAAACTTTCTAGTCTCTGAAGGTAGAGAAAACATCTCCCTTATGTTTTAAGAAGAAACACCACACCTTCTTGGAGAAATCGTCAATGATAGTGAGCATATAGTTAGCTCAACCTTTAGAAGCAACTCGAGCTGGTCCCCACAAATCCGAGTGGACATAGTCGAGTGGTCCTTTCGTTGTATGGATACCACTTGCAAACCTCACTCGTTTTGCCTTGCCATATACACAGTCTTCACAGAACTCCAAATCAACAATCTTTTGTTGACCAAGTAAACCTCTTCGACTCAATTCTGACATGCCTTGAAAACTCATATGGCCAAGTCGAAGGTGCCAAAGACGGGACTGATCTGGATCAGAAAGAGACTTTGAAACAACAGTAGCATCACTCGAAATTGTTTGCCCGTCAAGAAAGTAGAGGTCGGAGGTTTTTCGATTGGCTCTCAATTTGTCGGAACCATCTTTGAACACCCTGAGAACTCCACCTTTACCGGCAAACTTGATTCCCTTTTTATCAAAGGAACTGAGAGATAACAAGTTTCTTCTGAGGTCAGGGACATATCTAATATCCCCAATGGTTCGGATAACGCCATCAAACATACGGATTCTGACTGAACCATGTCCAAGAACTGGACATGTAATATTGTTACCCATCAACACATAGCCCTGGTTAACCTTTTCAAATGTGTAAAACCAACTTTTGTTGTGACACATATGAAAAGTACAACCAGAGTCGAGTATCCAATCACCAGTGGAATCCAGTTTATCTGAATAAACTGTCAAGAGTTCTCCAATACATTCGACCTCTGCTACATCGGCTTCACCCGAAGTGCTAGCTTGTTTACCATTTGCTGCAGCCTTCTCTTTTTCTTTATTCTTCAACTTGAAACATTCTTCAAGCACATGTCCCTTCTTGTGACAATAGTTGCAAAACTTTTGTTTGCCTTTTGACTTGGATCTGGTTCTGTTGGAAGATTGAGAAGTTATACTTCTCTCTGTTGTTCTTCCTCTGACATTCAAACCTTCGGATTTAGCATCACTTGAACCACCACCGGTAATATGCTTCATCTTCTCTTTAGAATCCAAAGCTGTAAAGACTTCATCTAAAACAAGAGTGTCATGGCTGTAGATGATTGTATCACGAAAATGGCTATAGGATTCGGGCAAAGATGACAACAAAAATAAAGCTAAGTCTTCATCTTCATATTGAACATCCATATTCTCCAAGTTATTTACTAACTCTTTGAATGTAGACAAATGTTCAGCTAGCGAGCCTCCTTCAATCATCTTGAGATTGAACAATCGTTGCTTTAGATGCAACTTGTTCGGTAAGCTCTTTGTCATCAATAACTGCTCCAACTTCAGCCACAAAGCAGCCGCCGATGTTTCTTTTAGAACATCTTGTAAAACATCGTTTGACAAGTGCAAACGAATTTGAGATAAAGCCTTCAGATCTTTCATCTCCTTTTCTTCTTCGGTCCATGTAGCGGGCATCCTTTCGAAGCCCAAGAACGCCTTGTGTAAATCCATCTGAATGAGAATATCTCTCATCTTTACTTGCCACAGCGGAAATCGGGTATTCCGATCCAGCAGCGGAATATCGTATTTCACCGAAGACATGATTTATTACTTGGTAAAATGATCCCAACAAGCTAATATCAAAACCCAGATGCTCTGATACCAATTGTTGTAAAATACGACGGATCCGAATTGACTTTAGACAATACTAGCTCAATGCGGAATAAGATCAAAATTATCAAACGATAATAATCACAACGAAAAATACGAATGAAGTAAATAAAATAGAGACACGAGGATTTACGTGGAAAACCCAAATCGGAAAAAACCACGGGCGGAGGAAGCCGAGAACCAATTCACTATATTTTGTGGTGTTTATAAAATATTTGAAGAATATAAAAAATACAAAGAGTTTAAAAAACTCTTATGTATTTACAAGAAGAGAAGATTGGAAGAGATGTTGAGATGTTTTGGGGTGTGTTTGATAAGCTAATCTTCTAACCTATTTATAGGCAATTAGTTGCATGCCACTCAAGGAAAAAATGACTTAATCTGCATGCCAAGGTTTGAAAATAGTCATATGTTGAAACTTTCCTGCATGCCACTTTAGAAGATTGCTTAGCTGCCTTTGAAATTATGAAGTCATATTCCACAAATACATATTAAGATAAACAATTTGTCAATAGTGGGATGTAAAATATTAGTATATCTAAGCTTTTATGTTCTACTTTGATTTGTATTATTCGTTTTCGATACGAATCGTGATCATGTCAATTTTACATTAGATATATATTTTCCTATTCAAGTTATGATAGTAGTTTTGGAAACCATATTTAAGGTTCCTAAAACCCTGGCAGCCGTCATTATCCCTTCATTTCATTATTGGGAGCTTTAAAAACATCTTGGAGGCTTTAGAGAGAGATTATTGGCTTAAAGCTTGTTAGAGCATCATTTTGAAGGAGGATTGTAGATGTGAAGTTTGGGCATCCTTTTCAACTAGGAATCCACCTCAAACATTAGATCTGGACATTTGTAAGTTGTTCTTACTTGTTTTAAGCATTGTATTAGATTATTTTCTTGATTAAGTTAAGTATTTGGGAGTTTGGATATTGTTTTGGATTGGTGTTGGAGTTGGGGCAACTTCATGCCTTTTGGTCCTTTGGATTAGTTGGTTTTCTTTTAGAGATGTAGAATTTGACCATCAAGTGATTAAGCATAAGTTTGATTTACCTTTTTTGTCCTAAATATGAAATTTGACATGCATGGGGCAAGCATGTCAAGAAAGTTTGGATTTTTATAGGATTTTAGACCTTTTGGACAGTTGTGGAGAGTATTAGCCTCTAACTTAATGTATTAAGTACTTAATGAAGTTTTTGGGAAAATCCATAGATTTTTTAACGGCTATGGGGTTTCGAACAACTGTGGCGTGTTTTCAATCTTCCCTCGTTATTTGACGCTTCAGAGGTTCGAGCCCACCACCTCCACCCTAGGACTTTATCTATGGAGATAGTGACGCTATCTGTCACGAAGACCCTGATCTTTTGCAGACAACGACATTATCTTGAGGAGATAACGACGATATCTAAGTGTTGACCGTTGTCTTTGACATTTAACCTTTCATCGTTGACTTTTTGACCAGTTTGACTTTAGGTCAAGCTTGAGAGTTTCGGGGCGTCAGTCTTAGGAGTTTGTCTTGTTTGGGGATTAGGATTTAATAAGTTGCGTTTATCCTTATTAGAAGGTTCGTGTTGTCGGAATCCGAGGACATGCGCGTGGAGTGACCAGTTTGACTTTTGGTGAAGCTTGAGAGTTTCGGGGTGTCAGTCTTATGAGTTTGTCCTGTTTGGGGATTAGGATTTAATAAGTTGCATTTATCCTTATTAGAAGGTTCGTGTTTTCGGAATCCGAGGACACGCGCGTGGAGTGCTATTTAGCTTGGCGGATCAGGTGAGTCTCCTCACTATACTATATGTGAAATTGCATGTGAATGTAGTATGATATTGTAAGGAGAAATATGGTGATTATATGTTGTTGCTAGGACTGCATGTGCTTATGTGAGGATGCATGATTCGTTCTTGCGGCTGGTTGATATTGGGATAGGCCAGTGCTGATTAGGACTGAGTCAGGTCCCCAGGCTAGCACGATGCATGGTCGGTCGTGCTCGCCAATTCGAAGGTGCTGCATGATAAAAGGAAGATGCATGGTCGGTCGTTCTGGGCACCCATAGATGTTGAATGATAAAAGGACGACGTATGGCAGGTCGTTCCTAGATGTTGTGTGTGCCTTATGTGTATGAATGAGATGGATCGTGTGGTATTTTGGGTGTAACATCCAAATTTCGTGATAAAATTTTCGTTTTTAAAAACAGCACGATTTCTTAAAACAGGTTACCAAATAAAATCATCCAAATTAAAACTTGTTATTCAAGCATTAGAGATCGTATTTATCAAAAACATTTACAAACATCATCCAGCGGAAGACTTAATCATTGAAACCTCAGATGCGGTTCAGTCGCGCCGTGCTCCAAGCTCAAGCCAACAATTACCTGAAAAACAGTTAGGGTAAAAAGGTAAGCACAAAGCTTAATGAGTTCCCCAAAAATACCACACGATCCATCACATAAACACTATCATTGACTTTCGTCGGAAAACATCGTCATCGACTTCCGTCGTCAAACATCGTCATCGACTTTCATCGGCAAACATCGTCATCAGCACTCAAGCCGACATCGTTGGCCCATAGACCGGCAGTCATCGACTTTCGTCGGTAAAATACGTAAAGCACAAACAATCACATTATTACACGAAGTAATAAATGCTATCTACAAATGCAACATCACCCATAGTATAGTGAGAAACTCACCTGATTCGTGACCTCGAGCTAGACAGCACTCTAAGCAAGTGTCCTCAGATCCCGACAATACGCACTTCCTAACAAGGATAAACCTCACTTAGAGCTTCCTAAATCCCGAACATGATAAAACTATAAGACCGGCATCCAAAACTCTCAAGTTCGACCAAAAGTCAAACTGGTCAAAGGTCAAAGTCAACCAGTCAACGAAGTCAACTGCCCCAACATTAGCATCGCTAACCCTTAGTGTTAGCGGCGCTAATGCCCCTGTTCAGCCAAAAATCTCCTAAAGTGCTTAACACATTAAGACAGAAGCTACAACTTTCCAGAATCGTCCCAAGCAGAACCATTGACTCATAAAACCATGAACTTTGCAAACCAATCATTGTCAAACAAGCTCATGGTAAAGATCTAATCACATGATGGTGAGTACAAAGCTCAAACCACATCCAAAATGATACTAAGACTAGGTTAGGGTTTATGAACAGAATTTCAGGAGCTAAAAGGAAGGAGAACTCATTCCCTAGCTCCCTAATCCAACCCCATTCCAATATATGGAACCATCATTGTCTCAAGAAGTTCTTAAAAGCATCATAAACCTAATTTCACACAAAACACTCAAGGAGACAGAGATTGAACACTTACAATGGTCCAGAGCACTAAGCAATCAGATCTCCTTGCTCACACAAGCTTCCTTAGCACCTTTGCTTCCTTCTTCTCTTCCAAAAACCTTCAAAACTTCAAGGAATTAGGCAAGAACATCAATAGAGGCTAGAGAGAGTTTCTTAGGGTTTTCTCTAGGTCACAACTAAAGAATGGCAGCCGCCAAGTGTGTTTTAATCTTAAAAACGGCCCAGATCCACGAAAATAAGGATTTTTCCCGCTTAGAGGCCATTAGCGGCGCTAACATGAAAGTTAGCGTCGCTAACTGTAGGTACATGCAAGGTCACCATCGCGTTTCAAACTGTACTTGAGACTGATACGGATCCTTTCAGATTAGCATCGCTAACCATAGGGTTAGCGGCGCTAATCCCATTTTTCCAAATTTCTCATTTTGATTTCTTTATTCCCGTGGATTTGACTCTTAAAACTCGAAACTTGATGTCTCGGTATCAGGGTCTTACAACTCTCCCCCACTTATTGGGATTTCGTCCCCGAAATTCTTTCTTTACTTGCCCTAATCGTGCACCAGAAGTTTAACCATTCCATGGTTTTTGATATCTTTGCATGACCGAACCAGAAAGATCTCGGCATCAACTTCGACAAGATCATGGGCACTTAAATCATTACATGTCCGAAGTTCCCGACCCCAAAAGGTCTCACCATGGAATTTTGAAGATTCACAACACCTTACCATGACTCCCTTATACCAAACCCACATCTTGCCGTTCGAGAACCACACTGAATGCCACGCGCCTAGTCTAAGCCGACTCGCAGACCTTAGATACTCACCTTCAGAGTATCTTATCAAGACTCATGGCTAACAAGCTTCCTTAGCACCTTTGCTTCCTTATTCTCTTCCAAAAACCTTCAAAACTTCAAGGAATGAGGCAAGAACATCAATGGAGGCTAGAGAGAGTTTCTTAGGGTTTTCTTCAGGTCACAACTGAAGAATGGAAACCTCCAAGTGGGTTTTAATCTTAAAAACGTCCCAGATCCACAAAAATAAGGATTTTTCCCGCTCAAAGGCAATTGGCGCTAACATGAAAGTTAGCGTCACTAACTGCAGGTACATGCAAGGTCCCATCGCGTTTCAGACTATACTTGTGAGTGATCCGGATCCTTTCAGATTAGCATCGCTAACCATAAGGTTAGCAACACTAATCCCATTTTTCCAAATTTCTCATTTTTGATTTCTTTATTCCCGTGGACTTGACTCGTAAAACTCAAAACTTGATTTCTTGGGATCAGGGTCTTACATTGGGGAATTCACTAAGCTTTGTGCTTACTCTTTTACCCTAAATGTTTTTCAGGTACTTTTTTTAGAATAAAGAATTGAAGCGCGGCGTGACTGTATCGCATCCGACACTTTGGTGTTCAAAGTCTTCTGCTGGTTAATGTTATGTATTTGATTTAATTATTATGGTTTTAAATATTTTAAATACTGAACTTGGAACGAATGATTTTACTTCCAACCTGTTTTATGTATTCCAACCTATTTTATGTATTCGAACTGTTTTATGTATTCAGTTTACCAAAAAAACAAGGTGTTACAATCAATTATATTTGACAAAACTGCAAATTTGGTCCCTGTGGTTTGTCAAAAACTGTGGATGGGGCCCAAAAAGTTTGCAATTTGCATGAGACGTCCAAAATCGAGAATTTACCGTGGTTTTGGTCCTTGGAAGATTTGAAAAGACTATTTTTCCCTTTTAATTTCATTTTTACATTTTTCTAATACATTTTTAATATTTTTTGATAGAAAATAAAAAAAGCTCACCCACCCCTCCAACCATTTGTCTCCTCTCTCTCTCCATTACCAGGTAAATTTAACCCTTTCCTTTTCCACCATTAAAATACACACACAACCACTCTCCTTCCATTTCTTTTTCTTTTGTAGAAAACAAAAAAATACACCACACCCACACCATCGCTTGCCCTTCTCTCTCTATCTCTCTTTGCTACCACCGGTGTAGCCACCGGAGTTGTCCCAAATTTCTACATCGGTGCTTGTAAATCTCTCACAACAAACCTCTCTCTCTCTTCATGTTTCGTCTTCTTCTGAAGCTCCTCCAATCTGACAAGAGACTTCGATCAACCATCGTCAAGAGAAGAAAAGCCAACATCAACTCCTTGGTATAAACCATATTATGTTTCTTATTTCTGTAAGCCTTTATCTCTTCCTGTTTCATATTTTTCTGCAACTCCTCCCGATCCGGCTCGTAAATATTTCTAGGGTTTGGTTTCCGATCTTTCTCAATTAATGAAATCAGATCTCGCTCTGATGACCGACTGGATTTCTTAGTGATGATCCATTCGTAGGTGCTTCCAAGTTGAAAAAGCCTCATCCCCATAACCTTATTCCCGCCCTATCCCCAGAACTGCCGATTATTAAAAATCCGTCTCAGACTGAATGAAAGTTAGAATCACTGACAAAGTACTTTGGTCTCTATTTGTCGCTACACAACGAATATTTAATCTCAAGCTTCCTGGCCATCCCCATCCCCAATGGGGAACGGGTATCCCCAACGGGTAATCGGGTATTTTTCCCCGTTACAAATTTTGAAAGTTTATGTAAATAACTCTAAATTTCCAAATTGAAACTATAAAAAAGTCTTCAAATAAAAATAATAACATTCAAGAACAAAAATTTAGAAGGTCCCGACGAGGCGCGAACTTATTAGGGTTTAGTAATTAGTATTTTCATGTTTTGTAAAATAAATAAGTCAATTAGAGAATTTAGAGTTTTGGACTTTGGTCGTTAGTGTTTACTGTAAGATTTTGCACAAACAATGAACTAGAAACCCTAAGTTCACATGCAACCTAATTGAGGATCTATGTTTTTCTATCTTATGAACATATAACAAAACCTAAGGCCAAACAATAATTTCTAAAGATTAAAATCAAGAAATACCAACCTTTGATTCTTGATCCAGAAGCTAGCAGCAAAAGTTTCATGCCTCAAATGGAGTCACACCCAAGCAGGAGGAGAGAAGACAGCAGAGTTCCAGTGAGATGGTGAAGATGGCGCAGGATTTAGGGTGGTCAGGAGTCTCCTTTTATAGTCTCTAGGGTTAAAGTCAAAACCCTAGAGGAGCCTCCTTAATGGGCAAGCCTGTTCACCATTTGGACCAAGGCTTCCAAACCTTAATTAGGGTTTCGCCAACTATGGAGGTTCTCTCTATATTGGCACCAACTTTGGCCCCTGCCCACCTATGCAGTCAATCTCGGGAGATAGCGCCGAGATAGCGCCGAGATAGCGTTTCTCGGGCTTAGGCCGAGATAAAA
Organism: Cichorium intybus; assembly: GCA_023525715.1. Lineage (NCBI taxonomy): Eukaryota > Viridiplantae > Streptophyta > Magnoliopsida > Asterales > Asteraceae > Cichorium > Cichorium intybus. The sequence goes on along the minus strand of CM042009.1, from coordinate 115,692,725 downwards.
ATCAAAATCTCGCTCAGTAATCTCGCCAGCGAGAATCTCGCCGAGATTTGCCGAGATAATGTCCGAGATTTGCCGAGATTTGCCGAGATTTACTTTTCGGAAGATGTGAATGCATTAAACGATGTTGACTCGGATGCCGAACCCATGGATTGCGATTAGATTTATGTTTGACACGTTGACACTTTTCATATTAGAATACTATCTTTTCATATTAGAATACTATCTATGTTTTATGTGACATTTTTATGCAACTTTTTGTGATATTAATTCTACGTAGTATTAATAGTCTAAAAGTAACAAAAAAAACCCCCGCTATACCACCGCTATACCACCGCGATAAACGCTAAATCAAATCTCGCTAGGTGACCGCTATAAGGTTTATGGCCGAGATAACTGCATAGCTGCCCACTAGCCAGTCAGTTATTCAACTATTGAATAAATACAAACCAGTCCCTGCACTTTTAATTAAATCAATCACTAAATTAAATCCAATTAATTCTTGATTAATTTCTAATTAATTACTATAGTTTCTAATTAATATATTAACACTTAAATATATTAATAAACTATTTATTTTATTTCTATTGATTTATTAAACAATTAATAAATCAACCTTTCTCACTACTTAACTCTACATCAATCCTCTAGCTATGAGGGCAACCCAAATGGACTTTGTTTCAATTAACAAGATAAATACAATTTATAGTCATGACTTAGACACCTAATCCAACAGTCTCCCACTTGGATAAATCTATGACTTTAATTGTCAATTTATCTTCTGATTAACAAATCTCAGTTTCTCATAAACTGTTACCGAACTTTGACCCAGTCAGTTCTGTCCAAAGATAAGTGATCTGATGATCCTTCGTCCAACAAGATATTTTTCAGAATCAAGACATGGATTAAGATCAATCTCGGTCCGATACTCTGTTTCTTGATTTCCGATTTTGCTTATGACTTTAAGACTACTTGTTGAATACCTCAACTTAGTCCTAGTTGGCCAACCCTTTCAGTCAACTTCAAAACCATCGAGAGGCCTACAGATATCTGTTTCCCTTTAGGTCAAGGGAAGAATAAGTTTCGACTCATATAGTTACATCCTTTACCGGTCAGATCACTCACAACAATACGTTTTATAACATCGAGTTACCAATTCGTTTTCGCATTATCAATGAGCAACTGCCTTGCAAATTATAACTCATATCTCTCCACTTTAAGATCATAAGATATTATCGCCTTAACATTGCTTATGATATAATCCATGAAGCAATCTATTAAGCGCGGGTTTATCCAATACTCAAATCTCTATTTCTAAGTACTCATGAACGTTGTAACAGTCTTACTGCAATGTCTAACTATTTAGACAATCTACAAACCAGTTCATGACAGCCTTTGTTCATACTTACTCCCTAAAAGTATGAGTGACTGTGGAACTTTGAATAATCGAAATTACTCAGGAAGTTAAACATGCAAAAAATGAAACACAATATTAAAAAATTGACAGAAGCAGTAAACAATACTCATTTATAAATCTCCATTACAAAATCGCCAAAGTCAATAACATTTATATCGTTACAAGTTTCAACCTATCTAATTACTAAAACTAATATCATCACTCAGTCCAATGCTCCGAGCATGTAGATTATGCTTGATCCTACTCAGAGCCTTCGTCAAAGGATCTACAGGATTCTCTTCGGATGATACCCTCTTTACATGGAGGTGACCTTGTTCTACCCGATGTCGAATGTAGTGGTACTTTCTGTCGATATGCGAGGACTTTCCATGATCTCGCGGTTTCTTTGTCAAAGCGACCGCTCCTTCATTATCGCAGAACAGTTCCATCGGCTCCTGAATACTCGGGACAACACCAAGGTCACCGATGAAGTTATTCAGCCAAGCCGCTTCCTTAGACGCTTCACTCGCTGCTATGTACTCTGATTCGCACGTGGAATTAGCCACCGTCTCTTTCTTAGAACTTTTCCAAGTAACCGCTCCACCATTTAACAGAAACACCCAGCCCGACTGAGACCGACCATTGTCTCTATCTGTCTGGAAGCTGGCATCTGTGTATCCACTCACTTTTAAGTCATCACTGCCACCAAGGACTAACACCATGTTCTTCGTCCTTCGCAGATACTTAAGTATGTTCTTTACCGCTATCCAATGCGCTTTACCAGGATTTCCCTGGTACCGACTAACCATGCTTAATGCAAAGGATACGTCGGGACGAGTACATGTAATAGCGTACATGATCGACCCCACAGCCGAAGCATAAGGTACTCGACTCATCTCAGCTATTTCCTCATCGGTACTCTAGCTTTGAGTCTTACTCAATTTCGCATTACTTTGGATTGGTAGCTCTCCCTTCTTGGAATTTTCCATACTAAACCTCTTTAGTACCTTTTCCAAGTATGTACACTGACTAATACCTACGAGCCTTTTCTTTCTATCTCTTAAAATTCTTATCCCTAGAATATAAGCAGCTTCTCCAAGGTCTTTCATGACGAAACACTTCCCGAGGGAAGACTTGACATCTTGCAAGGTCGGAACGTCGTTTCCCATGAGCAGTATGTCATCCACATACAGCACCAGAAAAGTGACTATACTCCCACTAGCCTTGACATATACACAGGACTCATCATCACTCCTAGAGAAGCCAAACTCTTTGACTTTCTCATGGAAGCAAAGATTCCAACTGCGAGAAGCTTGTTTCAATCCGTAGATTGATTTCTCAAGCTTACACACCTTGTTAGGATGCTTTGTGTCTTCAAAACCTTCTGGCTGATTCATGTAAACATCCTCAGTGAATTTCCCATTAAGGAAAGCAGTTTTGACATCCATCTACCAGATTTCATAATCATGAAACGCAGCTATGGTAAGCATTATCCTAATCGATTTAATCTTGGCTACTGGTGAGAAGGTTTCATCATAATCAACCCCCGGGGTTTGAGTGAATCCCTTCGCGACCAGCCGAGCTTTGAAGGTGTGTACCTTTCCATCCATGTCGGTCTTCTTCTTGAAGATCCACTTGCACCCGACTATCTTTCGACCCAGCACATTGTCAACCAAGTTCCAAACTTGATTGTCATACATGGACTTGATCTCGCTGTCCATTGCCTCTTTCCACTTGGCAGACTCGGGGACCGCCATGGCTTCACGGTAGTTAGCTAGTTCATCCAAATTTGTGTACGATCACAGACAAACGTGTCACCATCCATAGTTATATGGAAACCATAAAACTCGGGTGGCATGCTAACTCTACCCGAACGCCTAAGAGGTAATGAAATGTCAGTTGGTCCAACAGGAACTTCTTCCTCATGTTGGTTGCTAGTTTCTTCCAATGTTGTTTCATCGGGTGTCTCTTGAATTTCTTCAAGATCAATAGTGCTCCCACTGTCCTCTTTGGAAATGAGCTCTCTCTCTCGAAAGACTCCTCGTCTAGCTACAAAGACCACGTCCTCGCTTTGTCTGTAGAACAAGTATCCAAATGACTATTTTGGGTATCCGATGAAAAAACACCTCTCACTTTTTTCTGCGAGTTTGTCATGAGTCTCTCGTCTCACGAAAGCCTCACAACCCCAGACTTTGATGTGTGCCAACGAGGGAACATTCCCCGTCCACATCTCGTGAGGTGTCTTAGCAACCTTCTTGGTTGGGACAAGGTTAAGGATATGGGGGGCAGTCTCTAAGGCATATCCCCAGAAATGGATTGGAAGTGAAGATCGATTCATCATGGAACGAACCATGTCCAACAAGGTTCGGTTTCGCCTCTCAGCAACACCGTTCAACTGTGGTGTTCTCGGAGGCGACAACTGTGAAACTATTCCACATTCCTTAAGATAATCGAGAAACTCGATACTAAGATACTCACCGCCTCTGTCGGATCTACGCATCTTTATCTTTCTGCCCAATTGATTTTCTACTTCGTTTTTAAACTCTTTGAACTTTTCAAAGGTATCTGACTTGTGCTTGATTAAGTAGATATACCCATATCTACTAAAATCGTCAGTAAAGGTCACATAGAACCGCGTGCCATCTTTTGTGGTTGTTCTGAAGGGACCACATACATTTGTGTGTATGATATCCAACAAACCTTCACCTCTTTCAAAGGAACCTTTGAATGGTGATTTTGTCATCTTGCCAAATAAACAAGACTCGCATACATCATCCGATTTGAGGTCAAATGATTCCAACACCCCATCCTTTTGGAGTTGGGCGATGTGTTTCTTATTAATATGACCAAGGCGACAGTGCCATAAACACGCCTTTTCTACACCATTTGAAGAATCAATATGTAACACATTTTTACCAAAATTGTCAACACACATAATAGTCTCATACACTCCATCACAAGGCAAAGCATTAAAGATAAAAACATCATTTTTAAAAACTGAAATTAAACCATTCAATTTATCAAAAGTATAATAAAAACTTTGTTTGAACAATACATGAAAGAACATTATGTTTCTAGCCATATCTGGCGAATAGCAACAATTATATAAATCTAAACTAACTCCATTACTAAGCACTAGTCTATAGACACCGGTCATGGTAACAGGTGACGTTCGCCTATTGCCCATGACCAGGTTCAATCTACCGTGCTCCAGCTCCCTACTTTTCTCTAGGCCCTGCAAATCAGAACAGATATGAAAACCACGTCCGGTGTCAAGGACCCAAGAACATGAAGAAGATGAGTTATTAGATATAGTGTAAGTACCTGCTAGTGATGGCTTCACTTTGCCATCCTTGATATCCTGCAAGTACTTGGGGCAGCTTCTCTTCCAATGACTCTTCTCTTTGCAATAAAAACAATCGGCTTCCTTGGGATTCGTGACATACGGAATGCCGGAAGACTTGGCTCTCGGGGCACTGCTAGATGACCCGACATGAACCTTTTCCCTCCAGTTTTGCTTAGGAGGGCCCTTCATTTTCTTTCCCTTTCCAGAGCCAATAGTCAGAACGGGCTGATTCATAGTGGGTACACTTTTACCCTTCATCCCGTTTTCAGCAGTACGAAGCATGCGATGCAATTCAGCCAAAGTGGTCTGATTGTTGTTCAAATTATACGCCAGCCTGAACTGGTCATAAGAACTCGGTAAGGAGTTAAGTACTATGTCAACGGCCAACTCCTCGTGTACAGGCATCGCAAGCTTCCTAAGCCGATCCACGTAACCTTGCATCCTTTGCAAGTGAGTGCAGATGGACTCTCCATCCCTAGGCTTGCTGTTCGTGAAGTCCTTGACCACCTCGCACCTCTCGATACGCTATTGCTTGTGGAACTTTTCCGTGAGCTCTTTGTGCATCTCGTAGGGCCAGTAGACCTCATAAGTTCTTTGCAGTTCAGGGTTCATGGTAGTGATCATGATGCAAGCCACTTTGGTCGCATCATCCGAGTGTTTTTGGTACGAGGCAATTTTCTCGGGAGTAGCGGTATCTGGGTCAACTTCAACTAGCTCGGTTTCTAGAACATACTCTTTGTGTTCAAACCTTAGAGCCATCTTGATGTTACGGATCCAGTCATTGTAGTTAGTGTCGTCCAACGTCACTTTGAAGCATAATGACAAGATTGAAGTGACATTACCGGAGTTTGAGTGGGAAACGGTTTGGTCAACAGAAGACATCTATAAAAGAAGAAGGTAGTTTTAATTAGACACATATAAATAATCCTTATATTAACCCAAGAATAAATATAAGGCTAGGACCCTACAATAATAATTCACAATATCGAAGAGGGATGTTGTAATCTTTATTGTAAATTTTATAAGGTAGGCGAATGACGATTCAGCCAATTCCACCGCGGAAACATAATCATATTATAATGGAATTCCTAGTTTCTTTTGAGATTTATTGAACTGTTCAATAGCATGTTTTAATCTCGGGAATGCCCCACCGTTTGTGACTGGGATACCGAGGATCACAAACCGGGTGTGAATAACCATGCAAATTAGCTCGATACTCTCGAAGTCAATTACCATCTCAAATTGACGTGTCGGTTAACCACACACGCTCCATCAATAATGGTAAAATTGAGAAACCTATTGCAACTCTTTGTGGAACCCATTTGGTGTGCCGGTAAACCATACACACTCCACCAATGTTCCACAAAGTGCAATGTGCAATTTCATGGATTAGCATCAATTCATATTTTTAACTTAAAGTAACTAGATTGGGATTTTGTTAATGGTTCTAGTACTTTCAATTATAGCATTATACTTTTAAGAGGCTTAAGCGGTTCTATCAAACCCGTTCGGCTAACGACACTCGACTGACCAGGAGAGCGGTGGGTGAGAGTGGACACACATTAGACTACCATTTTATAGGCAGTCGCCTTATACCCTCTTTATAGGACAATTTTGTGAATGAGGCCTACTAACGGTAAGACTAACCATTTTAATCTTATACAAATAATATTAACTTTTAATTATACTATGTATAAGATGTATTTTAATCTTATTAAAATATTTAAGATTTAATCCTTTAATTTTTCACAAATTATCATAGAATTTTTAAAAATTAAATTTAAACATTTAAGTGATTTAATTTATCTTTTAATTAAACTATTAATTAAATCAAAGATAGGCATCACAAAATTAATCAAATTAATTACCTATCTTTATCCCTAATTTTCGAAAATTGCAAGTAATGGATAAAGGGTTCCAGTTATTTAATTAATCAGCAATTACCAAAAATAACAACCTACTATCCATGGCAAACATAAAATAGCAAAAAATGGAAGGAGGCTAGGGTTTTCTAAACCCTAGCCGCCAAAATCGATCCTTGGCCTCCAAGGGTTTAATTTTTCGCAAAAAACCCTTTTACACATAAACGAGTTATAGCAATTCACATAGAAAACAGCCAAAGCTCTAATACCACTGTAAGGTTTTGCACAAACAATGAACTAGAAACCCTAAGTTCACATGCAACCTAATTGAGGATCTATGTTTTTCTATCTTATGAACATATAACAAAACCTAAGGCCAAACAATAATTTATAAAGATTAAAATCAAGAAAAACCAACCTTTGATTCTTGATCCAGAAGCTAGCAGCAAAAGTTTCCTGCCTCAAATGGAGTCACACCCAAGCAGGAGGAGAGAAGACAGCAGAGTTCCAGTGAGATGGTGAAGATGGCGCAGGATTTAGGGTGTCCAGGAGTCTCCTTTTATAGTCTCTAGGGTTACAGTCAAAACCCTAGAGGAGCCTCCTTAATGGGCAAGCATGTTGACCATTTAGACCAATGCCTCCAAACCCTAATTAGGGTTTCGCCAACTATGGAGGTTCCCTCCATATTGGCACCAACTTTGGCCCCTGCCCACTGGCCAGTTAGTTATTCAATTATTGAATAAATACAAACCAGTCCCTGCACTTTTAATTAAATCAATCACTAAATTAAATCCAATTAATTCTAGATTAATTTCTAATTAATTACTATAGTTTCTAATTAATATATTAACACTTAAATATATTAATAAACTATTTATTTTATTTCTATTGATTTATTAAACAATTATTTAATCAACCTTTCTCACTACTTAACTCTACATCAATCCTCCAACTTTGAGGGCAACCCAAATGGACTTTGCTTCAATTAACAATATAAATACAATTTATAGTGATGACTTAGACACCTAATCTAACATTTACGGCTTATCGTATGTGTATGTATGTGTGTGTGTGTATATATATATATATATATATATATATATATATATATATATATATATATATATATATATATATATATATATATATACACACACACACACAACGGGGTCTGTTTTCGTTACGGTTATGGGTACCCGTTAGGTAGAACCATCCCCGATTTTCATATCAGGTATTATACATCCCCATCCCCATTCCCGATCAACTCAGGGATTTATCCGCTAAATTCGATTTTCGTTTTCGAGTATCCGTTGGATACAATTATTTTTGCCATCTCTAAGGACGATGAAGGGAAAGGATTTGGGGACAGGAAGGGTGTTAAGAAATGATGAAACACCCGGTTTCTCACTTTTAAATTTACACATTGATTTTCTCAAAACAACACATAGTTTAAAGGTGTAATCAACGTTTAGAAACAAGTTATACAAGATGTTACCAAAACCATAGTTTAAGTTCTAGCCTATGTACATCAAGTTTTCAAAACTAGTTTACATAAAATCAAGTCAACAACATAGTCCAAAAAAAACCAGAGGTCCAAGTCTAGTCTTCAGCTATCCCTCCAAGCTACGTTTCCCACAATCACCACTACCGAAACCTAAAAACAACAACAATTTATGAGCTACACGAGCTTAGTAAGTAATTAAGGGTTAATCGAGTTATAACACCCAAGATCTCATTAAACTCAATCCCAATGGACTATCTCAGTCCTTAGTGTGATTAACACACTATAACTCTTTACTTCAAACACTCAAGATTGGTTATACACAACCAAATCAATACATATCATAACTCATAGATTACTTTTTTTTTCTGCAATGAACATCTCAACATAACATGGTTCATCAAAGAATTAATAAATAACTACTCACCTGATGTCGGTCAGTATGCAGAACTCCCAAACCTCGTATATCGTGCTCCTGTCTAGCTTTGACTGTATCACAACAGCCTGGGTCAATACTCAATATCTAAACAATCTCAATTATCAATATATCTCAAAAGATTAAGCAATTAGTATGAAAAGAACCATAACAATAGATAACAACAAAATTTGGGTTACAACTCTTTATCCCGCAACATCCTACTCAAACCACCACAAACACGCAATAACTATTACACTTGTAACAAGGGCTTAGGATTAGAACTCACCTTCACACACTAATCAAATAAAACTTACCCAACTCATGCTAGTTGGAGGTGGTTCACCTACACCACCTGGAACTAACTCAACCAAGAAAAATCGACAATCAAATCGAACCTAGAACGTAAGATATTATCTTTTAACCGGAAGGTATCGATTCCTAACTCCAATTCTCGTATTATAGGCCTGAATTTCGACTTTAGAGGGTTTAGGGTGTGTTTCTAGGGCTTTTTTAGAGAAACCACGAAATCAATTCTTTTCCCAAATGAAGTAAAAACCCACATTAAAAACCCCTGCTGTGACATTAGCGTCGCTAATGTTCACTGCACGACCCCTGCTCGCGAAAACGACCTGTTTGACCCTCTTTCGACCCACGGACGGCTTTCTGAACAATTTCCACACGATCCGTGTGGCTCTAAAAGTGTTTTAGATCAGTTTCTAAAGGCTTTTTACACGACCCGTGTAACCCCTTTTTGGCACTTTTCAAAGGGGTTTCTAACCATCCTAACTCACATAACAACCTATTTAATCTTAATTACACTAAGATTAACACAACCTCACTACAAATTAGTAACATGGTATTAAAAATAAGATGGTTTCGGGGATGTAGCAAATGATTAACGATGGAAGGGTGGCTTCTGGTATGAACATCGTTATTGGAAGAACGATACATAAGAAAGTGAAGGAGTAGAAGGGTATAATGAGTTTTCTTAAAATGAAGAACATGTATATTAGGTTCCCTTTTTTCCAATGCTAATTGCATAAAAAACACCAAATTCAATCATTTATCAATTTTGTTTCTATGGTTACATTAAAAAAATACCTAACAGAGAGGGAGAGAAGTGAGAGAGAGAGAGAGAGGATATCGGTAGGAGGGGTGGGGTGGGGGTATTTTAAAATTTTTTAATTGTAAAACATTTGCATTTAATATTAAAAAAATAATAATAAAATAAAAGGACAAAATAGTCTTTTCAAATCTGTCAATGACCAAAACCCGTAAATTCTTGATTTTAGACGTCTCATACAAATTAGAAACTTTTTAAACAACATCTATAGTTTTTAACAAACCACATAAACTAATTTTACAATTTTGTCATTATATTTTAAGAACTTACGGAGTTACTAAGAGAAAAAGTATCTTTACTCTAAATATACATCACGATATCATTGATGGAGATTTTAGCAAGAATATTGGTTACAACGAAGTCATAATTGTAATGTTTTAATTAACATTTAGACAATGTGTCTGACTAATCGTGTTATTTCTATAAACATGAACTCCATAAACTGTTAAAAGAAATCGATTTGCTCCATTAAACATAGACAATAAAATTCAACAGTAACAAAACACATCTAAACGTTTACTACAATATTCATTAAATAATTAATATACGGTTTTGTTATTTTCAATAACAAATTTATTAATACTTTCCTTTTTAATTATAAAGTTTTAGTATAATTCAAGCGCGTGTATACAACAACCATTATAATAAAATAAAAGAATTAATTAACTAAATTAAATCTATCTCTATAATGCATGGTTTTTTATTTGGTAACAGATATTACATACTATATGATCATTTTTTAGTTCTAGATTTAAAATAGGTGCATTCGCTCTATATAAAAGTTGTTCCATTAAAATTAATATTTGTTAGCGTGACAAGCGAGTAACTCTATCGAAAAGCTTCCCATTATCCTTTATTTCTGAAAAAATCTAATTTCCTACAAGACCAGACACGTGTAATGCAGACAAACAACGCAATAATAACGACGTTAGGTCACGCGCTAGGAGATATGGGTTTGAAAGTTACTCGCCTGCTTCCACCATCGCTTATTGTTTGGTAGTTATTTGTCTGTCCTCAACCCTTCAACTCCACCACGCGCTTTTGCGCGTAGGTCGTCTCATTCGCTGCTGACGTGACAAATGATATGTTATTGTCGACTATATGTTTCGATCTAGAGTAAATTACAGTTTTTGTCCATGTGGTTTGCATGAATTTTAACATTTAGTCCAAGTTTTGAATTTTTACGGTTTTTGTCACTGTGGTTCGCATTTTATTGCACTTTTGGTCCCTCATGGAGTTACCGTCAATTTAAGTGAGGTGTAAAAAGACCATTCTACCCTTAGGGTCCAAAATTGTAATTTACAAAAAAAATGAATAAAACACACCCCCTCTCTCTCTCTCCCAAGCAACACACCCTCATCGCTAAATGGGTACAATCTTCGGCATCATTTCGACCCTGTGAACCGAAGAATCTTCAACAAATGTCGAAGAATTTTCAACAAGTGTTAACAAACGAGTACCAATAGCTTTAGCTTTTTTTTTTCGAGAATCTAGTGTTCTAGTTCCAATTCTTTGTTGCTGTGAATGGCGAACATTTGGGCAAGAAACTCACACGTGTAACGTAGTGGAAAAGGGACGAATCATGGAGTGGTGTTATAGGAAACCACTAACCCTAGAGCTTCTTCTTTTATTTTTATGGATTCATGGCAGCGTCGGAGTTCTCAATCTCTTCATTCATGTCATTTATAACCACTGCCATTACTAAAGAAGCTATTGAGGTCATGTTTTCCATGTATACGAAACTATGTGGGCCCCTCAGTGTCGACCCACATAACGTCAAATTGTTATCTTGAAGAACTTAATTTCACATGCTTAGCTCTGCAGTTGCATATCATTCGGTTCATGAACAAGAATCTTACAGCTTGAAGGATATCAGTCGCCGGATAATGTAAACCAATAGATCGAGACTTGGTTTTGTAATCGCTGCACCACCTCACCATGATTATCATCGTGAAACTTATACGCCATCAACCTATCATAAGTCGTTAGCTCAAAAACCTCCTGAACCATCGTGTCACGAAGACGTTTGATGCTACCACTAGGCAATGATTGTAACCTACCAATGGCTTTCACTGCATATTTGTAAGATTGGAGCGCACAGCAGCTGTCATGGTGACTTCATTAGGCATAACGGGCTGAATGTCTATAATCAAACTAATGGTTGGATTAGTTTACCCTTTTGAATGTGGTGGAGATACGCGGTGGTTACTTAGTCAGAACGAGGCTGCGCGTCACCAACCACCGTGCTGGTGACATGAACGCAGCTTGAGTAATCAAATGATTCGCCAGATTCTTCAAAATTAGTTTAGCGTCTACAGTTGTTTGCTGAATAATTCTTGCACTGTGTAAGATTTATCATTTGGCATTGGAGTAGACATGGCGATCAGATTTGAATACATAAGAAAGGGACCAAGATTATCATATTAACAAGTCTGTATCAACTCGTATGATAATTGGCCATGAGGGTGTGTTACTGGAAGCCTGGAAGAGAGAGAGAGAGAGAGAGAGAGAGAGATAGAAAGAGAGAGAGAGAGAGAGAGAGAGAGACTAGAAGGAGGTGGCGCTAGAGAAACCAGAAGAAGAAGCCACGACGACTATAGAAGCAGAAGCAAATAAGCACTAAAAAATCCTCAACACAAGGCCGCTTGGAATCCCTGGAGTCCCAAAGCACCCTTTCATGTCTGATTGTTTAATGGAGAATAACATTTATGGAAGAAATTAGGTTTTTTCGACGAAATTGAATGCGGGATGGATCCCTAATATGACACAAAATTCGCAAAGAATAAGCACAAGTGCTCCTTTTCGGTGATTAAAAGTTGACGATAACTTCTTTCATTTTTTTAGTAAATTACACTTTAAGGGTAGGATGGTCATTTTACATTCCACTTAACAGAAAATATTGACGGTAACTCCATGAGGGACCAACAATGCAATAAAATACCAACCACAGGGACCGAAACCGTGAAAATTCAAAACTTGGACTAAAAATGAAAATTCATGCAAACCACAGGGACCAAAAATGTAATTTACTCTTCCATCTATATATTTATGATCTAATCTATCTGCATACACGTGGATGGATGTCCACGACTTTCCATTTATCGAAAAAACTAAGTTATAATTTTGTTGTATTCTTCATTGGAAAATATTCAGCAGAGTTTTTGTATTCTAACGCCATTAGATAAAGCTTTGTCTCTTTTTAATATAAAAAATAAAATAGCTGGTAACCATCACGACTACGATATATGTAATGACCAAAAATTACTGAGTTAAAAATCAGGACTTAATTATAAAACCCCGGGAGGGTAAGATTATTAATCATCGGTATCAGGTTTGATAAAGACTCGGTTTTTCTCGGTCTATATTAGAACCCTAAGAGCTTATATGTTGTAATGCAAGGCATCCATTAGTGATCATAACTAACATGATTAAATTGTTTTGATTAATTTTCTACATTGCAAAAGTGTACTATTTCATATAACTAGGGCTGTAAACGAACTGAACGTTCAGCGAATCGTTCGTGATTTGTTTGGCGGGAACTTCATTTATGTTTGTTTATTTAGTAAATGAACGAACATGAACAAGATTTTTTGTTCGTTTAGTTTAATGAACGAACATGAACATTGGTGTTGTTCGTTCATTTACGTTCATGAACGTTCGTTTACATTCGTGTGTGTGTGTGTGTGTGTGTGTGTGTGTGTGTGTGTGTGTGTGTGTGTGTGTATATATACACACACACACGTATAGTTTAGTGTTTGGATGCTAATGGTCGTTTATCAATATTTATCTTCATTTAGGTTGTTTTTTATGTTCATTTGTTTATGTTCATTTATGTTTGTTTACGTCCATTCATTTCTGTTTGTTATGTTCGTTTATTTTTGTTCGTTTAGAACCTTAATGAACGAACATAAACGAACATGAACAAATGAATATTTTAATGAACGAACATGAACAAGGAAATTTGTTCGTTTATGTGTTCATGTTCGTTCATTTGTTCCATTAAACTTAAACGAACGAACATGATCATGCCTTCGTTCGTGTTCGTTCGGTTCGTTTACAGCCCTACATATACCAAATTGAATATATCATATAAGAGCTTGCTTCCATATATTCACATCATATGTTTTAGAAAGTATTCAATATCTCATCATCCTCGTCGATTGGCTCATCTTTGAACATTTTCATGCTAATTGCATTTAACATCACTCTTGAATACTGTCGAGATGCCATCTTCCAGTCCATCCCAGTTGTCATCATCGCTGCAAACTCCGGGTAACTGATCCGACCATCCTACAACACACCCATAATGGAATCAGGTCATTTTGACATGCCCCATTTAACATATGTAGTCTAATTACCTTATCAAGGTCGGCATCATGTATGATATCATGAACCAGATTTTCGTTGTGTGAACTTTGGTGTTCTTCGAACAAAGACTCCCGTAACTCATCATACTTGATGTACCTGTTGTTGTCCTTGTCGAAATGGTGGAAAGCTTGGCGTAGATGTTCATCGTTGCTGATCCTTTTCAAATGAACCGCTACGATCATAAACTCCAAATATTAGTTTACACAATTAATATAATTGGTATATTATACGTAGACCCGTTGACACTGAAGCAAGTTCTGACCCTAATCCGATCCAAAACCGTAAGAATTATGTAGGTTTAGATATTAGCTTTTGATTTGTTTATCCGTTTACTACTCATATCCATTAACCCTTTATTAAAAGGGTCGGGTATACATCATTATTGATTTGCTCCATTTATAACACGACCTATTTAATATTAGACTCTTTAAGTTCTCTTGCCTTTTTTCATTTCTTTTTAGTTTATAATCCATAGGCCAAAGGGAGAAGCGAGGAGCCGTTCCAGTAAAATGTGATTTTTTTATGTGTTTACTTATATGCATGCTTTAAGCGACTTGACTAGTTGGATTATTGAATTTTTGAAGATACATCTTGATGTCTACATTGTATTATGTATGTACGCTATAGTAGACATTTATCTTATTTAAGAAGTTTTTGTAAATATAAGGAAAAATGTGATTATTGTTATATTGGATTTACGTATTAGGTAAAATTTGATTAATCTTATATTTAATGGATAATACTTTGCAATGTACATAATAATTTGTAAATGGGTTGAATAATGTGGATTAGATATTAGTTGACTCAATGGATAAGGGTATTAGTTTGATAATTCAAAACCCCGCAGGTTACTAAATGGGTTTGGATCATAATTAAAAATTGTTTAAAGGGTTTGGATCAAGTTTGATTCGCTTCAAACCCGCTCTATTGTCAGATCTAATTATACGTGAATATCCTATACGAATAATTACATGTTATAAAACACATTAAGAGACTGATCGGTAGAAACTGGACCATTCAGAGCTAAACCATCAAGAGTCCTAAATCATTCTGAGTGTTTGGTAAGGTTGTTGTGTCACACCCTCAAACCGTATTGGCGGAAACATTCAAGGGTGGATGACTTCATGAACAATATCATAACAAGTTGAATTATAGTGATTCCAAGCAACACAACCATCATAAATAATTGTAAAGGTTACATAGTTCAATGTATCATGTTTCGATTACAATTACAAATGATAACAAAAATATGCAAAATGACGTCGTAACGTCCCTTCAACCAAGCTTGTGGTTTACCTTTTTAGTTTCCTGAGAATACAAGTAGTTGAAAAAGTGTCAACAATTAAGTTGGTGAGTTCATAAGATTTTGCGTAAGAAAAGTCCTTTGTTTAAAAACAATAATGTTGAAAACCAAGAAAATTCAATATTTTCTCATAAAAGTGTCTGAGTCTTAAACGTCCAAGACTAAAATGTATAACATAGATCGTATTTTTAAAACCCGTTAAAATGTATATTTCCACGTAAACTTATATAAAAATATAAAGTTGATTATTTTCCCATGTGAGACACCCTATAACCATGCTGTGACTAGTTGGCCTGCTGCGAGGTTTTCAGGCGTCGGAATGTTAGACATTTGACACCTCAGACATGCCGGTCTAGTTGTAGCTAACAGCTCAGGTGCGGGGTTTTCAATCCCGTATAGATCTATACTCAAATATCACGCTCTCTTACCGAGACTCTAGTTATAAATTCAGGACTTATAGTAGGTACTTATAAAAGTACTGTGAAGATCCATCTCACAAAAATGTATGTATTCAATCAACTTGTTTACGTAAAATTTGTATATGAAAACTCTTGTAATTATTCATTATCATTTTTCCCATAATAATATAGTAATGTATAATAATTATATAATTTTATATAATTATTTTGTCTTGTTCAAATGTCATAATAACCTTGTGTTCATAAACTATTCCTATAATAGTCTATTTTTAGTATGCCGTTGTGATAATCATATTTTTACGAATAATAACGAAATAAATTATTTAAATGATTTCAAATATCATCTTTTAAGATATTTCCCATAAAAATTGTGTAATAACTTGGTTATAACCATTTTTGCTAGAAAGTAGTATTTCCGGTTACAAAAAAACGTAGTTTTTACTAGTTTTCGTTTTTATGACGTTTATATCAAAGATCTAGTATTTTTACACCTTTATTTATAGTTTTGAGACTTTTACACAAACATAATATGTCACAATGTTTATCATACATAGATCTAACCATATTTCATGTCAAAAATGTTTTTTACACAACTACTAGTTTTATAAACTTGTGTAAATCGTTATTTATAACATATAAACACATATAATCTTGTGTAAATCATCGTTTTTAACATGTAAACTTGTATTCTCCTCCAAAAAAGTGTAGAAAAAATGAAAATGAGTGGTATAAACTCATCCTTGAAGCGTGTTTTACTTAAAAACAATGATATTCTTGCGGGTTTGACGGTAGAAAGCAAGATCTAAGCTTTGTAGCTCGAAGGACCCTTGGACAAAACTATTACTCAATAGTTTTACGTTGATGTTAGTGTGTGTAAATGGAATAAAACTTGTGTAATAATGTTTAAAATCACTAGAGGAAGCTAACTTACCAAAAAGATTTGAAAAACACTTGTAAACGAAGAACGGTGGTGGTGGAAGGTGGTGGCCGGCGGTGGTTTGTGGTGGTGGAGGGTGGCGGACAAAGAAGATGAAGAGGAAGGAGGATGATCATATTTTTGAGAGAGAGAGAGAGAGATAGGAGAAGATATTGGGTGTTGGTGTAAGTTCAAATGAGATGAAAAGTTGGTGTTTATGAGTTTTAAATTCATTTCCTTTTCATTTTATGTACCATATGATTTAAAAAGGAGACATGCCTCTTAAAAGCAAGACATGGGTGTCCCATGATGGCTCATGGTCGGCCAACGGGAGGGGGTGGGGGTGGGGTGGGTTGGTTTTTATAAAAATGGCAACTTACTTTTATAAATATGTGATTTTTATAAAATCGTAAGACGTTTTAGTGAAATTTTGTGAGTTTTTGACGAAACGAAGTTCTAAATAATTATTTTGTTTAAAAACATTTTCAAACATTTATTTTGATTGAATTATAACTCGTTAGACGTTGAAATACGCGTTTAAGCGCAGTATTCTTCCGATTACGCGATTTTCGGCATTTTACCGAAACTTGTATTTGGCTTTGAAATTAAATACTAGATAGTATTACGTTCCATAATATATTATTTGTTATTCCATATTTGATGTTTAAGGCACCACATTTTGTATTTTGAGTCCAAATCCTGTGTACATTTATCCGTTCACAGCGATTTAATTGTTGTAACTTTCACATACGAACTCCGTTTTCGACGTTCTATATATCCACAGGTTCGTATTTACAAGAAGATCGTTTTATGAATATTATTATTCTCAAAATAATAATTGTACGATTATCGAATTTTTACGCTACAGTA
Organism: Cichorium intybus; assembly: GCA_023525715.1. Taxonomy (NCBI): domain Eukaryota; kingdom Viridiplantae; phylum Streptophyta; class Magnoliopsida; order Asterales; family Asteraceae; genus Cichorium; species Cichorium intybus. Next base: position 115,675,206 of record CM042009.1, on the reverse strand, counting down.
GTTTACTGTCCGTATTTTCGACGTTTAATTGATAATTGTTTTGAATTAGCGTACGTAGTATTATAATATCTAATAATACATCGCAATATCATGGAAATTACTTTTCAATATATGGTTTAACGTACGCTTCGTTTGACTACAGTTGACTTTCGTTGACCAAAATTTACAATTGTCACATGTTGCCTGAATGTGAAAAATTATCATTTTAACCTTCTAAGAAAAACCAATAACATAAATCAAAATTTCAGCACAAATGAACAATTTTAAAACACAAAATAAAGATTTTTAAAAAGATGGGAGAAATAAGCATAACTTGATAGACGACAACATCAACTGCTGAACCACCGTCGCATCGTCGTCGGTGTTGTTGTTGTTGTCATCCGCTATAGCCCTCCATAATAGCCTTTGATGTTGTGGTCGACGATGTCAGGGAAGACAATAATTGCCTTAAGGGCGACGACCGATGGTGGTCGTGGCGGTGGCGAGGGTGATGACCAATGATAGTGGTGGTGGTGAGGACGTCGATTAATGGTGGAGGTGGTAAGGGTGGTGACTATGGTGGAGTGAGTGTTTCTAAGGGTCTGTTTGTTAGCCTCTTAATTGAAAAATTAAGAGGCAATTCTTAACATTTAAAATTAAGTGTTTGATAGGGTATGGTTTTTAGCCTCTTAATTTGATAATAGCCCCTTAAAAACTCAGACTTAAGAGTGTGATATATCTAAATAAATAAAAGAGACTTTATTTCCATTTGTACCTAACCTTTTCAACCATCGTTCCCCATCCTCTCTTCATCTCGCCTCCTCCCACCTTGAACCCGTCTCCTTCTTCTCCTCCGTTCACGTTCGTTTCCTCCGTTCACGTCTAACTGGCAACATCTCGAGAAGCCGGCCGCCGCCGCCGCCGTTCTCCTTTCTGCGCCTGTTATCGCCGGCAAACAACCCCTAATTTGTGTTATGTCACCATGATTCAAATTGCCATGTTACAAACTATTCTAATAAGTAATTTTATTAAAGTATAATATCTTAATAAGAAATAATGTTAAAACTACAACGCTATGAACAAAAATAAAAGACAACGTCATAGTAAAAAGTGTTATATTTCTATTTTTACATTTAGCCTCTCAGAAATAAACAAATTTCATTTATCAAGAATCAATATTGAATACAAATACCCCGGGTTTGACCGCCTGAAAGAATGTTCCAAGAGTCGAGTACTAAAACAAAACTAAGGACCTGTTTGTTAGCCTCTTATTTGAAAAATTAAGAGGCAATTCTTAACTTTTAAAATTAAGTGTGTTTGATAGGGTATGATTTTTAGCCTCTTAATTTGATAATAACCCCTTAAAAATTCAGACTTGAGAGTGTATTATATCTGAATAAATAAAAGAGACTCTATTTCCATTTGTGCCCTAACCTTTTCAGCCATCGTTCCCCATCCTCTCTTCATCTCGCCTCCTCTCACCTTGAATTCAGCCATCGTTAAAATTCAGATTTGAGACTGTGATCTATCTGAATAAATAAAAGAGACTCTATTTCCATTTGTGCCTAGCCTTTTCAGCCATCGTTCCCCTTCCTCTCTTCATCTCGCCTCCTCCCACCTTGAACCCGTCTCCTTCTTCTCCTCCGTTCATGTCTGACCGACGACATCTCGGGAAGCCATACGCCTCCACCGCCGTTCTCCTTTCTGCGTTTGTTATCGCCGGCAAACAACCCCTAATTTGTGTTATGTCACTATAATTCAAATTGCCAGGTTACCAACTATTCTAATAAGTAATTTTATTAAAGTATAATATCTTAATAAGAAATAATGTTAAAACTACAATGCTATGAACAAAAATAAAATACAACACTATAGTAACAAGAGTTATATTGCTATTTTTACATTTAGCCTCTCAGAAATAAACAAATTTAATTTATCAAGAATCAATATTGAATCCAAACACCCTAGGTTCTACCGCCCGAAAGAATGTTCCAAGAGTCGAGTACTAAGACAAAACTAAGGACGTGTTTCTTAGCCTCTTAATTTAAAAATTAATAGGCAATTCTTAAATTTTAAAATTAAGTGTGTTTGATAAGGTATGAGTTTTAGCCTCTTTATTTGATAATAGCCCTTAAAAATATAGACTTGAGAGTGTATTATATCTGAATAAATAAAATAGACTCTATTTCCATTTGTGCCTAACCTTTTCAGCCATCGTTCCCCATCCTCTCTTCATCTTGCCTCCTTTCACCTTGAACCCGTCTCCTTCTTCTCCTTCGTTCATGTTCGTCTCCTCCGTTCATGTCTGACCGGCGACATCTCGAGAAGCTAGACGCCGCCGCCACGTTCTCCTTTGTACACCTGTAATCGTCGACAAACAACCCTTAATTTGTGTTATGTCACCATAATTCAAATTGCCAATTTACCAACTATTATAATAAGTAACTTTATAAAAAGTATAATATCTTAATAAGAAATAATATTAAAATTACAATGTTATGAACAAAAATAAAGTACAACACTATAGTAAAAAGAGTTATATTGTTGTTTTTAGATTTAGCCTCTTATAAGTAAACAAATTTAATTTATCAAAATTCAATATTGAATCCAAACACCCCGGGTTCAACCGCCCGAAAGAATGTTCCAAGAGTCGAGTACTAAAACTAAACTAAGGACATGTTTGTTAGCCTCTTAATTGAAAATTTCAGAGGCAATTCTTAAGTTTTAAAATTAAGTGTGTTTGATAAGGTATGATTTTTAGCCTCTTAATTTGATAATAGCCCCTTAAAAATTCAGACTTGAGAGTGTATTATATCTGAATAAATAAAAGAGAGTTTATTTCCATTTGTGTCTAACCTTTTCAGCCATCGTTCCCCATCCTCTCTTCATCTCGCCTCCTCTCACCTTGAACTCGTCTCCTTCTTCTCCTCCGTTCATGTTCGTCTCCTCCGTTCACGTATGACCGACGACATCTCGAGAAGCCAGATGCCGCCGCTGCCATTCTCCTTTCTGTGATTTGGATTTAAGTTTGGTTTCTGATTTCTGAGTTGGATCTCGGAATCAGATTGGAATGTTTTGATTGATTGTGATTTGGATTTAATTTTAGATCAATAATTTTCCTTTCGCATTTTTTGAGTTTTTCGGTTCTTTACGTGTATGAACAGAAACCGTCTATAAAGTGACACTATAGATTGGTCGAGTTTTGACACGGATTGTCGTCCACTGACTCCACGGTTCAACCCTTACTTACTACTAGCTAGTGACTGGTAAGGTTAAATATTGTATTTTTTGACCGCATCAACGACTGCGATGTGTCAAATTTTGGCGCCGTTGTCGGGGAGTTGTGCGTCCGACATACTGTGTCAATCAATTGTTTTCTCGATAGTTTTTGGTGGTTTGATTGTTTTTCTCGGTCGTTTGCATCATGTGCATGCGCACGCGTCGAGGTGAACAAACGTCATTTCTTTTGTTTGATTCAGAAATTGAAAGAACCGCACGACAGAATCACATTCGCAAACGTTTATTTAATATGAGTTCAAATGATGTTTTAGTTGAGGATGCTACCCATGAGCTACATAGCAAGGTAACAGAGGGACAACCGAGTGTGCCCTCAGTTCCGGTAAATGCCAATGGAGCTTCCACGAGTGCTGGTGTTAGCGCAGTTTCAGCCCCTATGTCTCTTCCACCATATATTCAGCCTGTAGTTCCACCAGTTAGTCAACCTATTCCTAACCCTTGTGTGAATCCTGTAGCAACTGTGCCAACGTGGGGAGTACCGAATCATGATGGTGCTCCACGCCAATGCCAGCTACCGCAGATTCCACGCCAACGCCAGCCACCGCAGATTCCACAACCACGACAACCTCAGAAACCTCAGCAACCCATACCACAACAGCAACCACAGCAATACCATGCTCAATTGGGAGACCTAGAGTACGAAGATGGAGATGATGGTTGGATACCCGACCATCACTACAATAATAACCAGTGGAATCAAGGTCGAGGACCTCCACGACAACAGTAGCAGCACAGAAATAAATGGCGAGGACAACGATATTATAACAATGAGTTATACAACAATGGTAATCTCGTTCCTCCGCTTTATTTTGGACAACCGATTGGGCAATCGGTTGCATCACACTTCCAACCACGGGAGTATGATGACGCGTCACCTATATTTTTTCCTGAAAATGCAGATTGTCAGGTAGAGATTAGGCCGTAATTGTTAGGAGTATTCCCTGAATTTAGGGGTTATAAGCAGGATGATCCTTATAACCACCTTTACGAGTTTTTAGCTATTGCCAATGCAAATATACATAGGAATGCCAACAGAGATTTCTTTAGGCTTAAGTTATTTCCATTCACACTCAAAGATAAGGCTAAGTACTGGTTTACGTCGTTGCCAGCCAACAGTATCAGAACTTGGGAGCATTTGAAGACGAAGTTCTTGCAAGAGTTCTATCCTGTAAGTAAGACATCTGAGATAAGGAGGGCCATACAGGATTTTCAGCAAAAGCCCGAGGAAGCATTCCATGATGCTTTTGAGAGATTAAAAGAACTGTTGCACTCATGTCCACATAATGAATTTCCATGATGGCAACTGGTTAAGATTTTCTATGATGGTGTCGACAGCACAAGTCAAGCTATGGTCAATGCATCATCTGGAGGTACGATTATGATGCAGGACTCCGAGACAACATGGAGATTTTTAGAGCAACTTAGTAATGGATCCAAAACCAGCGAACCCCCAAAGGATCGAATGGCAGTTGTAGCGAATATGGAAATGGAAAACAAATGGAAAAAGGAGTTTCTGACTGAAATAGGAATTATTACAAGGAAGTTCAATCAATTGCTCACAATATTAAGAAAGGAAAAAGGAGCATATGTGTTGCACGGTCAGACTATTTGTAATAACTGTGGCGAAGTTGGTCATTATTGTGATGAGTGCAAAATGACACCGGAAGAGGTAAGTCAAATACATGGATATTGACAATTTCGAAACACGCCCCGTCCATTTAAGGAGAACAATCAAAGAGATAGCAAGAAGCAACAAGGGGATCCTCAACATCTGATGTCAAAGCCAAAGCCCGAGAATAAAGAATTCAATAACAAAATAGATGAACTCTATAATTTTGTGGTTGGAATTAAACAGGCAGAAGATGCAAACACCCAATCATTGTTAAGATTAGGAGCTCAGCTTAGTAAGTTAGGAAAGAACATCAAACAAGATAAGGGTCAAAAAATGCAACCTAAGGAAGACCAAGTGAATGAAATAATCACATTAAGGAGTGGTAAGAAGGTGGATAACAAGATCGTTGCTCCACAGCACAAGGATGATAGTGATGTCGAAATCATTTTCGATGAGAAGGAGGAACTGGAAAAGAAAGAAAAGAATATGCAAGGAGAGATGAAGGAACCTGAGGGAAAATGGGAAGTATGAGAGCAGTGGTACTGCTCCTTTTCCTACGGCTTTGGAAAAGCTCGTAGCAAAACCATATGGTAAGCGAGGACCTCAGACATAGGAAATGTGGGATTTGTTCAGTCAAATCAAGGGCAACATTCCACTGGTCAAATTAATTAAAGAAGTTCCGTCTTACGCTAAATTTCTTGGAATACATGTGCATTCACAAAAAGCAAATCCTCTCTCACCGTCCTAAAAAATTGAGTTAACTGAGTATGTTAGCTCGATAATCTTGGATACCCTCCCACCCAAGATGAAGGATCCAGGAGCTCCTCTAATATCAGTAGATTTAGGATACATCCATATCAAGAGAGCTTTGTTAGATCTAGGTGCAAGTGTGAACATTCTTCCAGGACAGCTCTTCGACAAATATGAATTTGGGACCCTAAGACACACGAATGTTATCTTACAGCTTGTTGATAAATCTACTAAGATACCACGGGGGATGTTATCAGATGTGAGAATCTAGGTAGGAGATTTTTACTACGCAACAAATTTTCTTGTGCTTGATACCCACCAAGTTGCCAAAGAGGAACAACCAACAATCATTCTTGGGCGCCCATTCCTTGCAACAACAAATGCTCACATTGACTGCCGCACTGGAGAAATGGGAATCTCCTTTGGACATCAACAGTCAAAAATCAATATTTTCAATACTAATGGAGGCACAATAGAGGAACAAGAATGTTATCAAATTGACATTGTGGATGAGTTGGTACAACAATATACGCCTGAAGTTTCGCAAACAGAATCGGAAGAATTTTTGGAGTCAGTAGAAGAGGAACATGAAGTCGTCGAAGACAAAATAATGGAGGAAGGACATGGATATGAGGAATGTTTGCAAGTCGAAAAGCTACCATCAGAAATAACCAAATTGCTCAAACCTTCACTACAAGAACCACTGGCACTAGAACTTAATACATTGCCATCTCATTTGAAGTATGCATTTCTCGGAAAAAATGACAATTTGCCAGTAATTCTGTCAGCATATTTGACAGTGGAACAAGAGAAATCACTATTAGAAGTACTATCCAAGTACAAAGAGGCAATTGGGTGGACCATCGCAGATTTAAAAGGAATTAGTCCAACAACATGCATGCATCGCATCATTACAGAGGAAGGGACCAAGCTCGCACGAGACACTCAACGCTGATTAAATCCGAATTTACGCGAGGTAGTAAAGAAAGAGGTGTTAAAATGGTTAGATGCAGGAATCATCTACCCAATTTCTGACAGTGAATGGGTCAGCCCTACGCAGACTGTACCCAAGAAGTCAGGAATCACAGTTGTAGACACAAAAGATGGTGATAAAGTGTCTACGAGGCCAGTAACAGGATGACGGGTATGCATTGATTACAGGAAGCTCAATGCTGCAACATTAAAGGATCATTTCCCTGTTCCCTTCATTGATCAAATAGTTGAGAAATTGGCAGGTCAAAAGTACTATTGCTTCTTGGATGGATATTCAGGATACAACCAAATCGCGGTTCACCCCCTGAAGACCAAGCAAAGACGACATTTACATGTCCGTACGGTACTTTCGCATTTTGAGTGACGCCCTTTAATTTATGTAATGCACCTGCAACCTTTTAGCGATGCATGATGGCAATATTTTCGGATATAATAGGGGATGCATTAGAAATCTTTATGGATGACTTCTCTATTTTTGGTTTATCTTTTTATGCATGTTTGATGCAGCTAGAAAAAGTCCTGGCAAGATGCGTGGAATCCAATTTGGTCTTAAGTTGGGAGAAAAGTCATTTAATGATCAGAGAAGGTATCGTTTTAGGGCATGTGGTATCCGAACGAGGATTCGAGGTAGATCGAGCTAATGTTAAGGTAATTTCCCCATTACCCCCTCCAACGTCAGTAAAGGGAGTTAGATCATTTCTTGGACATGCTGGAGTTTACAGAAGATTCATTAAGGATTTCACCACAATCTCTAAACCGCTATGTGGCCTTCAACTGAAAGATGCTCCATTTGTGTTCAATGAAGAGTACATCAAAGCATTCAACATTCTGAAGAATATATTAGTTGAGGCACCTATCTTGAAACCGCCCGATTGGTCCAAACCATTTGAGATCATGTGTGATGCTAGTGACTATGCTGCTAGTGCAGTATTAAGATAAAGGATTGATAAAAAAACCTGTAGTCATATGTTACGCAAGCAAGACCTTCTCAGAAGCACAACTGAATTACACAACCATGGAAAAGGAATTACTTGCTGTAGTGTTTGCACTGGATAAGTTTAGGTCATATATTTGGGGATCTAAGGTTTTGATCTACACGGATCACAGTGCAGTGCGACATTTGTTGGCGAAAAAAGAGTCCAAACCAAGACTGATATGCTGGATTCTTTTACTTCAAGAATTTAATTTGGAAATCAAGGACAAGAAGGGAACAGAAAACGTGGTAGCTGATCATTTGTCACGGTTACCAGCACATGGTCTCGAAGCAGGAATACAAGATGCGTTCCCTGATAAACAACTGCTTGGACTCGACAATGCTCCATGGTATGCGAATTGCGTCAATTTCTTATCTACAGGAGCAATGCCTGCACATTGGTCAAAACAGCTACAGAAGCAGTTTCGAATGTATGCACGACAATTCATTTGGTACGAACCTGAACTTTTCAAAGTAGGAGCTGATCAAATAATTTGATGATGCATACCTAACAGTAAAATTCCTAAAGTTTTGAATCATTGCCGTTCGTCTACATGTGGCAGACATTTTAGTGCTAAGAAGGACCTCCATTTACGGTAAATGGAAATTCGAGACATTAAAGGAGGACCTCCATTTACGGTAAATGGACACCGGTTGAAACCTTATATCATATCGGGCACATTCTAAGATTTACAAGTTGAAACAGTTGAGTTTTTGTGCGGTCAACCGAGTTATGAGCGCTGAAGAAACAGTGTACATCTGGCTGAAGACGTTAAACTTAGCGCTTGTCAGGAGGCAACACGATCGATGTAATTTTTATATATAAATTTAGTAGGAATAGTTAATTCAATGGAAGGAATAAGTGTGGGATAGAATCTGATGAGAACCGTAACCCTCTGTGCGCGCGACGCGGCAACACCATTTTTGCATCACGTTGAAGTTTCCAATCGTCAGATTAATGAAATCTTGCAAAAGACGGTAAAAACAAATAGAAAGGAATGGTCGCAACGTTTGGAGGATGCATTGTGGGAATACAGGACTGCGTACAAGACATCAATCGGGACGACACCTTACAGGTTAGTCTATGGGAAAGGATGTCATTTTCCAGTCAAATTAACCAACAGAGCATTGTGGGCGATCAAACAAGTGAACCTTGATTACGACTCTGCTGGAAGAGAGCCGAAATTGCAATTGTCTGAATTAGAAGAATTGCGAGATGAAGCATATGAAAATGCTGCCACATACAAGTAAAAAATGAAGACGTATCACGATGCCAAGCTGGAGTTGAAAACTTTCGAAGTAGGACAGAAGGTGTGGCTGTACAACTCGAGACTTAAAATGTTTCCAGGAAAGTTGCGGAGCAAATGGAATGGTCCATACGAAATTGTAAGTATCACTGAATACGACACAGTGGAAATTCGAGACATCAAAAGAGGACCTCCATTTACGGTAAATGGACACCGGTTGAAACCTTATATCATATAGGGCACATTCCAAGATTTACAAGTTGAAACAGTTGAGTTTTTGTGCGGTCAACCGAGTTATGAGCGCTGAAGAAACAGTGTACATCTGGCTGAAGACGTTAAACTTAGCGCTTGTCAGGAGGCAACACGATCGATGTAATTTTTATATATAAATTTAGTAGGAATAGTTAATTCAATGGAAGGAATAAGTGTGGGGTAGAATCTGATGAGAACCATAACCCTCTGTGCGCGCGACGCGGCAACACCATTTTCGCGTCACGTTGAAGTTTCCAATCGTCAGATTAATGAAATCTTGCAAAAGACGGTAAAAACCAATAGAAAGGATTGGTCGCAACGTTTGGAGGATGCATTGTGGGCATACAGGACTGCGTACAAGACATCAATCGGGACGACACCTTACAGGTTAGTCTATGGGAAAGGATGTCATTTGCCAGTCAAATTAACCAACAGAGCATTGTGGGCGATCAAACAAGTGAACCTTGATTACGACTCTGCTGGAAGAGAGCCGAAATTGCAATTGTCCAAATTAGAAGAATTGCGAGATGAAGCATACGAAAATGCTGCCACATACAAGTAAAAAATGAAGACGTATCACGATGCCAAGCTGGAGTTGAAAACTTTCGAAGTAGGACAGAAGGTGTGGCTGTACAACTCGAGACTTAAAATTTTTCCAGGAAAGTTGCGGAGCAAATGGAATGGTCCATACGAAATTGTAAGTATCACTGAATACGACACAGTGGAAATTCGAGACATCAAAAGAGGACCTCCATTTACGGTAAATGGACACCGGTTGAAACCTTATATCATATCGGGCACATTCCAAGATTTACAAGTTGAAACAGTTGAGTTTTTGTGCGGTCAACGGAGTTATGAGCGCCGAAGAAACAGTGTACATCTGGCTGAAGACGTTAAACTTAGCGCTTGTCAGGAGGCAACACGGTCGATTTAATTTTTATATATAAATTTAGTAGGAATAGTTAATTCAATGGAAGGAATAAGTGTGGGGTAGAAACTGATGAGAACCGTAACCCTCTGTGCGCGCGACGCGGCAACACCATTTTCGAGTCACGTTGAAGTTTCCAATCGTCAGATTAATGAAATCTTGGAAAAGACGGTAAAAACCAATTGAAAGGATTGGTCGCAACGTTTGGAGGATGCATTGTGGGCATACAGGACTGCGTACAAGACATCAATCGGGACGACACCTTACAGGTTAGTCTATGGGAAAGGATGTCATTTGCCAGTCAAATTAACCAACAGAGCATTGTGGGCGATCAAACAAGTAAACCTTGATTACGACTCTGCTGGAAGAGATCCGAAATTGCAATTGTCTGAATTAGAAGAATTGCGAGATGAAGCATATGAAAATGCTGCCACATACAAGTAAAAAATAAAGAGGTATCACGATGCCAAGCTGGAGTTGAAAACTTTCGAAGTAGGACAGAAGGTGTGGCTGTACAACTCGAGACTTAAAATGTTTCTAGGAAAGTTGCGGAGCAAATGGAATGGTCCATACGAAATTGTAAGTATCACTGAATACGACATAGTCAAAATTCGAGACATCAAAGGAGGACCTCCATTTACGGTAAATGGACACCGGTTGAAACCTTATATCATATCGGGCACATTCCAAGATTTTCAAGTTGAAACAGTTGAGTTTTTGTGCGGTCAACCGAGTTATGAGCGCTGAAGAAACAATGTACATCTGGCTGAAGACGTTAAACTTAGCGCTTGTCAGGAGGCAACACGATCGATGTAATTTTTATATATAAATTTAGTAGGAATAGTTAATTCAATGGAAGGAATAAGTGTGGGGTAGAATCTGATGAGAACCGTAACCCTCTGTGCGCGCTAGGGATGAGCAAAACCGAACACGGAAACCGAGAAACCGACAAAAACCGACAAAACCGAAACCGAATAACCGAAACCAAAACGGAAACCGGTGGTGCGGGTTTGATTTTTTTAAAACCGAAACTGTCTGTTTCGGTTTCGGTTTTTCTTGTCAAAACCGACCCACAGGAACCGAACCGACCCAATTTAGCAGAAACCGACCCACAGAAACCGAACCGACCCGGGAATTAACAAATGTGAAATACCTTTTATATATATTACTATTTATTAATTATTTATATGTCATTTATAATTTTATTTACACAAAAATCTAATAATCGGTTTTGATTTTTCTTGTTAAAGTTTGTTGTCATTTACTTGGTTGTTTTGTCGTTAAACTTGGTTGTTAAAGTTTGTTGTCGTTTGGTTGGTTGTTTTGTCGTTAAACTTGATTTGGTTGTCTAAACTAGGTGGTTTAAACATTAAACTTGGTTGTCTTCAAACTTTTAGCAATGTACTTTTGAATTGTGAGTTGGTTTGATGTTAAAATTGGTGTTTTTGATTTTTATGTATTTTTTAAGATTTGCTGGAAAATGGGTTCAAAACCGACCCACGGGTTTAAACCCAAAACCCACGAAACCATGGGTTCAAACCGAAACCGACCCAAAACCGACTATAAAAACCGAAACCGAAACCGACTAGAAACCGAAACCGACGGTTTGTAAAAACCAGAAACCGAACTAATCGGTTTGGGTTCGGTTTTGGGTCTAAAACCGACCCAAACCGACCCATGCTCATCCCTAGTGCGCGCGACGCGGCAACACCATTTTCGCGTCACGTTGAAGTTTCCAATCGTCAGATTAATGAAATCTTGCAAAAGACGGTAAAAACCAATAGAAAGGATTGGTCGCAACGTTTGGAGGATGCATTGTGGGCATACAGGACTGCGTACAAGACATCAATCGGGACGACACCTTACAGGTTAGACTATGGGAAAGGATGTCATTTGCCAGTCAAATTAACCAACAGAGCATTGTGGGCGATCAAACAAGTGAACCTTGATTACGACTCTGCTGGAAGAGAGCCGAAATTGCAATTGTCTGAATTAGAAGAATTGCGAGATGAAGCATATGAAAATGCTGCCACATACAAGTAAAAAATGAAGACGTATCACGATGCCAAGCTGGAGTTGAAAACTTTCGAAGTAGGACAGAAGGTGTGGCTGTACAACTCGAGACTTAAAATGTTTCCAGGAAAGTTGCGGAGCAAATGGAATGGTCCATACGAAATTGTAAGTATCACTGAATACGACACAGTGGAAATTCGAGACATCAAAAGAGGACCTCCATTTATGGTAAATGGACACCGGTTGAAACCTTATATCATATCGGGCACATTCCAAGATTTACAAGTTGAAACAGTTGAGTTTTTGTGCGGTCAACCGAGTTATGAGCGCTGAAGAAACAGTGTACATCTGGCTGAAGACGTTAAACTTAGCGCTTGTCAGGAGGCAACACGATCGATGTAATTTTTATATATAAATTTAGTAGGAATAGTTAATTCAATGGAAGGAATAAGTGTGGGGTAGAATCTGATGAGAACCGTAACCCTCTGTGCACGCGACGCGGCAACACCATTTTCGCCTCACGTTGAAGTTTCCAATCGTCAGATTAATGAAATCTTGCAAAAGACGGTAAAAACCAATAGAAAGGATTGGTCGCAACGTTTGGAGGATGCATTGTGGGCATACAGGACTACGTACAAGACATCAATCGGGACGACACCTTACAGGTTAGACTATGGGAAAGGATGTCATTTGCCAGTCAAATTAACCAACAGAGCATTGTGGGCGATCAAACAAGTGAACCTTGATTACGACTCTGCTGGAAGAGAGCCGAAATTGCAATTGTCCAAATTAGAAGAATTGCGAGATGAAGCATACGAAAATGCTGCCACATACAAGTAAAAAATGAAGACGTATCACGATGCCAAGCTGGAGTTGAAAACTTTCGAAGTAGGACAGAAGGTGTGGCTGTACAACTCGAGACTTAAAATTTTTCCAGGAAAGTTGCGGAGCAAATGGAATGGTCCATACGAAATTGTAAGTATCACTGAATACGACACAGTGGAAATTCGAGACATCAAAAGAGGACCTCCATTTACGGTAAATGGACACCGGTTGAAACCTTATATCATATCGGGCACATTCCAAGATTTACAAGTTGAAACAGTTGTGTTTTTGTGCGGTCAACCGAGTTATGAGCGCTGAAGAAACAGTGTACATCTGGCTGAAGACGTTAAACTTAGCGCTTGTCAGGAGGCAACACGATCGATGTAATTTTTATATATAAATTTAGTAGGAATAGTTAATTCAATGGAAGGAATAAGTGTGGGGTAGAATCTGATGAGAACCGTAACCCTCTGTGAGCGCGACGCGGCAACACCATTTTCGCGAAGTTTCCAATCGTCAGATTAATGAAATCTTGCAAAAGACGGTAAAAACCAATAGAAAGGATTGGTCACAACGTTTGGAGGATGCATTGTGGGCATACAGGACTGCGTACAAGACATCAATCGGGACGACACCTTACAGGTTAGTCTATGGGAAAGGATGTCATTTGCCAGTCAAATTAACCAACAGAGCATTGTGGGCGATCAAACAAGTGAACCTTGATTACGACTCTGCTGGAAGAGAGCCGAAATTGCAATTGTCCGAATTAGAGGAATTGCGAGATGAAGCATATGAAAATGCTGCCACATACAAGTAAAAAATGAAGACGTATCACGATGCCAAGCTGGAGTTGAAAACTTTCGAAGTAGGACAGAAGGTGTGGCTGTACAACTCGAGACTTAAAATGTTTCCAGGAAAGTTGCGGAGCAAATGGAATGGTGACAACGCCTAGTGATATCAAGTATTTTAGGCGTTGTTGAGCCCTGTTCTTGATGAAATTATATCAAATATGTCTGGGTATTCTCACTTTTCGTGCCAGGACTTGTTTGAAAGAAAAGAATGGAAACAGGGACTAAAAGCGTGCAAAAGGAAGAAGTTTGGAAAAGAATGAAAAATCAAGGAAACACGTACGCGCGCCGCGGATCTATGAAACGCGCGACGCGGGCTTAAGGCGGTGTAACACATTCAAATGACGAAAAAACGGGAAAAGATAAGTACGCGCGCCGCGGATTCTTCATCTGCGCGGCGCGGCTGCGAGAAATTTGCAAATATAAATAGAGGCAATTCCAGCCGAAAACCCTAGCAAAGACCGGGTGTAAAATCGACCTTGAAGCTCTTTGACTCCAAGATTTCGTTCCAGCAACTTCTCAAGTGGTATTTTCATGTTTTGGATTTTATTTTCATTTAGTTAGATATTTGTAAGCTTTGGTTTGTATCTTTGGGAGTGACAACCATTGGTACCATGCTTAGGTTTATGTTTTAGTATTATTTAGTACTGCTTGGATGTTTGGAATCTGAATTTGGTTAATGAAAGCATTTGGTTATAATTAATCTTGGTTTATGAATATTTTGATGTTTTGGAAGTTTGTTTGTGTTTGAATTGTGTTTGGATATTGTTTTAGCCTTGTTTGGGACTATTTCCTTTGCTGAAATCAGTAGCCAATTAGGTTAGTTTTGGGCATTGAACTTTAGCTAGTAGCTGTTCAGTCAGAACCCTAGTTATTAGTTAGGTTATGCCTTGTTTGGTTTGGATGCCTTTGTTTGCTTCTGATTCAGAAATGCACTTCTGATTTCAGAAAGTAACTAGGTTAGTTTGAGTTGAGTTTAGCTTATGCTTGGCTTGACTTTGTTTGGTTATTGCTTTTAGGTAGTTGAGCACTAGAAACTAGATCCTCCGACTGTAGCGTGACACTACTAGTTGGTAATCTGTCATTTAGTCTAACCACGAAGCTCCTGCGGATCGACCCTGACTACCACTGTGCTAGTGTGTGTTAGGTTTTCTTTATTTTTGACCGCACGACGACCTAGGCGTGTCAAATTTTAGCGCCGTTGCCGGGGAGCTGTGAGCTTAGATTAGGTGATTTGTAGGACTTAGCTTCTGATTTTTGATGTTTGATTTTAGTTATTTGAATTCTGGTATGTGTACGTCTTCATAATGGGCGATTACATGTACCCGGATCAGTATTATGAAGATTATGAAAACCCGGCCGACACCTATTACGAGGATGATTGCTACAATGGATCACCCGATGACAATGGATAGAGGACCGAGGAGTCATCTCAACCTGAAAATTCTGCAACTTGGGCCCAACTTTGGGTACTCTGGTATAACACTCACCAAGAACAGAAGGACCAGGCTGATGCTCTTTTAAGATTGCAAGCTTCTTTAGATAGGTTAGAGGAAAGTTGGACATGTTCGCCACCTTCGCCAGAACCGGAGGCGAGTGATTTTTTTACCAATAATAATGTGTGTGAACTTGCATCACCTGAATATGTGATGGAAGGGCATACACCGTGGAAAAGTCAAGAGACCACCGAGATGGTCAAAACGGTTGTTGAGGAAGAGGTTATAGGTGACAATACTTCCCCTGACTCAACAGCTTTTAATGTTTTTGGTGTTTTTGAAAATGTTGATCTGGTGATGAGTGAATCCATACCATCACCAGACAATTTGGTTAATGGGGATGTTGAGGAGGAGTCTGTAAGTGACAGTACAGATCTCGGCCCAACAATTCCCGAAATTGTTGAAATTGCCAATGTTTTTGGGGAAGGGGGTGTAGATGACAATATTACCCCTGACCCTATAATTTTTGAAAATTTTGAGAAATTTGAAAGTAAGGATCTGATGATGGGAGACTTTGTACCACCATCAGATCAAACCAGTGGCTCACTTTTGGTACCGATCCACCTGTTGGACGATGATCAAGAAGTTGATGCTGACGAGTTGATATTTGAAAATAAAAAACATGATTTTATCACCACTCATGATCCATTCATGATTGGAAAATTAGATGTAATCAATACTATCGATGAGGACATATGGAAGCATCCTGATATGTTGCCTTCCGATTCCATTCGATTGGAAAATTTTTATTGGTACTGCAAACCAAAATTGCAACCTGAAGATAGCATGCGAGACACTAGCAACCGAGGTGTGAAACAACTACTGGAAGCGGCACCGGGCGCGCTTCACGTCAAGCCAGTGATTTTGAAGAGATATAGAAGGAAGGACCGAGCTTGGAGGTTCAAAGCTACCTCCAAGCATTCACGAGAGTTAATCAAAAAGCCGCAACTAGGCAGCAACAGGAGAACCAACAAGCCATTCGACCCAGGAAAGTTTGCGGAGCAGTGGATCAACAAAGCAACGGTGGTGACTGAAAATCAGCAGAAACAAATGGCGTACGATCCACCGTAGCTGTAGAAGAAGTACCATGTCTGGCTGAAGACGTTAAACTTAGCGCTTGTTGGGAGGCAACTCATCGTGTCATAGGTTAGGTTTTATATTTCTTAGAATTAATTAGGAAAATGCATCAATCTTTTTGCAGGTATTAGTGGTCTAAAATTAGCGCTTGTCAGGAGGCAACACGATCGATGTAATTTTTATATATAAATTTAGTAGGAATAGTTAATTCAATGGAAGGAATAAGTGTGGGGTAGAATCTGATGAGAACCGTAACCCTCTGTGCGCGCGACGCGGCAACACCATTTTCGCGAAGTTTCCAATCGTCAGATTAATGAAATCTTGCAAAAGACGGTAAAAACCAATAGAAAGGATTGGTCGCAACGTTTGGAGGATGCATTGTGGGCATACAGGACTGCGTACAATACATCAATCGGGACGACACCTTACAGGTTAGTCTATGGGAAAGGATGTCATTTGCCAGTCAAATTAACCAACAGAGCATTGTGGGCGATCAAACAAGTGAACCTTGATTACGACTCTGCTGGAAGAGAGCCGAAATTGCAATTGTCCGAATTATAGGAATTGCGAGATGAAGCATATGAAAATGCTGCCACATACAAGTAAAAAATGAAGACGTATCACGATGCCAAGCTGGAGTTGAAAACTTTCGAAGTAGGACAGAAGGTGTGGCTGTACAACTCGAGACTTAAAATGTTTCCAGGAAAGTTGCGGAGCAAATGGAATGGTCCATACGAAATTGTAAGTATCACTGAATACGACACAGTGGAAATTCGAGACATCAAAGGAGGACCTCCATTTACGGTAAATGGACACCGGTTGAAACCTTATATCATATCGGGCACATTCCAAGATTTACAAGTTGAAATAGTTGTGTTTTTGTGCGGTCAACCGAGTTATGAGCGCTGAAGAAACAGTGTACATCTGGCTGAAGACATTAAACTTAGCGCTTGTCAGGAGGCAACACGATCGATGTAATTTTTATATATAAATTTAGTAGGAATAGTTAATTCAATGGAAGGAATAAGTGTGGGGTAGAATCTGATGAGAACCGTAACCCTCTATGCGCGCGACGCGGCAACACCATTTTCGCGAAGTTTCCAATCGTCAGATTAATGAAATCTTGCAAAAGACGGTAAAAACCAATAGAAAGGATTGGTCGCAACGTTTGGAGGATGCATTGTGGGCATACAGGACTGCGTACAAGACATCAATTGGGACGACACCTTACAGGTTAGTCTATGGGAAAGGATGTAATTTGCCAGTCAAATTAACCAACAAAGCATTGTGGGCGATCAAACAAGTGAACCTTGATTACGACTCTGCTGGAAGAGAGTCGAAATTGCAATTGTCCGAATTAGAAGAATTGCAAGATGAAGCATATGAAAATGCTGCCACATACAAGTAAAAAATAAAGACGTATCACGATGCCAAGCTGGAGTTGAAAACTTTCGAAGTAGGACAGAAGGTGTGGCTGTACAACTCGAGACTTAAAATGTTTCCAGGAAAGTTGCGGAGCAAATGGAATGGTCCATACGAAATTGTAAGTATCACTGAATATGACACAGTGGAAATTCGAGACATCAAAGGAGGACCTCCATTTACGGTAAATGGACACCGGTTGAAACCTTATATCATATCGGGCACATTCCAAGATTTACAAGTTGAAACAGTTGAGTTTTTGTGCGGTCAACCGAGTTATGAGCGCTGAAGAAACAGTGTACATCTGGCTGAAGACGTTAAACTTAGCGCTTGTCAGGAGGCAACACGATCGATGTAATTTATATATATAAATTTATTAGGAATAGTTAATTCAATGGAAGGAATAAGTGTGGGGTAGAATCTGATGAGAACCGTAACCCACTATGCGCGCGACGCGGCAACACCATTTTCGCGAAGTTTCCAATCGTCAGATTAATGAAATCTTGCAAAAGACGGTAAAAACCAATAGAAAGGATTGGTCGCAACGTTTGGAGGATGCATTGTGGGCATACAGGATTGCGTACAAGACATCAATCGGGACGACACCTTACAGGTTAGTCTATGGGAAAGGATGTCATTTGCCAGTCAAATTAACCAACAGAGCATTGTGGGCGATCAAACAAGTGAACCTTGATTACGACTCTACTGGAAGAGAGCCGAAATTGCAATTGTCCGAATTAGAGGAATTGCGAGATGAAGCATATGAAAATGCTGCCACATACAAGTAAAAAATGAAGACGTATCACGATGCCAAGCTGGAGTTGAAAACTTTCGAAGTAGGACAGAAGGTGTGGCTGTACAACTCGAGACTTAAAATGTTTCCAGGAAAGTTGCGGAGCAAATGGAATGGTCCATACGAAATTGTAAGTATCACTGAATACGACACAGTGGAAATTCGAGACATCAAAGGAGGACCTCCATTTACGGTAAATGGATACCGGTTGAAACCTTATATCATATCGGGCACATTCCAAGATTTACAAGTGGAAACAGTTTAGTTTTTGTGCGGTCAACCGAGTTATGAGCGCTGAAGAAACTGTGTACATCTGGCTGAAGACGTTAAACTTAGCGCTTGTTAGGAGGCAACACGATCGATGTAATTTTTGTATATAAATTTAGTAGGAATAGTTAATTCAATGGAAGGAATAAGTGTGGGGTAGAATCTGATGAGAACCGTAACCCTCTGTGCGCGCGACGCGGCAACACCATTTTCGCGTCACGGCATATTTGAATTCGCGATAAGCTGATAAACAATAGAAGAAGCTCGCGCCGCCGCACTTCACATGTCGCGGACCAGCTTATCAAAATTCGAATTTCAAATAACAACCAACAGAGTTGCAGCTCTTATCAAATTCTTTTCCACAAGTATATAAATTCTAATAAAAACGATCATTCTAACAATTGCTGTAAGTCAAGGACTTCGATTAATTGCTTTCAATTCCTTCAATCACACAACAATTTTGATCCAAGTAAGTACCAAGAATTTTCCTCATTTGTATTCTTGAACACACTAAGTAGAATTCTCTGATTCCCCTCTGTTAAGATGATTGGACTACAATGTATGTTTCTGGGTGCCATATAATGATAAATAGAAGACAACCCAATAATTTTATCATCGATTTAGGACATAAACTGCTGTAATTTATGACATTAGTATCGAACTGCATACGCCTCGTCGCGAACCATCGTATCACGCTACGCGGATGTTGAACAATCATATGACGCGACGCGAGATGTGATGTGCCGCGCCGCGTATGACGTCTGAACTGAGCTGAATTTAAATTTTTTGCAGGAAAATGTCATCCCAGGATTCCAGCACAGATATCGAGTGGCTTGCAGAGCCGGTGTATGCGTTAAGTTTCATAAAACGCCGATTTAGGGATCGATTAACCGTGTGTATGAAAAAGAAGATTCTCTAGTCACAAACAATCGATTGGGACACTACGAGGGAAGCCAGAATCATGGAGGTTCTAGATCCCTGGTTGACTCAAGTGGGACTGAAAAATAACCAAGCTAACTATACTTGCCGTGCTTTTTCGAAAAGTTTCCGAATGGATGAAACCGTTTACCGTGACCCGTTTCTGGAATTTCTGGCCACATTCGATTTTGATCGGGAGCCGATAGACATGAGGGATACTTCAGAGATTACCTTCCGATTAGGGGGTGTGCAGCTTTACTGTAGTGTTACGGAGTTTGGCACGCGACTTAGCTTGTACACTTAGGAGGAAACAGAGGATGATGGGTTTGATTCGTTTATACGTACGAGCTCACGAGTCCCGAGCGCATCTTTTTCGGCTTCCAAATTTTGGAGGTCAATTGCCTCCACACGCTACAATTCGAACACACTCTCTACTGCATATATGTATCTACCGTCACACCGTATGTTGCATTGGCTTGTCGCTACGATGTTACGACTCCTACCGGATGTCGACCACGTGACGTACCACGATCTCTTCATCATGTGGTCGATGATTTCGAAACTGGAGACGTGTAACATCCCGTATATGATCGCTGACTACTTCAAAAGGGTGGTCGATAGCCCATTGGAGATAAGGGCGTTGGGGGTGGACATTTTATCACTCGTTTGGCGTGAACATATGGGGTACTGACTAGTTACGAGACGAGGCGACTGACTGAGTTTCCTCCGACGATGTTCAGTCCGACCATCACTAACTCACGGGAGGTAGTCTATATCGATCACGGCACGGTTTTAGCTGACAAGTTCCCTGTCCCAGTTTTCCTCAAAGAACTACCCCTTTTATCAGAACAAAAGCGCTAAAGGCATCACACGGCCATCGAATCCCAACCCCCACCGCTCTTGCAGATGTTGACTTGCAATACCTATCTGGCGAGATGCGTTCCATGAAGTGGTTATTTTCGGTGCAGCGGGAGGAGTACAGACGATTAGCCGGTGACATCCAAGAAACCATCAAAAATACTGCCAACATTCAACAGCAAGTGTTATGGGTCGCGGACTGCTCGCGACAAATGTTAGGCGACATCAATAGCGTACCACCGCGCCCACAGCCACCGGTAGTGGAGTTCGATCCCGAGGAAGAATTAGAAGAAGAGGAGGAATACGTTCCGGGTGATCATGCATCCGACTCGGACACCGCAGAGAGTTGAGACAAAAAATGGATTAGGAGTTTTTTGAATAAGTATAATTTAGCAATTTTTAGGACATTTTGTTTAGGTGCATTGTTAGGAAACGTAAAAGTGGTAAAAATAATGCTTAATAAAGCGGTTGATATGAGGTAATAAAATCTTAATGATGTTTGAATGAATGCTTGCAAATAGAAAAACAACCAGCTAATTACCGCGACGCGGCGGATATATGTACGCGGCGTGGTAATTACAACGGTCTCGACACTCAGTAAGGCATTCTAATTACCGCGACGCATGCATCAAAAACACGCGCCGCGACTCACTTTAAAATGTTATGTTGTTTGTTTATTTGTTTGGTATCTTAATATTTGTTTGAGTATGTTTGTGTTGCAAGCTACCTACGGAATCAACCAGGTAGTTGCATAATGCAAGTGTGGGTTCACCGTACCCCTGCACTTGTGTTATGCCAGGCGTGTTCACTGCTGCGCCCCAACTCCTGAAAAATGTACCAAAATACGCAAACGATCACCCTGTTACATATGATCCAGACAGTCAAGCAATTCACCGTTCAAAGCGATAACTATTTTCTCCATTGTTTTGAAGTTTGCTTTTGTACAACAGGGACGTTGTACAGTTTAAAGTGTGGGGTGGGGACGGTCGAAAAGATTTTTGAATTCATGCAGAAAAAGTCATAATTTTCAACATTTTTAGCAATTTTCAAATTTTTTAAGAAGTTGTAACTTGGAAACGAATAGATTTTGAATGTTATAGCACTGTGGTATTTTTCAAAAAACACTGTTTAGTTGTCAACATGTTGGTTTTGAGTTAAAATAAGTTGAGTGTTTAGGAAGTTAGAAAATTCTGGATTTAGAGTATCACTCAGAATGGAAGTATCAATCAGTGACCTTTGTTGTTTGAGCCGGTAGGTCTGAAAATGGTGGCCCGTAAGGTATTTATGCACCTCACTACCTAAGATCGTCTGGTCTGGGATAGTGTTTTCGAAAGCTCGTTACACGAACAACATCGAAAGTCATGGATAATTCCTTAACGTCCTTTAGAATCTGAATAAGTAAGTGCACAATTGTGAACCGAAAATTCGTAATCAAGAGTTCTTTAGAAAGTCGTGATTCCCAAAGGGTATTTTGGTTATTTTTCTCAAAAATCATTTTCATCTAACTTCTTGAATACAATAAACTTTGAAAATGAAGATATTAAAAAATGTTTGGTCTCTTTGGGGACAAGCAAGACACAAGTGTGAAATGTTTGATAACGTCTATTAATATCAAGTATTATAGTCGTTATTGAGCCGAGTTTTGAATGCAATATACTTCTGAAAATACGATATTACTCATATTTTGTGCCGAGGGTGCTTGTTGCAAATTACAGGAAATACAGGGTAAAAAGTGCAAGTTTTGGTAAAGTTTGGAAAGAAGGCTACTTCAGGTCGAAGTAACACACGCGTCGCGTACCCAGAGGAGCTACGCGATGCGGTGAGCTATGACACTGGGTAAGGATTTGAAATTCAAAGTGCGAAGAAACGGGTATTCGAGATAAGCCGCGCCGTGTATAAGCCTATACCGCGACCCGTGCAGGCAAGATTTGCAACTATAAATAGAGGGTCCCGGTTTGTGATTCGGGAGCGAAGATTCGACCTTTGAGTGGAACTCATGCATCTTTGACTCACAATTCGTAGCTTAATGATTCGTAGTTGGTAGTTTGATAGTTTTCGTTATTATTTCGTTTCATTTTCGGTTTTTATTATTTCGTGCGATCAAGGGTTCTGGATTGTAGAACACCGTTGACCATGTGGATTGGATTTCGTTTCTGTTTTCAGAAGCATTCGGCTCTAATTCGGGGTTTTATTTTAATGAAAGTTCGGTTTGAAGTTATTTTATGTTCGTTTATAGTTTCGGTTCGATAATCGTTGTCGTTTGGATTGATTGTTTGGTTTCTGATTTCTGAGTTGGATCTCATAATAAGATTGGATTGTTTTGATTGATTGTGATTTGGATTTAAGTTTAGATCAATAATTCGCCTTTCGCATTTTTCGAGTTTTTCGGTTCTTTACGTGTATGAACAGAAACCGTCTATAGAGTGACACTATAGATTGGTCGAGTTTTGACACAGATTGTCGTCCACCGACTCCACGGTTTGAGCCTTACTTACTACTAGCTAGTTGACTGGTAATATTAAATCTTGTATTTTTGACCGCATCAACAACTACGACGTGTCAAGATTCGAGAGCCTAGCCTCTCCAAAAGGAACTAAGTCCAGATTTCACAAAATAGATCATGCAACTCAGCTCCCCACTACCCTCGTATATATTCTAACATAACAAACTATATTAAGCAAAATACCTAAATTACCCCTTCACTATTAAATGCTCTTTATTTAGTGATTTTCCCAAATTACCCCTTGTCTAAAATATGTGACTGAAAGTGGATCGCGTAGCAATACCCCACCCCCAAAGATTCACCTTGTTCTCAAGGTGGATAAAAAATGGTGCATAGCATCCAAAATTTTCAAGGTGACCTCGTCTTCTTGTCCTCCGCCTTACCATGATATGCAGTCACCATGACAATCACCACCGATATCCCACCCACTTGCTCCATTGCACCACTAATGACAGTCCTTCCTGTATACAACTTCTTAAACTCTGCATCTTTATTTTTGACATGGGTTGGAATTTTAGGACTCGAATAAACCAATATACCCTTTAGAACCCGGAAATAATTAATGCAGGGACTGGAATGCATGACTCCCAAAGCTCTATAAATCTCAAATTGATTTGAAAAAATTGTGTGCCTTTCAAACCTTTGACCAAAAACTATATGGAATTTGTCCCCTGAAAGATTGTGTTATTTTGCATGCGACCGTACATCATTGTATTCTCCAATTGTCATGTTTGAGTGGTGAAAGAAAGGTTGATCCCGATTATGTGAGCCCAAAGCTCTAAATTCGGCCCAAATCTCTATTAAAAGCCCATTGCTGCAATGACCTAGGGTAACCTCTTCCAGTCCGTCCTTTAACGGAGCCGTTAACTCCAAAACTCTCTGTCGTTACTCCGACTGCATTTCGAACTGAGTGACCGGCAAAATCATCTCCGTCTTCTTCTGTCCCGAGAATTCGTCGAATAAGGCTGTGAGGATCTGAAGTCACGACGAATCAAAACCTTTTAGTTCTTCCCAATCACGTATAGGTCGCCTTCTGTGCTCCCATTCATACCACAATAAGGCATCATCTTCAAGCGCCGCAACTGCTGCTTCTAACTTGGCATCTTCAATCAGTTGGTAAAAGGAAAAATACATTTCAGCTTCAAATATCCAGCTGTCGGAGTTGTTACCATTGAACCATGGCATCTCACGCTTTCTAACACACTGATTTGCGCGTTTGTTCAGAATCACACTCCCGCTCCCATTACCATAAGCTCCTGTATTACCTCCACCCTTCAAATCTACTCGCAATGGCATCTATGATGGTAATCACCATCTCATTTTCATTCTCATTTCCACTCGTACTAGGGTTTATGTTATGACTGATATATTGCATAACTTGTTCGTACAAAACAGCAACCTCAGATCATACTGCTTAAAGAAGGCACAGACACTTCGCAAGGGAAACCGCAGTTGATAAGCAACATTAATGCGTGTATGGCGGTGGCTGATGTCGTTCGTACAACCCTAGGTCCAAGAGGTATGGATAAGTTGATCCATGATGATAAGGGTAACACCACTATTTCTAACGACGGCGCCACCATCATGAAGCTTCTTGACATCGTTCACCCCGCCGCTAAGATCCTTGTCGATATCGCTAAGTCACAGGATTCAGAGGTAACTACTATACTACAGTTATACCGCGGTATAGTTGTTATTGTGATGGTGTTTTGCTTTAGATTTTGTGATTGAACATTTAGTCTAAAGGACAAAATTATTAACACTTGGAATCATCTTGTATGGTAGATCAGATAAAAGTAGGTGCTGCAAAATTACATACAAGAGTATTCTGTTTCCAATCATCATTGAACTGAAAAATATGAGTTACTAATAACCACCACATTACTTAATCTTGTAAGCTATACACGAGTGTGTTTTTGACTTAATGCAGATTATAGAGAAAGTCAAGAAAAATGAGGCTTTACCCTTTAAGTCCTAACTTTATGCTTAAAAGGGAAAGATAAAAAACAGGGCCTTAGTCTATTATTGTACATGTACCAACTCAAGATTGTTGAATGCATATGTTAATGTTAAGACACCAGTGTGTTATATCTGTTGTATTTAGATACCATAATAATGCACCATCTTATATTACTATGCAAGGATTTGAAGTATTGTGTAGTACTCAAAAAAGGGGGTAAATTTAGAGTTTGGAATTTAAAAAAGGAGGTACAAGTACAACTTTGATTTTCAGCTCAAATATTGATATCATTTAAGCTTTTTTTTTTTACCTTTGAATTTCATGATAATCATCACCTATGGAGTGATTGTTAGCTATTGTAAGTTTCAAGGGAAGGGTTGATTATTTTTGTTTTATTGGTTTTGTAAAAATTAGCATTGTTTTATATATTGTTGTCTATTGTAACCAAATCATATTTATGCTGCTAACAAGTTATTGTTGTTTTGTTATTTGTTTACAGAAAAGTAATTATATTATGTTTTATTTGTTGAAAAATATAAATTTGAGTTAGGTTGGTGATGGAACGACTACGGTAGTTCTTCTTGCTGGTGAATTCTTGAAGGAGGCAAAACCATTCATTGAAGATGGTGTTCATCCTCAAAATCTGATAAGAAGTTATAGAACTGCTTCCTTTATGGTAGATTTTGTGAATGTTTATTTACATATGAATTAATATATTTGAAATTGTTGAATTAAATTTGAATGCACAGGCAATTGAGAAGATCAAGGAGTTAGCTGTAAGCATAGAGGGAAAAAGTTTAGATGAAAAAAGAAGGTTATTAGCTAAATGTGCTGCTACAACACTCTCTTCAAAGCTAATTGGAGGAGAGAAGGACTTCTTTGCAAAAATGGTGGTGGATTCTGTCATTGCAATTGGAAATGATGATAGGTTGAATATGATTGGAATAAAAAAGGTATCAATGCTTGATCCATCACTGTTGTAATTCAGTTCCCTACTCGTATACAACCAAACGCGGGAATGGAATCGGATTCCAATTCCGGCCAAATCTTTGTAATCCATAAGTTTTATTTCTTTTGTAGGTGCCCGGTGGTACAATGAGGGATTCATTTCTTGTGAATGGTGTTGCATTTAAAAAGACTTTTTCATATGCTGGATTCGAACAACAACCCAAAAAGTTTCTAAATCCAAAGATACTTTTATTAAACATTGAACTTGAACTCAAATCAGAAAAAGAAAACGCTGAAATAAGGTATAATATAAATAACGATTCTCATTCTCTCTTGTTTATTACATTTTTCCATTCTGACCTTTTATTTCTTTTTATTTAACAGACTTTCAGACCCTTTACAATACCAGTCCATAGTTGATGCCGAATGGAATATCATTTATGATAAATTGGATAAATGTGTCAAAAGTGGTGCCAAAATTGTTCTCTCACGTCTTGCTATTGGTGACCTGGCAACTCAGGTAAAATTAAATTTATGAGCAAATATTTACCACCAAAGTTTTATACTTTTTCATATATTTCTGCCATTTCTTTCTTTTACAACTTTATATCTCCAAATTCTTTTGTAATTATAAAAAATTGACTTAACAATTAAAAAATGTGTTCAGTATTTTGCAGACAGAGACATATTTTGTGCTGGTAGAGTTGCTGAAGATGATTTGCATCGTGTTGCAGCTGCAACTGGAGCTACAGTACAATCTTCAGTCAACAATGTTATCGAGGAGGTCATCATTAATTCTTTTTACTTTTTTTACTATTTTGTATTCTACTTATTATTATAAATATCCTTTTTCTTTCTGAAAAAAAAAAAAAGGTTCTTGGATGTTGTGAGATTTTTGAAGAAAAACAAGTTGGAAGTGAAAGATTCAACATATTTAGTGGATGCCCTTCAGGGCAAACAGCCACTATTGTTCTCCGTGGTGGAGCCGATCAGGTTTAAATTTTTATATATTTTCCATGACAATATTTTTATTTATTAAATATTGATTTTATAAATTATAGTTTATTGAGGAAGCAGAAAGGAGTTTACACGATGCAATCATGATAGTCAGGCGGGCCATGAAAAATTCCACGGTGGTTGCTGGTGGTGGTGCAATCGATGTATGTATTGTTGACAAATTTATCGAATGTTATAAATATTAATGATGTCATAATTTGAATTTTTATTTTTTAATTGCAGATGGAAATAAGCCGGTACCTGTGGCAACATGCACGCAATATAGCCGGAAAGTCTCAACTATTTATAAATGCCTTCGCTAAAGCACTTGAGGTATTATTTATTTATTTTTTTCTCTTTAAAAAATCCATCCAATTATATCAATGAAAGTATGTTGCTATATTATATTATTATTATTGTTGTGAAATAATAAACAGGTTATTCCACGCCAACTTTGTGATAATGCTGGATTCGATGCAACTGATGTACTCAACAAACTGAGACAGAAACATGCACTTGCTGCTGGTTTGTTTATTTATTTATTTTTATTTGTTTAAATGTTTTCTGAAAAGTATATTATTATATTTTATAAACAGGTGAGGGTGCTCTTTATGGAGTGGATATTAATACAGGTGGAATTTCTGATTCTTTTGCCAACTTTGTGTGGGAGCCTGCAGTGGTAAAGATTAATGCTATTAATGCTGCAACTGAGGCAGCCTGTCTTATCTTAAGTGTTGATGAGACTGTAAAGAATCCAAAGGTAATATTGATTTTTTTTTTTCGTAACATGCAAAAAGACGTTTATGCCCTTATTGTATTTGTAATTGCAGTCGGAGAGTGCACAAGGGGAAGCTGCCGCCGGAATGGGTAGAGGACGCGGTGGCGGACGTGGCAGAGGGATGCGAAGACGTTAGTATTTGTTAGGATACAAAACTTGAGCCGAGGGTATTATGGTAATTTTGGGTTTTGATCGAAAGCGTTTCCAATTTGCTTTCTTGTGTTTTGTAGGATTATGTTCAAGTTTGATTATGGTTTTGAGAGTTTTTTTTTTGTAGAGCTTAAACTAGTTGATCCATGAGCTTTGATTTAGACCGGGACACTGAAATTATATGTGACTTTATTATTATTATTATTATTTTTCAAAGTGCAATGCCTTTTTAAGAAAAAGAAAATGAAAGTATGTTGCTATTTAAGAAATCATTTATTACTGACCCCAACAACTCCATTAGTAGCTAGCAATTGTTGCAACGAGTCAACAATTTTATTTATTCATTATGTTTCAGAATTAGTGATGGTTCCAAGAATTACAGCATTCCAAACAAGAAATAGACCAAGGGGAATCGCGGTTCCTAGTACAATTGAAGTCCTGCATGTAAATTTTCATTTAATTTAAATAATAATAATAAATAATCTAATAGCTCAATAGATATTATCTTCATGTATTAGAATTACTATAAACAGACATATAATGTAACAATTTTCAAGCTATAACTGGATAAAATTTTCAACGTATAATGTTCTAATAGGAAAAAGATGAAAGTACGATGCTGTGATAGAAAGACATGGAAGCGCGATGCTTTAATACACAAATAAATGAAAATGCATTGCTAGTTCTTGCATTGAGCCCTATCTTTGAAAATCTAAATGCAAAAACTAATAAATTAAATGGAGAAAACAATCAAAGATGAGTTTGTTAGCCAAATTTTACACATATGGAAATAGAAGACATAAATATAAGGCAATAAATATAATTACCTTCCAAAGTCGCAAATGCTGCCTAGGAGAATTGAAAATAAGGATGCACATTCCCATTTGCAAAATCAAAAGCTCAAATGGGACATCATGTTGGTACTTTTTGTAGCAGCATAAAGATGAAAAATAAAATTATCAAGTTTTGTAGCATCATAAGATGGTAAAATCATTTTCCCAAATGGTTTTCGAATTGGAGCATAAATATATAGAAAATTTAGCAATGACTATTTTTCTAGACGACAATTCTCAGAAAATTTGGTGAACATGTGAGAATTGACGAGTACCTTTAGAACGCAGATAACGATTTTATAATTCGTGAAGAGAAGAATTAAGTAATACGCAGGTGAGTCACCTTACATGTTGTTTGCCGTTGATTGAATTTCCGAATAAGACACTCAATATACCAAAAATGGCCCATACCTTACCCAATTTTTTAGGCACCGGAAATATCCTAAAAAGTGAAAATGAAGAGGGTATATGTTAGGTACTTAGGTAGCACAAGTGTTATCTCATGTATATGATAATTGTTTCATAGGACAGAAGAACCATGAAAATGTCAATATGTTCATATTAAAAATCGACATAATATTCAATTGTAACATATACACGTACTTTGCATTACGTGTAAACCTTTAGGTAAAAATATTACGTCAAAATTATTATTTATGGTATCCATATCAAGATAAACAATTTGTCATTTGTCAATAGTTGGATGTAAAATATTAGTATAACTAAGCTTCTATGTTCTACTTTGATTTGTATGATTAGTTTTCGATGTGAATCGTGATCAAGTCAATTTTACATGAGATATACTTTTTCTCATTCAAGTTATGATAGTAGTTTTGGAAACCATGTATACAAAATTTGATACCATGGAGGAAAAAATTGTTGAAGTATCATCATTGGCCTAATCGAGCTTAGCCATTATCTATAATAAGGTAGAATGTTCTAGAATGTCATGAAAGGTTCTAGAACATTGTGAAAAACTCTATAATATTCTATTATATGATAGAAGACCTTGAATGTTATGAAACATTCTAGAAAACCGTGGATGACATTAGCATACCCTAGACTTCTTTAGGACATGGTAGAATATTTTAGAAACATATAGAAGCTTGTAGTAAATATAGATTATGGTTGATGAATCTAGAATGATGATGAATGTATGCAACTTATATGAAGATCTAGAACCTTCCTAAGAGAAGGTAGAAACACATTATAAATAGAGGTGAATCTCATTTGCTCAAAATCATCAAAGAATCTATAAAAAAACTCTATGAAAACATAGTGTAGTAGCCTCTCAAGGTGTAAGATATTCTTAAGTGGTCTCGATCAAAGTTTTGGTGTTTCCCACAAAAGAGTTATGTTTAACATATATATATATATATATATATATATATATATATATATATATATATATATATATATATATATATATATATATATATATATATATATATATATATATATATATATATATATATAGGGAAGGGTTCAAATGAGAACCACTAAAAGGTTGAGAACCGTGAGAACCACTAATTCACAGTTTAATAAAAAACTTACGTTATAGTATTCACAGTTTAATAACTACAAATTTTATTATATTGTGAATATTGTAAAACGTATTAAAAAATAAGGAAATTTATTAACTTTGATGTATTTTCACATAATAAACAAGTGTGAAAAACCAAAAAAACGAAAAAAAAAAACACAATTCTTAATGTGTGAATATCGGTTCTCACGGTTATTAACCTTTTAGTGGTTCTCATTTGAACCTATTCCTATATATATATATATATATATATATATATATATATATATATATATATATATATATATATATATATATATATATATATATATATATATATATATATATATATATATATATATATATATATATGATTTGTGAAATTTAGTATTTGATTTGATGTATAGTATAAAGGTTGTTTAATTTACTTTAAATTTTAGTAAATACATATTAATATTAGGTTTAGTAAACTTAAGTTTTTATGTTAAAGTATTAATTTGTCTTATTATTCTATATTGTCTTTACATATCATGTTGAAGAAAGCAGAATTCGACAGTGTTAAGGAATCCAACACCACAGTTCCTAAAGAAGGTGTTAACTCGAAAAGGACAGACCTTACTATGGGAATGATTTTCTCTGAGAAACCTCCATATAGAAATCTCGAGGAAATATATTGTTTCCACTATAAAGAAATGTTGGATTAGGTGTCTAAGCCATGGCTAATAATTTGTATTTACCTAATTAATAGTAGCAAAGTCTATTTGGGTTGCCCTCATAGTTGGAAGTTTGGTAGAAAGTCCAGGAGAGAGAAAGATTGATTTATTATATGATTAATAAATCAATAGAAATAAAATAAATAGTTTATTAATATATTAAAGTGATAATATATTAATTAGAAACTATATTAATTAATTAAAAATTAATCCGAAATTAATTAGGATTAATTTGGTGATTAATTTAATTAATTAAAGGTGCAGGGGCTAGTTTGTAATTATTCAATAGTTGAGTAAGTGAAAAATTTAGCAGCTGGAGTAACCAGCGAAATTATATATTAGATATATATATATATAATTTCGATTTTGATAAGCTAGAATAAATATATTTGAATTAAAGATAAATGTTTATCTTGATTTGAATTCAAAAGGTTTATCTCTAAAGGCTTATCTGGTTATCTGCCGGAGACTATAAATAGGGACCCTGGGGGACCTTATTTCTACGCCATTCTCTACATCCCCTCTCTGGAATTTTCATGACCTAGCTCCAAGCTCCCTGGGTGTGATCTCATTTGAGGCATGACACTTGTGCTGCTAGCTTCATGATTAAACTAAATGTTAGTTTTCTGATTTATTTATTTATTAATTTTTCTGTTGGCCTTTAGGAATTATTTATATGTTCAAAGTTAGAAAAAATAGATCCAATTTAGGTTGCATGTGAACTTAGGGTTTTAGTTCATAGATTTGCAGAAAACCTTTCAGTGGTATCAGAGTTATTTGATTGTTTTCTAATTGAATTGCTATAATTGTTTTCCTAAAATTTATGGTTTAAAGCTTATAAACCCTAATTTGGCCATTTCGATTTAGGGATTAGGGTTTTAGAAACCCTAGCCCCTCCCTTTTATATTTTCGATTTTGCATTAGGGTTTAGAAAGTATTCTATTTTTGGTAACTGCGATTATTTAATAATTGGATAACCTTAAACCCATTGCTTGCTATATTTCGAAATTTAGGGGTTTAAGATAGGTTTAAATTAATTTGATTAATTTGTGATACCTATATGGATTTAATTAATTTAATTAATTGTTTAATTAAAAGATAAATTAAAACATTTAAAGGTTTAAATTTAATTTTAAAATTAATTGTTAATTTTTCGAAAATTAAATAGATAAACCAGAAATATTTTTAAAGTTTAAAACACATCTTATATATATTATAATTAAAAGTTAATATTATATGTATAAGATAAATTGGTTAGTCAAATCAATAGTAAGCCTCATTCACGAAGCTGATCTATAAGGAGGGTATAAGGAGACTGCCTATAAAATGGCAGTCTAATGGGTGTCCACTCTCACCCACCGCTCTCTTGATCAGTGGAGGGTCATTAGCCGAACGGGTTTGATAGGACCGCTTAATCTCATTAAAAGTATAATGTTATTAATCAAAGTACTGGAACAGTTTTATAAAATCCCAATCTAGTTACTTTAGGAAAAATGTGAAAAAATGCTAATCCATGAAATTGCACATTGCACTTTATGAGACATTAGTGGAGCGTGTGTGGTTTACCGGCACACTAATAGGGGCTCATAAAGAGTTGCAATGAGTTTCTCAATCTTATCATTGTTGATGGAGTGTGTGTGGTTTACCGGTACATCAATTAGAGATGATAATTGACTTTGATAGTACCAAGCTAATTTGCATGATTATTCACATCTAGTTTGTGATCCTCGGCATCCCAGTCACAAACAGTAGAGCATATCCGAGATTAAACATGCTATTGAACAGTTCAATATATCTCAAAAGATCTAGGAATTTCACTATAATATGATTATCTTCCGCGGTGGAATTAGTGAATCGTCATTCGCCTACCTTTATAAAATTTACAATTAGATTACGACATCCCTCTTCTAAGTTGTAAATTATATAGTTGGGTCCTAGCCTTATTATTATTCTTGGGTTAATATTAAGGAATTTTATATCTAATTAAAAACTACATTCTTTTATAGATGTCTTCCGCTGATAACTCTGCTCCCCAATCCGCACCCCACTCCAACAACAGTAATGTTACTTCTATCCTTTCACTATGTTCTAAAGTGACATTAGATGGCACGAACTAAAATGATTGGATGAGGAATATCAAAATGGCTTTGAGGTTTGAGAACAAAGAGTATGTTCTTGACACTGAGCTCATTGAAGTTGATCCCGACACAGCTACTCCCGAGGAATATGCCTCGTATAAGAAACATCATGATGATGCGACCAAAGTGGCCTGCATCATGATTGCCACAATGAATCTCGAATTCCAAAGGTTCTACGAGGACTACTGGCCTTACAAGATGCACAAGGACCTTGCGGAAAAGTTCCGCAAACGAGCGCGTGTCGAGAAGTGCGAAGTTGTCTGAGCCCTCAGGATAGGAAAGCCAAAGGACGGAGAGTCCGTCTGCACTCACGTGCAAAGGATGCAAGGTTATGTGGAGAGGCTGCAGAAGCTAGGAATGCAAGTTGATGAGGAGTTGGCCATTGACATGGTGCTTAACTCCTTACCGAGTTCTTATGACCAGTTCACATTGGCGTATCATTTGAACAACACTCAGACCTCTTTGGCTGAGTTGCATAATATGCTGCAGACTGCAGAAGATGAGCTGAAGGGTAAAAGTGTACCTTTAGTGAATCCGCCCGTCTTGGCAATTAGTCAAGGCAAAGGAAAGAAACGAAAGGGCCCTCCCAAGCAGAATTGGAGGGAAAAGGTTCAAGTCGGGTCATCCAGTAATGGCCCGAGACCTAAGTCTTCCGACATTCCTCATGTCTCAAATCCCAAAGATGCCGACTGCTTCTATTGCAAAGAGAAGGGTCATTGGAAGAGGAGCTGCCCGAAATACTTGCATGACATCAAAGATGGCAAAGTGAAGCCATCGTCAGCAGGTATATACACTATCTCTAATAACTCATCATCTTCCTGTTCTTGGGTCCTTGATACAGGATGTGGTTTTCACATTTGTTCTGATTTGCAGGGCCTAGAGGAAAGTAGGGAGGTGGAGCACGGGAGAATAAACTTAATCATGGGCAATATGAGATCGTCACCTGTTACCAAGATAGGAGTTTATAACTTAGTGCTTAGTAGTGGTGTTAGATTAGATTTACTAAATTGTTGCTATTCGCCAGATATGGCAAGAAGCATCATTTCTTTTCATGCATTGTTCAAACAAGGTTTCACTTATTCTGTTGATAATTTGAATGGTTAAATTTCTGTCTTTAAGAATGGTGTGTTTATTTAAAAATCTTTACCTTGTGATGGTGTGTATGAAACAGTGACTTGTGTTGATAATTTAGGAAATAGTGTATTGCATATTGATTTTTCTAGTGGTGTAGAAAAGGTATGCTTGTGGCATTGTCGTCTTGGGCACATCAGCAAGAAACGCATCGCCCAACTCCAAAAGGATGGAGTGTTGGAATCATTCGATCTCAAGTCGGATGATGTATGTGAATCTTGTCTGTTGGGCAAGATGACAAAATCACCTTTCAAAGGGACTTTTGAAAGAGGTGACCCTTCAGATCTACCACAAGGGAGACTAAATTAAAGATAAAGGTTAAATTAGAGGTTAAATTAGTAATTATAGTCATAGACTTATCCAAGTGGGAGACTGTTGTATTAGGTGTCTAAGCTATGAATAATAATTTGTATTTACCTAATTAATAGTAGCAAAGTCCATTTGGGTTGCCCTCATAGCTAGAGGTTTGGTAGAAAGTCCAGGAGAGAAAGATTGATTTATTATATGATTAATAAATCAATAGAAATAAAATAAATAGTTTATTAATATATTAAAGTGATACTATATTAATTAGAAACTATATTAATTAATTATAAATTAATCTGGAATTAATTGGAATTAATTTGGTGATTAATATAATTAATTAAAGGTGCAGGGGCTAGTTTGTAATTATTCAATAGTTGAGTAAGTGACAAATTTAGCAGCTGGAGTAACCAGCGAAATTATATATTATATTATATTATATATAGATTTGAATTAAAGATAAAGGTTTATCTTGATTTGAATTCAAAAGATTTATCTCTAAAGGCTTATATGGTTATTTGCTGGAGACTATAAATAGGGACCCCGGGGGACCTTATTTTGATAAGCTAGAATAAATAGATTTGATAAGCTAGAATAAATAGATTTGAATTAAAGATAAAGGTTTATCTTGATTTGAATTCAAAAGGTTTATCTCTAAAGGCTTATATGGTTATTTGCTGGAGACTATAAATAGGGACCCCGGGGGACCTTATTTCTACGCCATTCTCTACATCCCCTCTCTGGAATTTTTGTGACCTAGCTCCAAGCTCCACGGGTGTGATCTTATCTGAGGTAGGACACTTGTGCTGCTAGCTTCAAGATTAAACTAAAGGTTAGTTTTCTGATTTATTTATTTTGTAATTTTTCTGTTGGCCTTTAGGAATTATTTATATGTTCAAAGTTAGAAAACATAGATCCAATTTAGGTTGCATGTGAACTTAGGGTTTTAGTTCATAGATTTGCAGAAAACCTTTTAAGAAATAGGACATGGAAGGCATAAATGCTTAAGATATCTGGCGCAACAGAACCAGTTTCAAGCCAAGGAGTATGGCGCTTCAGGTATACTTGTAATTCCATAAGTAC
This sequence comes from Cichorium intybus, assembly GCA_023525715.1. Taxonomy (NCBI): domain Eukaryota; kingdom Viridiplantae; phylum Streptophyta; class Magnoliopsida; order Asterales; family Asteraceae; genus Cichorium; species Cichorium intybus. The sequence goes on along the minus strand of CM042009.1, from coordinate 115,639,600 downwards.
TTTGTTTATGATCACACCTGACATTTTTAATGTGTAGGGACTGGAAGATGCGAAGAGCTAAAGCATGAAGAACTGGATCGAATCATGGACTACAAGCAACTTGCTTACATCCATATGATTATGAGCCAACTTCTCTATAGTGTTTTAGTCTATGACTTTATGATTGAAGATTGTTGATGTAAACATTATTTCATTAAATGGTTTTGACTTGGTTTAAATAAAATTTGTTTTAAATAAAAGTTATTTTGAAAGTTATTTTGGAACAAAGTTATTGTTATTGCATCTATGAGACCTATACATAACAATAGTTCAAGAATTGATTCGAAAGTATCCAAATGTTTGGATAAAAGTTGTAAGTGGGATTATTTGCTTTTCCATAAACTTGAAATAAACAACCAGAACTCCAGGTGGATAGAATTCTTAAAATCATTCGACTAAAGCCTTATGATAACTGCTAGTCTTGTTTATAAAAAGAAATAATCATGCACTACTCACAAGTTATTGTGGGCAGAGCCTGAGAATTTGTTGGACCTTATATATCTAATGTATTTGGCCCGTTTAGTTTATCCACTAAACCGTCAAAAATACTATTTTGAGTTTGAAACCTATACTGTGTTCATGACTTTATGAATAGAGTATAGAATCAGTAAGATGGAAGCATTCTCTTGGAACCAACTTAACTTGGGAGACTAGACAAGAGGTGATGAATACACACCTAAATTTTGTGGACTATGTCACGATTGCAAGGACGGAATCCTCTTAAAGGGGTGGGAAGTTGTTAGAACCACACCTTTATATGTAATTACATATGTGTTTAAAGCTAACATTTGTAAGATAAAACTTGACTATAGGGGTAATTTGGTCAATTTTGGTTGAAACTATGAAATTTCAATTTTTTTTATGATTTAGATGTGCTATAATATGTGTTTTGATTATAGTGTGTGATTTTGGAGGATTAAAGTCCAAAACTTTGGAAGTTAGCAAAATCTTGTAAGATCGGAGGTTTTTGACCAAATTTATGCGACGCGCCCATACGAGCGACACGACGCATCCCAAAGTGGATTGCTATTATATACGAAACTTTGGAAATTATATTGCTATGTCCATTGTACATGGGATTTGACGTTAATTTGTGTTGTAACTCACACAATGCATTGGAAGAAAGAAGGCTATACGATCTGTCGGAGGGGACCCAAAATCGCAATGGAATCATAGAAGATCACGACACGTCCGATTGATCCACACGACGTGTTCCTAGTGCAGAGATAGCTGTTGCCATTTAATTGGTCTAGCTCATTAAATGGTAGGTTAACCCGATGGGTCTTCATTTGACCCGAGGAAAACATTGATTAAATGTGGGTTCTTACTAGACAATTCATAGAAACTTCTCCCCCCAAACTCTCCCAAGAGCTAGTGTGTGTTCATGGGGTTTTAGTGCGCATGGTTGGATTCTTCAAGGATCAAGTGTGTTTTCTAAGGGTTTCAACTACAAGTTGATCACACTAAGGTAAGAAATCAAGCTTCATGCTTTATTTTTATTAATTTCCACCATATGTATGAGTTTTCTTAAGCCTTAAAATTCTAGGATTTTAGAAATATGATGAGTTATGGTTAAATAATTGTTCTTTGATGATACTCAAACTTTTTTCTAGCAAGATTAGTGTTTATTGAGGAGTGGTTATGACTTGAAAATGATTCAAGTGTTTGAAGCACATTGTGATAAATAAAACATGTTGATAGTGGAAAAAGATGTTGTAAGATATGGTTTATGATCTATATATGTTTATTAGTAATCTTGAACTAGTAAAGTATCATGCTAGATGAGAAACTCAAATATGGGTTGAGTCATTAGACAGTAGAGTTATGATGGAATCCTAAGATATTGATTTAGTAGGACCCTTTTTACTTTAGACTTAATGGATTAAGTCATAAGTTTATTGTGTAGATAACACTCATTAAGATGGGTGTAATAGAGCACTTGTCATTCTAAACACATGATACTATGTGTTAATGTGACTTGTATAAAATCATGATTTTAGGATTCCAAGAACAATATGGAAGAGACTAAAGGCATTCAATACAATAGACTTGTCTTCTTAATGGGTGAATTAAGAATCAACGTGAGTACATAATACCACACTCTTTTAGATACATGTCAAATTTATGGTTGATGTATGTTGATATTTAGACTCTTAGTTAATGCAATGAAAGAAAATTATGGTTGGTACGAACATTGCATGATATTGTGTTGAGTTGGATTCTAGTCCCCTAGGTTAATGGTTTGATAGTACTACATGTAGTTGAGTCGATTCGAGAGTATGTCTAGACGTACATCCCTTGCTGGGATGGGGCTTGGGACGCCCATGAATCCATGACAAGGTCCAACCTTAGTGGATTAGGATTGTGACTCCCATTATTATGACCATGACGAGGTCCGACCTCAATGGTTGGGGTAAGACCCCCATTTGAAAAGACCATTGTGGGTACGGTCCGACTCGACTCAAATGGCAACTACTCGTTGTATGGTATTGAATTAGGGAATGTACTTCCCATACTTGTTGGTAAACCTCTAAATGCTAATGATTATTTTATGTACTCGCAAGATGATTTTATTACTTCTTTTGTGGTTGATGTTGTGACATGTATCTTGGAAATACGGAGTAGAGTGAAGAATAGCAGAACTTTTTACACCAGATAACCTTCTTATTGAAGTAAAGACATATGAAGTAGATTAGTTGGAAATTCTTTTGTTAACATTGTACATGTATTATATACTTGCCATGACTGTTGTATACTTTTTGTGACACCCGATGATGCACCAAACTTAATATTTTTCTAAAAATTGAATCTGAAAAAATTGGGGCCAGTTTCCGTTTACTCTAATTTTATTGACTAAATGTATGGTATATGAATTGGGTCATTACAAAACCAATTAATCCACATGAACACCCCTAATCAAATATGTCAAATCTTTAACTCTTAACAAAATATCTTTTTTTTGTTTAGGAACAATGTTGTTGGAAAGTCGAATCAATTTTGGGAAGTTTAGCTTTTGGATTTGGATACAAACCAAGTTTGATTCTGGTTACTAAACAAAACTCTTTTTCCAAAACGACATCTAAAACCTACAAATTAAAAATCAGAAATCTAATGTGTGGTTAATTAAGTATCGGCCGGACCTCATGCAACATTACTCCTTTAGTAAGTATAAGGTCCCATTGTGTTTCATAAACATCCTTCTAATATCTAAAAGTCATGGTCTTAAATATTTCTCTCCTTACTCTATCTAACTGAGTTACTCAATGAGTTTATCACTTGTTGCTTTAGTATTCATCTAACATGGAAACATGTTCTCATGCTATAATTAACAATCTTTAATAATTAAACTACATGCAAAACCCCATAAGTTGTGATACTTACCTACAAAAATCTCAGATTTTCGTGGGTAGATTGTAGATTCTTGCAGGTGAGATCCACAAAAATCTCAGACCTACCTTCGAAATTTTAGATTTTTGTAGACACTACCTGCAAAATATGAAATATCAAATGTAGATTTAGGATTTTAGCAGGTACCTGCTAAGTTGTGCAGTCTAATCCGAAGCAAGAAAGACATTACAACCATAGAAGAACAACAGTCCAAAGCAACCAGGAACCGAGGCAAGATTGCCAGTGCAATTGGAAAGGGTTGCGCTTCGGACGGATCAGTACTCCTCGTCTGAGGAGTTGGACGAATCAATACGAGATCGACAAATGTAAAGTAGTGTCACGAGTCAGGGGTATTCAACCCATTTTCTCATTCTACTTTAGGAGGTCAGTAATTCGTTCCAAACTAAAGTTAACAGGATCGAGGAAGTAGCCTCGCTCTGATCCGGATTTTGCAGTAGAGACTCCACATGAGTTAGATGCAGAGAGTATTGATGTTGATAAAAAGGAGAAGCTACTTCAAAACCGAAGTGTCACCTTGGCACAAGTTCCCAAGTCTGTTGTTGTCAAAAGATTGGTCTGTCCAGCATGTTCCATGACTTGTCACATCAGCTGGCCTATTGCAGAAAGCAACAAGCTAGAAGATTTGCCATCATCTTAGAAGTTCTCCTTACCGAGTACATATAGTGATCTCAGATGTAACAATGAGAACGTGATGAGCGTAAGCCAACCAGAGAGAGTGCAGTAAATACTTGTATATATTGTTTAGCATTCACACTTAGAAATAATAAGCTCTAGTTCCTACAGTGGATGTAGTTTGATCAGTCTAGATCGATTAAAACACTTAAATCATTGTGTTCTTTGTTTTGGTTGTGTTTCTTCTTGTCCTTTCATTTAGCCGTGATCAAACTATGTTGTATGTGCACCTGTCGAAGTCCTTAGTCCTAACAATGCCACCTAAGAAGATCTCTGATATACATGCAGGTATTTGAAAATTTAAAGGTAGATCAAATATTTTCGCAGGTCTCACCAATGAAAGTATCAAATCTATGTGCATAAACCATGTAAACCTTATAAAAAACAAACAAAATGAAAAAAAACTTGTAAAAAACTTATGACAAACTATAAACCTTCATAAAACATATATAAAACAAAAAACATACTATAAATGGTAGACCGTTGGTGCCATCATCATCGTAGTCGTCTTAGTGATTATAGTCGTTTAATCCATATTTGCAAGTGGTTTCACACAAAATTTGTTAAAAAGAACCATGAGAGAATTTGTAGAGATGTTACGGTGAAAATGAGAAAAAACCAAAAAACTAGTTTAAAAAGGGTTGATCGTGGATCAGACCTTTGTAAAATTTCACAGCCCAATACAGATTTTTGTAGCCCATTTGAATTTTTCGCAGGTCAACAAACGATGTCGCAGATGCTATTGCAAAATACATGACTATTTTTGAATTTTTTCTTATTTTTTGAATAATATTAATAGATTATATTATTTTTGTCTTTTTTTTCTATTTCAACCATTTGGTCATATTCAAGTTTAAGTATATCAAATCAAAGTCATACCTTGGTTTTTTGCAAATATGTTAAGTCAACATTTAATTTTACAACTTTGACTCAACATGTATGTAAGACCCTAATCCCAAGAAGTCAAGTTTCGAGTTTTGAAGAGTCAAAGTTCATGGAATTGAAGGAAAACAAATTATGGGAAAATTGGGAAAAAGCCATTAGCGCCGCTAACATTAGTGTTAGCGACGCTAATGTCGCTAACGTCGATATTCTCCTTTTCGCGACGCTATTCTTGCCAGCTGTCTGGGTGAGTTTGCACGATCATTGTTAGAAACGCTAACCTTAGGGTTAGCGGCACTAATGGTCCTGTTTGGGCCAAAACCCTAGATTTTTCATGTTTGGGCCATATATTAGGGTGGGGAACCCTAGGGCAGCCGTTTTTGGTCATTCTCTAGCCTCCAAATCGTCTCTCTTCTCTCTCAAGTCATCTTGGTTGGGTTTTTGGCATTTATGGTCTCATTAGAAGCATTTTTGGAGCTTGGATGATGCTAGAAGGAAGGTGTTGATGCTACAAGTTGTTTTCTTGTGCGAAGCTTCAAAGATTTACATTTTTTGGACCATTATGAGTCAAGTTCTCACCTTTGTGCACTTTTATGGTTTTTCTTATGATTTAAGTATGTTCTATGGATTGATTTAGTGTAATGGTCTCTTTTTGGTATTGGTTCATATTTGTAAAGGATTAAGTCATGAACTTTATACCTTAAAGCCATTATTTAGAACCTTTGGATGGATTAGAGAGTAAGCCAAACTCTTTGTAGTGATTTTGGTTAGTTTTGGACCACTTTGGACTTGAATGTTTTTCATGATCTTGTATGGTGATGTTTGGGAGGATAAAGTTAGGATCTTTATGGATTTTGGACTGATTGGAAGGTCCCTAGAAGGATTAAGACCTTGGCTGAATGAATTAATAACTTCATGGACTTTTGAATCTGTTCATAGTTAGTGACGCTAACTTGGGGAGTTAGCGGCGCTAAGTGTGTCCGTTGACTTCTGTTGACTTTGACCGTTGACCGTTGACTTTTAAACAGTTTGACTTTTGGTCAAACTTGAGGGTTTTGGACACTTGTTTTAGAGGTTTATCTTGTTTGAGATTTAGGAAGTTCTAAGTGGAGTTTATTTTTGTTAGGAAGTTTGCGTTGTCGGGATCTGAGGGCACTCACGTTGAGTGCTGTCTAGCTTGAGGTTGCGGATCATGTGAGTCTTCTCACTATACTATGGGTGATGTTGCATACATAGGTAGCTTTATTACTTTGTGTAATAATGTGATGTATGTGCCTTACGTGTTTACCGACAAGATCGGGACAAGCCCGTGAGTCAAAGAATGAGTTGATTATAGACAAGATCGGGGCAAGCCCGTGAGTCAAAGAATGAGTTGATAACCCGAGGGTTGCTGCATGATCAAGGACGATGCATGACCGGTCGTACCTAGGCACCCGAGGGTGATGATTGTGTTTATGTGATGAATCATGTGGTATTTTGGGGAACTTATTAAGCTTTGTGCTTACTCTTTCACCCTAACTGTTTTTCAGGTATTTTGCTGGTTTGAGCTTGTAGCACGGCGCGACTGTATCGCATCTGAGGTTTTGATAATTAAATCTCCCGCTGAATAATGTTTGTAAATGTTTTTGATAAATACAATTTCTAATGTTTGAATAATAAGTTTTAATTTGGATGGTTTTATTTGGTAACCCGTTTTATGTATTTGAACCGTTTTTAAACGAAAAATTTTCTTACTGGATTTGGGACGTTACAATGTACCTATAATTAATTCTAATTATTAATTATTAAAATCTTATTTTATGTTTTATTTTATCTAAATAAAATTTAGTTTACGGAAATACAAGACGTTACAATCAATTATATTTTAGGAACTTTCGGAGTTACAAACAGAAAAAGTATCTTTACTCTAAATATACATCATGATATAATTGATGAGATTTTAGCAAGAATATTGTTTACAACGAAGTCATAATTGTAATGTTGTAATTAACATTTTAGACAATGTGTTTGACTAATCGTGTTATTCTATAAACATGAACTCCATGAATTGTTAAAAGAAATCGATTTGCTCCATTAAACATAGACAATAAAATTTAACAGTAACAAAACACATTTAAACATTTACTAAAATGTTCATTAAATAAATATAAAATCGTATACGATTTTGTTATTTTCAGTAACATATTTATTGATACTTTAATTTTTAATCATAAAGTTTAATATAATGCAAGCGTGTATATACACCAACCGTTATAATAAAATAATAGAAGGAAAATGATATTTCTTCCTACTAAATCCTCCTACTTTATCATTCTGCCCACTAGATTATGACACTCGTACCCAGTAGATTATGAAATGTTGAATTCACTAATTATTTCTTTTAATCTCCCTTTTTTATTTTGACACTTGTTGATCTAGTGAGTAGGAAGATGGATAGAAAGATTTAGTAAGAAGATATTAAACATCTCATAATAGAATTAATTAACCAAAATAAATCACTCTTTGTAGTGCATGGTTTTTTATTTGGTAATGAATGTCTTATTTGCCAATGGCCTTTTGACCAAGTTGTAAGGCGTCACCCTCTAACCGTGAGGTTGAGGGTTCAATCCCCACCAGGAGGAATAGGTAGTTTCTAGGTGATTAAAGTAGGAGTAGGATAGATTTGCTGTTTCGTTTTTCATTTATCGAAAGAACTAAGTTATAATTTTGTTGTATTCTTCATTGGAAGATATTCAGCAGAGTTTTTGTATTCTAACGCCATAGATAAAGCTTTGTCTCTTTTTAATATAAAAAATAAAATAGCCGGTAACCATCGATCACGATGATTAATCATCGTTATCAGCTTTGATAAAGACTCGGTTTTTCTCGGTCTATATTAGAACGCTAAGAGCTTATATGTTGTAATGCAAGGCATTCATTAGTGATCGTAACTAACATGATTAAACTGTTCTGATTATTTTCCTACATTGCAGAAGTGTACTATTTCATATAACAATTTGAATATATCCTATAAGAGCTTGCTTCCATATATTCACATCATATGTTTTAGAAACTATTCAATATCTCATCATCCTCGTCGATTGGCTCATCTTTGAACATTTTCACGCTAATCGCATTTAACATCACTCTTGAATACTGTCGAGATGCCATCTTCCAGTCCATCCCAGTTGTCATCATCGCTGCAAACTCTGGGTAACTGATCCGACCATCCTACAACACACCCATAATGGAATCAGGTCATTCCTAGTTTTGACATGTTCCATTTAACATATGCAGTTTAATTACCTTATCAAGATCGGCATCATGTATGATATCATGAACCAAATTTTCGTTGTGTGAACTTTGGTGTTCTTCGAACAAAGACTCCCGCAACTCATCATACTCGATGTACCCATTATTGTCCTTGTCGAAATGGTGGAAAGCTTGGCGGAGATGATCATCATTGCTGATCCGTTTCAAGTGAACCGCTACGACCATAAACTCCTCACAGTTTAGGACCCCATTTTCATCAAGATCAGCCTTTAAACGAGTACATGAATCGTAAGCAATATAACTTTGGTGAATCATATGAATCAATAGTGGTACTTACAGCTTCCATTAGCATCTGAACATCAGGGTCGGAAAGCGGTTGATCTCCGATCGTACACAAACCATCTTTAAGCTCTTCGAAGGTGAGTGATCCATTCTTGTCCTTGTCCATTTCATCAAACATTTGTTTTAATCCATGTACCTGTTCATCTGGCAAGTTTTCTGCTACCACCTGAGTTCAATAGTAAAAAGGTCAAACACTTTGACTTTTTATGGTAATGGAGATGTCATTCGTTACCAACAAAGTCAATGTTTTGTATTGTCTAGTAATAATATATTTATATTTATAACAACATATAAGTTTTTTAATGATAATAACAATATGTAGTCCAAAACTAATGCATTGTACTTTATTCTGACACATAATAACAACTTACTTATATTTATTATCTTTTATAGCGATGCAAAATACATCAGCTAAAACTTGGAAGTAGCTTACAAGCTTTAGGTTTCCTGTTTCTGATAATAAACAAATATAAGTATGTAGTCATTATGTGTAACGGAAAATAAATATATTATTATTATGGGTGAGTTAAAATATATTGTCTACATAGATAGCATGCAAGAGTAAATTATGATGCTATTTTTTTAAAGTTTCCCAAAGAAAAATAAGTCATAGAACTTATCAACTTACCATGATTACTTTCTTTTTGAATTTGTTCATCAAAGAGAATTGTTGAATTCTTGCTCGTACGTGTTCTCCCAAAGGAATGTTGGGAACCTTGTGGGCATTTTGAATCCATTTGTTTCCTACGGTCACATCCGAATGTCATATTATAAATAGTTTTGATTGTGGAATGTACAAGTATATATGAATTGAAGTACATACCGAGAACCTCTTCGACAGTGAGTCGATCATATGGATTTTGATCGAGCATGCCTTGTATGAGGCTTATGGCATCATCAGAGACTCTCGGCCAAGGGTCTCTATGAAAGTTTAAGTCACCCTTGATTATTGCTTGTGCAATTCCTTCTTCGGTTTCTGTATCAAGAAGCGTTGTATATGTTCAGTTTATAAATAACACTAGACTATTGAAATACTTTGTTTATGTATTTCAACTTTAAAATGACAATTCATGATTCCACTTATCTATGCAATGTGGTTCCTTCACCGAATTCGACGAAGATAGCAAAAATTAACAAAACCTATTTGTATATGTTTGGTGGTAAAAACATAAAACTATAGGCTCATAGTACAAACTAAAAACGCCTATTTTTGATCAAAATATAAAAACTAAAACTTTGACTAATAAGAAACAAACTACAGGGATAGGGAAACACATGGTCAGATACGAAATATGTGAGTGTGTGGTGGTGTGATGGTGGTAGGTTGGGGGTGGGAGATATATAGATGGTGGTTTGTCAGGTTGGTGTGGGGAATGGAGGGTGGTGATTGGTGAAGTGTAAAACACAAGTAATAGCAGATCAAGAATAAAAGTCAATGGAGGTCCATAACATATTTAACAGTCCCAAGTAATATTCATACTAACAATTATAAACCTTCACCAAAAACTTAGGTGTATGCTATTCGGTGGGAGTATCTCCTATATCAAAAGAGACTCACGAGGGATTTTGATGCTAGCCCACCCAAACAGGACATCGACCCAATGTTAATTAGCCCAACAATGGGCATAGATCGGCCCATGAGTGATCTACAATCCCGTTAGGCTCTTGGATTAGTTCGTTGAACCAGGGAAGAAGGCAGCATCAGAAGTGGTCTTCAGTTGACCTAGTCCTTCCTAAGTGTAAGTAGTAGTTGCTTGATTTTAGCTTCACGTTTCCTTTTTGCATGCATAAGGTCCATGACCAAGTAGTTCCTAGTTTTTAGCTTAACTCTTGCATATTGAATTGGATGTAATTTTTTATTTTTGGGTAGTTTGAATATAATAAAATTGTTCCAAATCTCTTATTTTTCTATATTTCTTGGGAGATTGGCCATCCCAAACCGGTCTCTATTAATTTGGTGCTTTCATATTCGTTATCATGCCTCCAAAATGGGATAACACGTCCGACGAGCCAGACACCACTATGCAAGACCAACTACGTACACTCATCCAAATCTCTGCCCTAGCACCGCTAAACTCGAGCAACTTGTCAAGCATGTTGGAACGCAAACTAACACCATCACCAATATTGTCAACATACTATCCAAAGAGAACCCTAAACCACCACCACCACCACCTCCTCCTCCTCTAAATAAGCAACCACGACCACCAAATATTTCATTGTCTAATTTCGATGGCACCAATCCGTTGGGTTAGATTTTCAAAGACTATAATTACTTATATTACTATGCCATTCCACTCGTTCAACAAATTCCACTCTGTGTTTTCTATTTAACAAGTGATGCTTTGTGTTGGTATACGCATCTAGTCAATAATCGCCTACTAGATACTTGGCCATATCTTGACGAGCACTGGAACTTCATTTCGGGGCGTCTACTTATGAAAACCATCAAGCCACACTTTCAAGCTCAAACAAACCACCACCATTGTCGTATACCAAACGAAATTCAAGAAAATTACTAACTGTTTGGAAGGCCTAGCAGTCGTCGCCTTGCGCAATTGTTTCATCTTCGACCTTTGTAGGGACATACAAAATGAACTTGCCATCTATAGCCCCACCAACCTTCACCAAGCTTATAGTCTCGCCAAACTGATCGAGGTTGAACTCAACCTCAACAAACCCTGCCTCCTCGTAACTTTCTCACTTTATCTTCAATGTACACTCCTCAAAACACCACCCAACACCTACTAAACCAAACACAACACCACTATTGTCAAGCCTTCCACCTAAAACCACATGAAACTATTTCGTCTTTTTCTGTCATTGTTGGAAGTGGTGACTACCTCATCTCTAATGGTTTTTGCCCTAACCTCAACATTCAACTTAAAAAACACATTTTACTATTCCTTTTTTATTTTGTCAGCCGAACGGGCAGATGTGATACATGGTTGTCTTGGCTTAGCACTTTAGGCCCAATATTGGCAAGGTTTTCTATTACCCTGCTCATTTTCAACGTCGAACACAATTTTGTTACCCTTAAAGGTGAATTACTTTCCACATTTGTCTCGCAAAACAACATTCATTCACTGATCAACATACTTAGTATCGCCTCCATATAATCCCTTTACTTTCATTTTGAACTTCATCATCCAGCATTACCTCCAAACAACATATGTCATACCACTACCCACATCACTCAACTACTCCATTCCTACTGGAGCATATTCAAAACCGCACCCCATTACAGTCGTCGTCATGAAATCAGGACCACCACATCCTAACACATCCCACAGCCGCCCCAATTAACATAAAACCATCTTGGTACCCTTATTACCTAAAGTCGATCATGACCACATTTATCTTTGAGATGCTCCAAGATGGTATAATTAAACCCAACCACAGGCATTACTTCTCACCAATTCTACTTGTACGAAAAAAATATAACATGGTGGTTATGTATCAAATCCAAGCCCTAAACGCCATCATCTTTAAAGACTAATTCCTTATCCTATGATTGATGAGCTACATGTGGTCTACATATTTTTTAAGATTAACCTTCGGGCTGGGTACCACCAAATCAGAGTTGCACTAGAAGACACCCATAAAACAACATTTCGACCAGTTGATGACCATTACGAGTTTCTCATAATTCCCTTTGGGCTCACCGAAGCACCTTCCATGTTCCAAGAGACAATGAATGATATGTCGCGTGATACACTACGATAATATACCCTCGTTGTTTTTTACGACATCTTGTTCTATAGTACGTCTATTGATCAATATTATCATCACATTCAACTACTCTTCCACAAGTTAGCCTGCCACTACATTCACACAAAGCTTTCCAAGTGTACCTTTGTTGTGAGCACCATCAATTATGTGGACCACATTATTTCAGCATTTGTCATTCAAACAAACCAATACAAAATCGACGCCATTCAACATTGGCCGACACCCACTAGTTTCATGACATTCCATGGGTTTTTGGGGCTTACAGATCACTATTGAAGGTTTGTTTGCAAGTATGCCCCAATGGATGCCGACTCACCGACATCCTCTGGAAGCCCTCTTTTGCATAGACCACAAAGGTAACTCAATCCCTCTAGTAGCTCAAGTTTATCATGGCACAACTTGTTACCCTTACTCTTTTAGATTTTTTGGTTACCTACGACATCATTACCGATGCATCTAACATACCCACTAGAGGGGTTTCATCATAATATGTCTAGACCAAGTCCTTCTTTAATAAAAAAACTATGCTCTCGGAGCAAGCAGTATTGGCTTACGTACATGAGCTATAAAACCACTACACCGAAGCCATGAAAAAGTGGTGACAATACTTGATCGGCCAGAAATTTCAAATCTTCACTGATCAACAGAGCTTGAAACACCTCGTTTCTTAGGTGGTACAAAACCTTAGGCAGTATACATGGGCTACAAAACTTCTTATCAATGACTTAAAAGAAAGGTATTTAGGATGGTAGACCTAAAATGTCAAGAAAGTAACATAGTTTACTAAATTATTGTTGCTAGGGACTAAAGTGTAGGATTATGAAAACTTGGAGGATTTATTTGCAATTATTCTAAAAGGATCATGCGATCATCGAAAAGGTCAGGAGGCTTGAAACTGGTTCCTAATTAAAATTCATAACACACAATTATCATCCGATTAAATCTCAATAAAGCCTAATTAAACATAGCAATTTAGGAGGTGTTTTTTATTTAATGGACTTAATACATAAAAGCCTTAATGGTTCATATATGATTGTTTCTTTTTTTACTTAATGCTAACAAAATGTCTTACTGGGTTAAGTTAGGAAATATGTGTCCTTAACATTAAGTTATGGTTTTATATTTATTTTTCCCAAATTGCCCTTATTTCCCCAATAAAAATTATATTTTATATAATGAATTATGAGTAATTTCATGCTTATATATTGGTCCTTTGTTATTCGACAAGTTTATAAGGGTAAAATAGTCATTTACTAAGATTCAGACAGTTCATTCAGTATAAAAAAGAAACAATATATATAGCAGCAACACTATATCTATTCAGATACCGCTACCCATTCAGCAACATGTATCAATTCAGCACATAATATAGAAAAAAAGAAACAGGGCCTTAGCCTCTGTTATGTTTCTTGGCGTTGTAACTGATCGCATGAGATAAAAAGATTGAGTGCGAGAGAGAGATTAATCGAGAGAGAGGGATGCGAATCGAAGAAGCAATGGTCCTGACAGGTCTGCCGGAGGTGGAAAAACAGCCATGAAAAAGCGGTGCAGGAGAGAAGGAATGAGTTTGGTGATTTATTCTTGCAAGCTTGGTAAGTTGTTTTATTGATGTACGTTTCTTTCTCACTATTACCAGCAGCCCTTGGTTTTGGATTCGGCTGTGCAGCGCTACTACAGAACCGCCACTATGGAGGCTATGGTTTGATGTTTATGATTTCTTATTGTTGTCTTTTCCTTTTCCAACCTATAAATTTCATTTGAGGATCAAGAATATTGAATTAGTTTTCCCGTTGTCTCTTTGTCACACAACTAGAACCACCACCGACAACCTATGGTCGTCGGCTGACCATTATGCTACCGCCATTAGACCACCATTGAATGGTGGTTATATATGGTGTTTTGTTTTAATATCCATGCTTAGGTGTGAGTTAAGAAACTTTCATATCTTTCATAAACTAAAACTGGAGACGAGCAGTTAGCCAGAGTTTAACGGGGGTGAGCACATATTCCTACTGAATAGTAGTTTATTGCATGATGAAAAATTAAAGTTGCATGTGATAACGTTAATGATGATATGAAGTATAATGAAATGTGCATGTATGTTATGTGTTTACATTTTATGATGATATATGATGGAATTTGAATGTGATACATCATGCATGCAACATGTTTATTGCTTTACTATGACATGTGATTTTATATGCTTAATGGTTATGTGAGTATGATAATATGAATATATCAGGCAAACTATAAAGTGAGTGCTTAAAAATCATGCATGATCATGACCAAATAGGGTTAGAATTATTGATTTTTTTCTTAATTGCATGTCCTTGTTCGATTGTTTCCTAAGGGTAGAATTCATTATTCGACTACCTATCTGATTCAATGTCATGCATGGTAATGCATCTTTCCTTGTTGACTAATAATGCAATTAGGGTGACATATATGCTTAATAGAAAGTGATATGGACCAATCTGACCAATGAACTAGATAATTTTTTTGGAGATGTAAGGATCAGTATGTTCTTGTAGCAATAACCTGTTAGGATCCATATTTGTAAATTACATTAGGAATGTCTTAAGCTATGCATAGTTAGAATCTTATAGGCTTAGAATTTTTAATTTGGCCTTATTGCATGTTCTTGTTTGATTGTTGCTTTAAGGGTAGGATTAACTATTCGAATGCCTATCAGATTTAGTATTATGCATGGTTAAATATGAATGTTGCATTTTTCCATCATTGGTGAATAACAAAAAAATTATAAACTCGTAAAGCACAATTTTAGGATAACCTTTTAAAGATATCGATATGTATAAGAAAGTAGTGTAACCACAACCAGTGACTAGGGAAACTGCTTGTGACTCTTGAAACAAATAACTATAGGTGTGGACGGTACAAAGGGTCTGTATTATCAAAAGCACATGATAGATATTTTATTATGGAGGAATCATATGGGAACCTGGAAGAGCTGGGGGTGGGTGCACAAGGATGAAGAAATAGCAAATAAAACCTATTCAACAATAATACCACTCTTAATTTCAGAAATGTTGAGAACCAGACAAGGTGGCAAGTCGAGTGGACCCGACTCCCGAGGACCGTAATATTATGGATTTGATTGCGTCTAAGGTCGGGAAAGCACGACCCTAGGTGCTTCTGGGCTTATTGGCTCAGGTCAAGGCTAAGTTGACAGAGACAATAAAGGAGATGATCACCGCGTTATTACCAGGTACGGGTGGACCGGCACAACCTCAGGGCTTCACATATCGTGACTCTTCGGCCTGTCAGCCACCAGAGTTCGAGGGGAAGAAGGATCCTATTGCGGGAAGCCGTTGGATTATAGAGATTGAGGGTGCTTTTCGTACCTGCTTTTTCCCAGTATAAGCAAATATGAGGTTTGCTACAAACCTCTTAAGTGGTCTTGCAAAGGACTATTGGGAGTTGGAAGTGAAGACCCGTACTGAAGCAAGGATTGAGGTAACGACATGGGAGGAAGTCCATAACTTTCGTTTAAAGATTAAGAATATTAAATTAGTTTTCCCGTTGTCTCTTTGTCACACAACTAGATCCTCCATCGGTAGCCTATGGCCGCCGACTGACTGTCATACCATCGCCATTGGACCACCACTGAATGTTGGTTATAGATGGTGTTTTGTTTATGTTTGAGTCAAGAAACATTAAAGTTCTCATTTGTACTTGGTTTTCGGTGTGTTAAGTTTTCACCATCATATAGCCACCATACCACCACTGTGACACCACCACCGAGTGGTGGCTGTTATTGGTTGAATTTCTAGCATTGAGTTGGCGACAGGAGGCTAGGTTGGTTGAATTAAAAACACAAAACTCTAGTCTAGAAGTTATGATTTTATGTAAAAATCTTAATGATCAAACTTATTGTTGTTGACTTCAAGGCCTTGTATTAACCCTTTAAGATAATATTAATTTACTTCTCAACATTATAAATTAGAACTTATAACATTAAGGACTTAATAGATGTTGCATCAACTGAAAGATCATGAAAAACATACTAAATTTCAGAATAAACATATCATAGTTCGTATCGCAATGATCCCTGAACTTGTAGACTGTTCTTCAGAAAATCGAGGCGGAATTAGAGAAACTCACATGAGACGAGTATCGTAGGAAATTGTGTGTAGTTTCTAGAAATGTATGGATCATCTCAAAGTTATGATTCGAAAGTTATGACTAGAACTGTGGGTTGTGGTTAAAAGAACTTAATATAGAAAACTTTATAAAGTCATTTTACAAACCTCTATAACCATCTTACTCTTAATGTACATCTTAATAGTCTTTTTTTAGACCTTGATTCCTATGTAAATCTTATGAAATAATGCCTTTGGCTAAAGTATTTATAAGTAATTAACGAAAAGAAACTAAAATTATACGAAATAAATTAATAATAAGCGGCAAGCGCAACACGAAATCAATAGAAAATTTTAGTGATGCTGTAGGTTGATATGTAAGAGTTTCTATTAGTTCCCACTAGAGGTGCAGTCTCACATTCTCAATCAGACGAGTTTCACTTTCTATATGTGTCGTTATGTGCTTAGGTGTGTATGTGCTTGTAAGTTAAGTATAACATGGTTATGATTACCCAAGCTCTGTGTGAGCACATCACCTTGTACCCGTAAGGGTCAAGGGGATTATAGTTATTATTACGCCAGACTCTTCTTGCGATATGTTTTTGAGACTCTTTGTGAAGTATGTATTTCAGACTCTTCGTGAGGTATGTAGGCATAACCCTTCGTGGGAAACAGTATCAGTCTCTTCATGGAGAACATTGCTTGTTACATGCTACATGTTCAGATAATTGTATGTGTGGATATGTGTGCTCACTAAGTATTCGCTTACCCGTTGATATTTAACATTTTCAAGGATATACACAGGAAAAATCTAGCTTAACCGATCTGCACTCCATATATTTATATTACAGTTTTATTTATGCAAAAGTCTTCTGCTTTTGTTTAAGTAAAACCTTATTTTTGAGTAACACCAAGTGCCATGATGAAGTTTTAATTAAAGTTTTCTTTTATGAAAGTTTTGAATTAAATGAGTTATTATTATTTAGTAAAACAAATTTAGGGTGTTACAAGTTTCAAGGGTCCAACGCTCCTAGCCATCTCAACTACGGACATTGCATGGATAACAGGGCTACATAACTTTTATATCACACCAGTTGGTACCTCCTTGGTCCAAAGATTATTGAACAAAACCAAAGATCACCACATGTTTCAATTTCATGACGGCTTGCTCTATAGATATCAACGCCTATATAAGTCTGAAGGATCCACTTTACTCCAACAGTTACTCCATGAGTATCATTCCACACCCTTAGGTGGTCATTCACCAAGAGACACATTTCAATAACTTTTTATGGTCTAAACTCAAGGCAGAAATCACTGGATTCATTTGAAAATGTGAAGTGTGTCATCAAATCAAGTCACTTACACATAAACCTTTCAACTTACTGCAACCACCTCCAATTTCAACTACTGTTATGGGTGACACATCCATGGATTTCATCACACATCTACCCATATCACCCAATAAAATTACAACCTAGGTAATAGTCGACCACTTCTTTAAATTTTCTCATTTTGTTGCCCTTCAATCTAATTTTGGTGCAGTATCAGAGGCTACTTTGTTCCTGCATAACATTTATCAATTACATGGAATTCCATAAAGCATTGTGTCCAATCATGACCTCATATTCTTAAGGTCTTTTTGGCGTGAACTCTTTAAACAAGTAGGCACCCACATTAGGTATTCCACGACTTGCCACCCCAGTCTAATGGTTAGATAGGAGTCATCAATCGTTTCCTTTAAGATTACCTTCGTTCGTTTGACAAAGACAAACCATGAAATTGGACAAAATACTTGTAGCTAGTTGAGTTTTGTACAACACTTCACATTATGAAGCTATCAACATGTCATCATTACAAGAATTCTACAGACGACCGGTATTGTATCTTAATCGTTACAATATAGGAGAATCAACAACCACTTCTATTGATATGACCTTACTGGAAAAGCAACAACTTTATTACATGTTCAAGGAAAACTTATGTCGGCCACACCAATGGATGGAGGCATTAGCTAAGTCCCACCGACTCGATAAGGAATTTCAAGTGGGCGATATTGTTAGTTCTATATGCTCAAGGATGATCATAAAATGATATTACTAATAATACATGATCCTATAGGGTCACACCAACAACAAGTTTGACATCAATTGATCATTTAGAACGTTAAATTTGATTTAACATCAAATGATACTAAACTTGCAATTTAATCTTGTAGATTATTATTTGAGGTAAATAATAATAACTACAAAATTAAAGGTTGATTAGTAATTCATATGTGATGAATTAGTTAAGTGTAATAATTAGATTGTTTAAATTGTTAAAACGATTTAATTGATTTATAAGTAAGCCTTTTATTTAATTTAATTAGTAAATTAAATAATATATATATATATATATATATATATATATATATATATATATATATATATATATATATGTATATATATAATTATACAATTAAGATTGTATATTTAGATGGTTTATTTATATCATAAATGGTTTAAATGTTATTCCATTTATACACAAGTATGAAGGTTTATTGTTTATAAACTATATGGTATAAGTTTATAAATAATATAAGTTATATTTAAACTCTAATATATCCTCATTTGGCTGGCCACATACTTAAATCAAAAGCCATGTGTGAAAAGTTTAAAAGAACATGCAATGCTCAAGTCTTGACCATGTGGAAGTAACATGCCTTTTCTTTTGCACATGCACTTTGATTCTCCTTGTCTTTGGAGGTTATATGGCCGGCCATATTGAGAGGGTTTTGATACACTTCTAAGCTTAAAAACATCAGCCAAATACTCTCAAAAACCTCTCTTAAGACCCCTTGCAAAAACGTTTTTCAAGGCATAGTAAGAAGGTGTTAATCTTGCAAGTTAAAGTGACTAGCATCTAAGGTGTTCTTGCTTGTTGGTGGATCAACTATAGAGGGATTCTAACTTGAATCTTAGCCTCTTCAAATCGTCCAACTAAGGCCAAGAAGAAAGGGTATGATCTTGAACTCCATCTATGCTTGTTCTTCATCTTATCTCTACATGCATGTAGCATGATCCTCTTGAAAATGGAATTCGTGTTCATGATTTTATGCTTCCGTTGCAAACTCTAGTTTTTGAAACTAACTACATGAACCTTGATTTCTAACAATTGGTATCAGAGCCATGGCTATATTGCATGTTTAGATAATAAGTTTATTTGGATAAACTTGGTTTTTGGAAGCCATGAATGTTCATCTTCTTAAATGAAAGTTTCATGCATGGCTTCTTTGGCAACATGCAAGTAGATTATCTATGATTTTATGTAACCAACTATATCTTATATATGCATGCTTTTGGTTACATAAATTGTTGCCTTAGAAAAACAAAGTGTTGATTTTCTTATGATTTTATGTGATAAAATGGTGCATAAACAAGCCAAGGACCATATGATGCATGTTTTGTGTTTGTGTTTGATATGGTTGTAATCTATTCATTTATTCAAATGGTTTGTAATAATAATTAGTTATTTACTTCCTTTTATTCATTTTGTAATTGTTAGAATAGTTGTATTTTATTTCATTCACAAAATGTAACAAGAGAAGGAAGTAAGAAAAGATTGCACCCAACAGCAGCACTTTCTGAAGAGCTGCTGTCCAGATTTGAAAAAATGTTTTGAAGTGTTTTATAAATTCATCTCTTGGTCATTTGATGATATACTTGTTGGTAACTTTAATATCTAGTATATACATTAAGTTTCAACAAGTATTAGCATCAATATGGCCAAGAATGAATTGAAAAATGCAACAAAAAACACATTTTTTCTTCCTGCTGCCCCTGAATTTCGAAAATTTTGAAGGCTCCATAGAAAAATCACATGTCACTCAATGGTGTCAAGAAATGGTGGTTCAAGTATCATTTGATGATATAAGAAGCTTGGCAAAATTGTAGCCAAAGCGCAAATCATTTGGTTGAGTTTTTGTCACTCTTTTTGTCCCTAGGTTTGACTTGATATTTCATGTGTGGCTCACATGAAATATCAAACTAGTTGGCTTGTGTTTATGCACCCATGCATGCTTGTGATGTTTGAATGTTTTATTATGTTATGTTGTGGATGAAAATAAGATTTTGCATGCTAGACAACCTAGATAATTAAACATAATCATCAAGGAATTTGTATTTTCAAAAATTGACATTTAAAACATAAGATGTGATAAAATGGGTTTTACTAAAATGGGTTTTGTTTAAAACCTATTAAGTCAAGTTTTGAAAATGATTGAAACAAGAAATAAAATGGAGATTTTATAAACTCTTACAAACTCCAACCCTAAGTAATAATGGTAATTATTTAGGATTATAAATTGGTTCTAATATATGTGATCAAACTCAAATTTAATATTGGATATTAATTGTAATCTTGACCACAAACAAAGAATCAATAAAATGGAGATTTTATGATTTAGGAACCAATTAACAAAATAAGATTTAATGGTACCATGTTCATTGGATGCATGCAATCTACATGATACCATATGTTTTTCAAAATTAGAATTGTAAAAACATTCAAATCCCTTATGAAATACGAATCAATGTCGTCCCTCTTAAAGACACTCATGTATCACTTGTATTTCCTTGTGGGATAAAGGATACCTAACCACTTGGAGTCTTCTTGTGATACAAGAAGTAGTTTTGCAATATTGATGGGATAAAGAACACCTAACCATTAATAGTTGTCAAAACTACACGTCCGTTTAAGTAGGATGATTCGTTTGGAAATCTCTTGTGATAAAGGTCACCTAAGCATTAGAAATCCAAGGCATAGATGGGATCAAACATGCCAAACTTATAAATGTTATAATGGGATCCCATAACTCTAGAAATTATATTTGGATATAATTGGTAAACCGTTACCTACCTTGTTGATTCGAATAGGTGGGATAAAGGAAACCTAACCACTTATTCGTAATGCAACTTGGATTCTAGACCTTAATTAATTAAAGTTTATGAAACAAGAAAGGGTATTAATTATTAAGGTATTAATATCATAATTTACTAAATAGAACCTTGCTAAAATTTTGTAGATGGCACCAAACAACAACACACACTCGGCTCCTAACAAAACCTCACTACGGTCTCTCCTTGAAGGAGAAAAACTTAACCATACCAACTTCTTGGATTGGTACCGTAGTGTGAGAATTGTTCTCAAACAAGAAAAGAAAGAATATGTTCTCAATGAACCACTTACAGAAGAGCCCCCTGCCACTCCTAAGCCCGCACACGATGCATGGCTTAAAAAGATGGATGATTCCATCGATGCATCATGCCTCATGTTGGCAACCATGATTCCCGACCTTCAGAAGGATTTGGAGAATCATTCAGCCTATGACATGATTAATCAACTAAAGGAAATGTTCCAACAACTTGCAAGAACGGAAAGGTTCGAAACTGTTCGGGCTTTCCATGCTTGCAAGATGGAGGAAGGGCAGTCGGTAAGCTCTTATGTGCTCAAAATGAAGAGTCACATTGATCATTTGGCACGTCTTGGAGTTGTGATGCCCGAAGAGCTAGCAACGGATTTGATCCTTAACTCCTTGACAAAGTCCTTTGATCCTTTTGTCATGAATTATAACATGAATGGTTTAAACAAGACTATCCCGGAATTACATGGGATGCTAATTACCGGGGAAAAGAGTCTGCCTAAGAAAACCACTCAAGTTCTCATGATCAAGGAAGGTGGCACAAAGAGAACAAGACCTGAACACCCCACCAACTCCAAGGGCAAAGGGAAAGCAAAAGCTTTCAAAGGTAAGGGCAAGAAAGTTGTCCAACCTTCCCATCCGCCCAAGAAGAAGGCAAAGGTTGCCAAAGATGAAACATGCTTTGAATGTGGCAAAGCTGGGCATTGGAAGAGAAATTGCCCTACCTATCTTGCGGAGTTGAAGAAGAAGAAGGCCGGTGAAGGCACTTCAGGTATCTATGTGATAGACCTAGAACTTTATAATTTATCTCCTAACACATGGGTATTTGATACTGGTTGTGGAACTCACATATGTAATATGTTGCAGGGGTTCAAAAGGAGTAGGCGACTGAAGGCAAATGAGGTAGTACTTCGGGTTGGAAACAATGCAAGAGTTGCGGTGGATTCAATTGGAAGTTTTAATTTATTACTACCTAATGGCTTGTGTGTGACATTGTTGAATGTTTACTATGTTCCTAGCTTGACTAGGAATATTATTTCGGTTTCTAAATTAAGACAATGTGGATTTGATCTTTCCTTTAATAATGATGATATTTGTGTTTACAAAAATAATGTATTCTATTTTGAGGCTAGGCCTTTAAATGGAATTTATGAAGTAAACCTTGATGAAAAGACTAATAATGGCTCTTTATACCACACTTTCACCAAGAAACCCAAATTTGATTTGAGTCAAACCTATCTATGGCATTGTCGCCTTGGGCATATAAACAAGAATCGCATATCCCAACTTCAAAAGAGTGGACTTTTGAAGGCAAATGAGAATGACTCATTTGATATATGTGAATCTTGTTTACATGGCAAGATGACTAAAGCTCCTTTCTCCGGAACCAATGAGAGAGCAAAGGACTTGTTAGGAATCATACATACGGATGTATGTGGTCCTTTCAAGCCAATGACTAGATATGGTGAAAGATATTTCATCACCTTCACTGACGACTTTAGTCGTTTTGGATATGTTTATTTGATGAAACATAAACATGAGGCATTTGAAATGTTCAAAACGTTTCAAAGTGAAGTGGAAAATCAACTCAACAAAACAATTAAAGTTCTTCGTTCTGATAGAGGAGGTGAGTACTTAAGTACAAACTTTATGGATCATTGTAAGACTTGTGGAATTGTTTCACAACTTACTCCACCTGGAACACCACAACATAATGGTGTGTCTGAGAGGCGGAACCGAACACTATTGGATATGGTTCGATCCATGATGAGTAGAAGTACTCTACCTTTATCATTTTGGGGTTATGCTATACAAACAGCTGCTCGTCTCCTAAACATGGCACCTACTAAGAAGGTAGATAAAACGCCTTATGAGATATGGCATGGAAGGGTTCCATCTTTATCCTATCTAAAGGTATGGGGTTGTGAAGCTTATGTTAGACAAGAAGCTTCAAACAAATTAGAACCCCGTTCAACTAAATGTATCTTTGTAGGGTATCCGAAAGATTGTCTTGGATACTATTTCTACAATCCCATCGAGAATAAGATATTTATTTCTCGAAAAGCTGAATTCCTAGAAAACAAGTTTCTGACGGAAGAGGCTAGTGGGAGGTTTGTGGAACTTGAGGAACTTCAAGAACCACAACCTGATACACAAGAAGTTGAATCTAGCATTCAACAAGAAATTGTTGAACCTGAACAAACGGTTGATCAGGAACAAATTGTAACACAAGGTGTTCGCAAATCTGGTAGGGTTCGAATTGAACCAGAAAGGTATGGTTACCTTTTGATGGAAGAGGAATGTTATACGATAGATTCTGATGAACCCGTCAACTATCAGAGTGCAATATCAGATCCTGAATCTGATAAATGGCTTGAAGCCATGAACACTGAGATGCAATCCATGCACGATAATCAAGTTTGGAACTTGGTTAATCTTCCCACCAATTGTAAGACTGTTGGGAACAAATGGGTTTTCAAGAAGAAAATCGACGTGGATGGAAATGTTCACACTTTTAAGGCTAGACTTGTCGCTAAAGGATACTCACAGACTCATGGTATTGACTATGATGAGACCTTTTCTCCAGTGGCAATGATCAAGTCAATTAGGATACTTTTTGCCATAGCCGCATACTATGATTATGAGATATGGCAAATGGATGTCAAGACCGCTTTCCTTAATGGATACTTATTGGAAGATGTCTATATGGAACAACCTGAAGGTTTTGTCGATCCCAAGCATCCAAACAAAGTGTGCAAGCTTAAAAGATCTATATATGGATTAAAGCAAGCGTCTCGAACATGGAACATCCGTTTTGATGAAAAGATTACAAGTTTTGGATTCATCAAAAATGAGGATGACTCCTGTGTTTACAAGAAAGCTAGTGGGAGCATTGTCATAATCCTAGTATTATATGTAGATGACATACTTTTATTTGGAAATGACATCCCAACCTTAAAAGGTGTCAAAGCGTTCCTTGAGAGTTGTTTCTCAATGAAGGATCTAGGGGAAGCTGCTTATGTATTAGGCATAAAGATCTATAGAGATAGATCTAAGAGACTTATTGGTCTTAGCCAAAGTGTATATATTGATAAAATCTTGAAAAGGTTCAAGATGCAAGACTCCAAAAGAGGATTCTTGCCAATGCCTCATGGCACCATCCTAAGCAAGTCTCAGTGCCCAAACTCTAGGACTGAACTTGAAAGGATGAAACATGTCCCATATGCTTCGGCAATTGGGTCCATCATGTATGCCATGTTATGCACTAGGCCCGACGTCTCATGTGCCTTAAGTATGACTAGTAGGTATCAACAGAACCCAGGTGAAGCCCACTGGACTGCTGTAAAGAACATTCTTAAATACTTGAGAAGAACTAAAGATATGTTCTTAGTTTATGGCGGTTTGGAAGAAAGCTTAAAGGTAAAGGGTTACACTGACGCAAGCTTCCAAACAGATAGGGATGATTCAAAATCTCAATCTGGGTATGTCTTTATTTTAAATGGAGGAGCCGTGTCTTGGAAGAGTTCCAAACAAGAAGTGATTGCACAATCCACTACAGAATCTGAATATGTTGCTGCTTCGGAAGCTGCTCAAGAAGCTGTCTGGATGAGAAAGTTCATAGAAGATCTAGGGGTTGTTCCTTCCATTCGGGACCCTATAGAAATCTTCTGTGACAATCTAGGTGCTATAGCTCAAGCAAAGGAACCTAGATTGCATCAAAAAACCAAACACATTCACCGAAGGTATAACTACATTAGACATGAAGTTAAGAATGGTGAAATTAGTATTCACAAGGTTCATACAGATCAAAATTTGGCAGACCCATTCACGAAACCTTTACCCCAAACTAAGCATGAAAGTCATGCTAAGGGTATAGGACTCCGTTTTTCTAATGAATGGATTTGATTTGTGTTTAATGTTTTATGAATATGAACTTATGTAAACGACAAGAATTATGTAATATATGTGACATGATGTTTCATTCATAATTTTGTGTTTTATTAGCATGTTTAATCCTTGAATAATTTGATTATTCTAAACGTCCATAGTCGATCATAGTTGTGGGAACAATTATGAAGTAAGACTAATATGAATTGGATTGGTTGACTTTTATGGGTAAAAGTAGCAAAAGGTTGCAACCAAATTCATAGGTACTTGTTAGTGAACAAGTATTGGACTTGACCCGTTTCAAGATCACTCCATGGATCATCATCATAAGTGATTCTTGAATAAAGGTATTATCATTGTATCCTTTGACCTGAGATACATATTTGGGACTCAAGTGTAGAGTGTACTATGCTTTGATATGGTTCACTGTTGTTCTTGAAATACAGACAACCATAAAGGCGATACTCATGCATAGTACTAACTATATGAGAGGCGTATGTAGTCAAGACGGGATTTGTTCCTCTTATGTGTTGAGAGTTAGACATCTAAGGCGCCTGTTTGAAAGTTGAACATAAAATGAGAATGATTTAGATCCATGTCTCATGTTCAACAAGATGTCTGTGACAAAGGGATAATTGATAGATAACCTTATACATCAATTAGAGCCTCGTGTTTTCTGAAGAATTGAATGTTGTTGAATGGCACAATGTCATGTGTTATTGGGGGCAGTAAAATGTTGCTAGACGTTTACCACTGTCTATATCATTCTGTGATGCAACCTTGTGCAAGTGGGAGATTGTTAGTTCTATATGCTCAAGGATGATCATAAAATGATATTACTAATAATACATGATCCTATAGGGTCACACCAACAACAAGTTTGACATCAATTGATCATTTAGAACGTTAAATTTGATTTAACATCAAATGATACTAAACTTGCAATTTAATCTTGTAGATTATTATTTGAGGTAAATAATAATAACTACAAAATTAAAGGTTGATTAGTAATTCATATGTGATGAATTAGTTAAGTGTAATAATTAGATTGTTTAAATTGTTAAAACGATTTAATTGATTTATAAGTAAGCCTTTTATTTAATTTAATTAGTAAATTAAATAATATATATATATATATATATATATATATATATATATATATATATATATATATATATATATGTATATATATAATTATACAATTAAGATTGTATATTTAGATGGTTTATTTATATCATAAATGGTTTAAATGTTATTCCATTTATACACAAGTATGAAGGTTTATTGTTTATAAACTATATGGTATAAGTTTATAAATAATATAAGTTATATTTAAACTCTAATATATCCTCATTTGGCTGGCCACATACTTAAATCAAAAGCCATGTGTGAAAAGTTTAAAAGAACATGCAATGCTCAAGTCTTGACCATGTGGAAGTAACATGCCTTTTCTTTTGCACATGCACTTTGATTCTCCTTGTCTTTGGAGGTTATATGGCCGGCCATATTGAGAGGGTTTTGATACACTTCTAAGCTTAAAAACATCAGCCAAATACTCTCAAAAACCTCTCTTAAGACCCCTTGCAAAAACGTTTTTCAAGGCATAGTAAGAAGGTGTTAATCTTGCAAGTTAAAGTGACTAGCATCTAAGGTGTTCTTGCTTGTTGGTGGATCAACTATAGAGGGATTCTAACTTGAATCTTAGCCTCTTCAAATCGTCCAACTAAGGCCAAGAAGAAAGGGTATGATCTTGAACTCCATCTATGCTTGTTCTTCATCTTATCTCTACATGCATGTAGCATGATCCTCTTGAAAATGGAATTCGTGTTCATGATTTTATGCTTCCGTTGCAAACTCTAGTTTTTGAAACTAACTACATGAACCTTGATTTCTAACAGATATGGTCTACTTAAGGCTTCAGGAGTATTGTCAAAAGTCAGCTTAACCTAAGGACACAAATAAGCTCAACAAAATGTAGTACACACCCTTCAAAGTAATCAAATGAGTGGGAACCATTTCCTATCAACTTCAACTGCCTGTAGACTCACAAGTCTATTGTAAAATCCGTGTTTTAGGCCTAGAAATTTTGGGATTAAATCAATAAAATAAATTTTATTTTGGAGAAATAATTTAAATAAATATAAATAAATGAGAATAAAGTATGGGTTAGGGTTGACCTAGTCAATGACTTAGATAAAGATAAATTATAGTTTTGGGGCAAAATTCTAAAGTTGGAAACTTTCATTAAAAGAGGAAGTCATTTGGTGTTATAAGTTAGAAGATTTGGACTTTAAGGACCATTCTTGGCAATTCTCAAAAATTGAAATGTTTAGACGAGGTTTCTCTCTATTTCAACTATTGTAGATGTTTTTGAGAGAGGAGAGCCTCCTTAAAGGCAATTTTAAGAATTTAGTGAGGATCAAGTGCTAGATGTTGAAGATTGCTCATGCCCTTTAAGTTCCCTAGCAAGTTAAGGTATAATACCCTCTTTTCTAGCTTGATAAACCCATTCTAGGGTTGGGGTTTTGTTAAATCCGAAAATTCTGATTTGTGGGAGATAAACCTATAATCCCAAATGTTAGTTTATAAATCCAGACAATTAAATGATCATTATCCAATCAATAGATGACATAATATCACCTCTAATAAAGAAATGGGTGTTATGAAACCTAGAACTTGGTTTTATGAGATTTTGGTTCATATCGATGTTATATGTATCCTTTGATGTGTTATGGATGAAGGAGATCATTTCTAAATGAGTTCCTTGTGATTCCTAATCAAAGATGTTGAGAAAAACTCTAGAATCACTAGAACTATGATAGAATTGGGGGTTGAAGAGGTTTTGTCCATTTGATGATAGATGGTTCTTTAAATGTGTTGTGAACGAATGGATTCATGCCTAAATGTTTCCCTAATGATTCCAATCTAGTTGTTGTAGAAGAACCCTTGAAAATCACTTGAAACCGTGATTAGAATTGGACACTCCATGAGTTTCCACTGTTGAATCAATGATTGAATTTTGGTATTCCATAAAGTTATTTTCTTTGGAATTGGAGTTAAGGAATGTGAATGACTCCCTTAGGGATGAACTATTGGTTAAATGCTTAACAGATTGCTTACAAGTGTTGGATGGGGTGAATGACTTGGATTCAAGTGTTAAATGAATGTCTTAATGAAATTTTAATCCATTGAGATGTTTGGGACTTAACCCATTAATACATGAGCATCTTGATCATTTGGAGATGTTAAGTTAAGCTTTACACTTTTTTTAAACTCCTGTAAGTCATGGTTGAGGTTTAGTTGAAAGGGAGATGGCCAAATGGAAGAAATGAGAAATTTTGGAATGACATATGCCCCATGTCCAATTATTGCAACACCATGGGCTTTGGGTCACAATGTTATCTTGGTCTGTGTCATGATATGGTTGACCCTGTGACACCGAGTCGCGTTGGAGTCTGGGTCGTGACATGATCCTTGCCCGTGTCGTGATCTAGCAGTTTTTGTTGAGGCTTGTAAGCTGTGGTTTGTTGGGTGTTGGTAATTGGACTTTCCTTTAAGGTTTTCTTTACATTTGACAAATTACTGACCTTAAGAAGTGTTGTTAGTGACTTTTGGTTTTTGTCCCCAAAATGGGTGAATTTGAAGTAACATGTCCTCCTTGAGTTGTAGGATGGAATTAAAGGTGTAGCAATGAAGATGAGGTTGAGGACTTGAGTTACTACTAAGGTGAGTTTACTAGAGTACATGTCCCTAAACTTATTTCATGGTGTGTTTTGTTTATAAAATATTTTCATGTAATTATTTATGTGTTATGTTCTATATATAAGTATCCTTGTGCATCCATAAAAAACTATTTTGAATAACAAACTAAAGATGATGAAAAAATGATTTTAAAACCAAATATGCATCCTATATGTGCATTGCTTTTAAGATGAGAGTTTGTGGGTGTCACTCATGATATCCATATGGAAATTGACTTCAGATGAAAGATGTAGTGATTAGATTTCTAGATAATCATCACTTTACACATGCGAGGCTAGCTACCACACATATGGTGCTTGTGTGGTGGTTCGCAAGTACCTAGCAAATATAGAAGGGTAAGACGTTTCCTTCAAACCATCGATGTGAGGATAGACTTGTGATGTGGATTAGTTGCATATACATACATCATACATAATACTTACCCTTATTACTAGGCATTTCTGTTACCTAACTTGTTCTAACATGTGCTCAGGTTGACGAATGATGACGACTTATGTAGACCTTGAGATTTTAGAAGGTCAGGAGTTGTGTGATTTCATTTAAACTATGTAATTGTATTTAGATTGTAACCAACTCACTCTTTTAAAACAAACTAATTTGTTTTAAAATTTGGGCCGTTTGATTTTTCCCAACCTAAAACTCTGATATGATTTTCATGTAGAAATCGAATGGATTTAAAAAAGGTGTTTATATGCAACTTAACTGCATTGAGGTGTTTTGGGACCGAATTCTCGCATGTGGTGGCTTATAAACTTGGATAAAAATTTGTGGGTTTAAAAATGATGTTTTTAAAATTACCCTTAGCGAGAGGTGTTACATCTATAACCTGTCCCATGTGTCTCTTCTCCTACAAGTACATGGAAACCTCACACCGATACCACTTCCTCCTACGAGCCACCAAGATACAAAGACAATGAAGCCATCCATGATTCTGCAACATCCAAAGGAGAACCACATGACCCGAGTTTTAGTTTCATGGGAAGATACAGAATTTTCAGAAGCAACATGCGAACCATGTAATGACTTTCGTCTACGTGTTTATGCCTTCTACGGTCAAGATGAATATTTCGTCTCGCTTAAGGATGAGCTCATTACAAAGGAGGGGGCAATTGAAACGAGCCCACCCAAATAGGACAATGACCCAATGCTACCTAGCCCCAAAATGGGCATTAGATTGGTCCATGAGAGTGAACTGAAAGCCCGTTAGGCTCTTGGATTAGCCCTTCAACCAGCAAAGAAGGCAACATTAAAAGTGCTCTGTAGTTGACCTAGTCCTTCCTGAATTAAGTAGTAATTTTTTAGCTTCACGTTTCTTGTTTGCATGCATAAGGTCCAGGACCAAGTAGCTCCTAGTATATTTAATTGGATGCAATTTTGCATTTTTGGGTAGATTGAATATCGGAATATTGTGCCAACTCTCTTCTTCTTTTATATTTTTTGGGAGATTGGCCATCTCAAATTGACCTCTATCAAATTTCCAAACGTTTTCAAAAATGGTCACAGGATAAATCCAAGTGGCGTCCATGCACCCTCCCTTCTATGTACATCCGCTCGTGAACACAAGTCGACAATATATGAGGCTATACATTCCAAAACAATATACAGACTTGATCTTGATTTTCTTGTAGCTAATTTTCTACAATCTAAACAAGTCTGTAAGTTTGGCAATTTAGACCCTTAAACTTTATATCAATTTTCATTTTGTAAATTTAATACTAGGATCGAATTAAAGAGTATGATACTCATTAATATTTTCCATGTCATTTTGCCATTTTGGTTACACAAGTCTGTAAGTTTGGCAATCTAGACCTCTAAACTTTATATCAATTTTCATTTAGTGAATTTTAATACTAGGATTGAATTGAAGAGTATGCATGATAGTCATTAATAGTTTTCCACATCATTTTGCCTTTTGGTAACCACCTTTTTGTTTTTTGTTTAATGAATTTTCATACTAGGATTGAATTGAATCGATAGTTTTATTGATCATTAATTTTGACTAAATTTGGTAACGATGTGTTTTGTTGTTTTTACAGGCTAAATGTAACTTTTTACATAGTTTCATAGAGATCTATATCATCTTCGCTAGTATATGATAAACGTACCTGCCCAAAAAGGAGGAACTCCACAAAGCAAGATGTAGAGAATTACACCGGCGCTCCATACATCGACTTCTTCCCCATAATTTCGTTTGAGTACTTCCGGCGCCATATAATACGGGCTTCCAACGACTTCCCTAAATCTTTGGCCTAAAACCAAATCAAAATATGTAGTTAATAATAATGAGGAATTTAATTGCAAGAACCATATATAGTTACGATCAGGACATATACCATGGTCAAAGGATACCGAGAGACCAAAGTCGATTGCTTTTAGAGATGCATTTTCGCCTTTGTGAGAGTACAAGAAGTTTTCAGGTTTCAAATCACGATGCATTACTCCATGTGTGTGACACACCTACACAAAAATGTTTAGGTAATCGTAAAATTAATTGAATATCGAAATAAATAGATTACGAGTGAACGAAAGCCGATCGATATAACATATCTATGTAAAAATAAAATTTACTCATACATAATGTTGTTCTATATTAAATTATAAAAGAACTTGCAAGAAAGAACACCCAAACAAGGGTGGGATTTTCTTTGTTTTGAGGCATTCATCTAGAGTTCAAGAATTTATATAAAAGAAAAAACCCTAACCTAATTAAACAAAGCTTAGATTATCCCATCGAGAGTTCACGATTTGTGTATCACGTCGTAAAAGAAAACCCCAATTTAAAAAGGTTGACCTATTTTTGCTGACACCATGTCAAGAATTAAAGATTTCTGCATTACGTTCTTAAGAAAACCCTAACCTAAAAATGTTGAGATTTTCTATTGAGGTTTGACTTTATCGGGGTTTAAAACCCTGCATTCGTTTGAACCACAAAAGGCAGACCCTCCATTGAAAACATATCCTTCTCTTTTCTAGCCAAACCAAAAACTAACTAAAATCATTTTTGATTGTCAACATGAATTTAACGACATGCCAAAAACTGGCCGATTTTCATTCTTTACGTTGCATAAAATCTCGTATCCAGAAATTAAGTTACGAACCTGAACAACTTCGACAATGGTCTTGATCACAAGGGCAGCGGCTCGTTCCGTGTAATGACCTTTAGCAACGATGCGATCAAACAGTTCACCACCTTCACAAAGCTCCATGAGTAAATAAATTGCATCTTTATCTTCATAAACATCTTTGTAGCTCACAATGTTAGGGTGCACAGGCATATGTCTCATGATCGTCACCTCTCTCCTCACATCCTCGACATCAATCTCCGCCCTCAGCCTGCTTTTGGACATCTTCTTGCATGCCACCTTCTCTCCCGTTTCAATATTTTGACATTCGTATGTCACCCCAAACTCACCCCTCCCGAGCTCTTTCCCAAACTTGTAATGCTTGGAAATGTCGTTCCCAGCAGAGTCTTTGAGGATGCGAGCCGGCCGTGTGAATTTTGGGGATTCGGGTTCTTTGCGTCGTGTGATAGGTTGCACAAGGCTGGGTCTCCTTAAGTAACTTGTGTTGGCAACAGACATGCAACCCCCCATGGGTGATCGTTTTGATTTTGCTATTAGGATTTGAATGATGAATGGGGGGGTGCAAGTGAGAACTTGCAAAGATCGGAGATTTGCAAAGATCGGAGATTTTCGGAAGGATATTGCAAATTACAATGGGATGAAAACACTAATTTTGAGGTGAAATTTTGGATTTGATGGTGGTTCAAATGTTGGGTCTTTTGTGGACGTTCTTTTGCATCATCATGTCCTATATAAGTTAGGTGATTTCTCGCCGTTCAAAAAAATAAGTTCCGTGATTTCTGTATTTTTATTGTGGGATGAAGTGTATATAAAGTATAAACTCATCCTAACACACAAATATAAAAATCCTAATCTAAAGTGATTCATTAAATCGAATGTACGGCCGGCTTGATTTCAGGTTCAGTTTTCTTTCCAAACTAAATCAAATCTCAATTTTGTTGATACTTGATAGTCTTAAAAACTCAAATTAATTAAGTATGTTTAACAAAATTCTGGATTAGAAGAAAGAGATATCTGCAGAAACATTACCAATTCAATATATTAAAAGGGATTTTTTTTTTTCAAAATATGCAGTTGCCTAATAATGATATGATCATCTTGGAACTTCCAACTGCGAAATTTTTAGGTGAGAGTGGTCGACCATATATTCTCTTAATCTCGTCAGGATTCTTGTTTTCTATCATTTTGGTCACTGGAGTTTTAAAATTGTCGATAAAACCACCCAACTACAGACGTTTTTTGTCGTCACCATAATAGCGACGACATGTCCATAGAGTTGACCATAGCCGTTTGACCTGATAAACTATAGAGACGACTTATTGTTTCAATAAGTTAGACGGGAACGAAAAAAATTTGCGTGTTTCTGAAAAGCTATGGCAATGACATGTAATCGCTACAAAACAAAAATAAAAAATATTTAGTTTCTTAATTAGTTTACTGAAATAAAAAAGCAACATCTTTTCTTTTTTCGGCTATGGTGACGACTTGTAGTCGCAACAAGTTAGTTGGGAGTTTTGACGCTTCTCTGAAAATATATGGTGACGACTTGTCGTTGCAACAAAAAAAATTGAAATTATACTATTTTTATGCGGTTTAACGAAGTAAGAGAGCAACGTCCCTGTACCTTGTTATGTCCTAAAATCAGGAAACCAGCCCCCTTTGTCTCATTCTCTCGCTCGCAGCTATGCATTTATCTCTCTCGATCGACGCCTTCTTCTTTGGCTATTTGTTTCACCTCCGACGATTGCCCTCACCTCTGGTGTGTTGCTTCAACTCCCACTCGTGGCGATTCTACTTTATCCACTCCGGCGGTTATCAAGTCGGTCAAATACCAGTTCCCATTTCCAGCAATAGCTCCAGCCACCACAGCGATGAACTCCGGGAAAGGGCGAACCCACTACTCCATCTCCATCTAGACTCGTCCAGTTGATCATATTTTATTTTAAGCTTCAAAAACAGAATTTTTGTATGAATTTATGTGATTGTCTCTATTAGTTTGACTAGTTGGTGCTTATGTGTTGCAGATTTGGTTAATTTTATCACTGTGTTAGTTTTAAGAAGATATTACTTTTTTTGGCTTTAAATGAAAGGTAATAGTAAAAAAGTCGCTAAGTTTATAGAATATCTTGATTTTGACAATGTGTTTATTTTTTGACAATTAAGTTACTAATTTTTTCAATTTGTTGCAGTTTGGATCATTTGACCGGTCAAAACCGGCTGTCAGCTGATGTGATATGACGACGTGTCAGTCTTTAATGATGTGACGCTAATATGACAATAATTTCTTTGAAAAGTAAAATTTAAAACAATTATAAGGGATATAGTATTTTATTTAGTTTTTTAATAATACAAATACGATAGTTTTAAAGTAAAATGATATACGGTGATTGCATATACTATATACCGATAATTATAGGAAATTTAAAGCATACTTTTAAAATTGATTTGAATGTAAAATAATATATGGTGATTGTATATAGTATCTATTGATAATTATATTAAAAGTGTTAAAGATATATTTAGTAGAAATGGTCGTTATGGTTTATATATGGATGAATTTGTTAATTAGATCATTATTTATCTTAATAGTCAGATACGTAAAAATAAAAGAAACTTTTAGCTAAAATATAAAATATCATCATGGAACGTCAGTATCACGTCATCAAATGTTGACAAATCAGCATACAACGTCAGTTGGCAACCGAGATGATCGGTCAAACCCCTAAAATTGCAACAATTTGGAAAACTTAATAACTTAATTGCAAACAAAAAAAATACAGTGTCAAAATCATATTTTTATACAAACATAAGGACTTTTTTGCAATTTACCCTTTTATTTATGCTAATCTTAGGTTAACTTGGAAAATTTTCTTGTATTTCAGGGGCTAAAGTTGAAGATTGAAAAAACTTAAAGGGCTGATGCTGGTGTTGCTGAGGAGATGGAAAAAAGGCGTGAGTTGCAGGAGAGTACTTGCGTGTTGTTGCTGCTCATTTATCATTTTTTAAGAACACTCATTTTTACATTCTTTTCTCTCTGAGCCTCTCTCTCGTTTCTTCTAGCTCTAAAAAACAGAGATATAGTTCATATTGCTTTCTCTCTACAGATTTTTGATGTTGTTGTTTAATAAAAGACAAAAAAATTTCTTTAAAACTAAAAAAAATACACATTTTAGCGAGACAATTTGTAGTCATAGTACTCACAAATATACATAACCACAAAACTTCAAAAATACTAGATGTAGCACAAACCATATTCACCTGAAATCAACTAACATGTAGACAACACCAAACACCGATTTTTTTCAAGTAAAACAACGCACGACACGTTTCACAATTCTCACCCATTTAAAAAACCTCATCGAACGAAAACGCATCTTTGTTGAATTCAGTTTCAAGACCCTCAAGCCCATCAAATTCACCAAGACCCAATGCTTCTTCAATTGCACCCTCTACATTTAACTTATCCACTAACAAAAGATCTTCCAATACTATTCTATGCTTCCTTACAGACTTCGCGGTCAACGGTTTGACTTTTTCTGTATTCGTACAACTACTAAACTCAAGCCTTCTACTACAACCTTTTTCTAAAACCATATTTCCATTCAAAACTTGAACTCTCAAAGTATCCGGGGACGTCTTTGGTGTTTTACCTTTACCAAAACTGTAAATATCTTTCCGTGGTGACATCACGAAGAAATCCAATTTGGCATCTGAACCCCATTCAGATCCACAACCAGACGGCCAAAAAATCGGTGTTTTAGTTTTAGTTTCGTTAATAACTTTGGCTTCTGTTAGCTTTTCAAAATCAGCCTCATTGTCAAGAGGTACTATTTTGGTACTAGTTTTTGTGGGTTTTTTAAATCTTGAATCCTTGTTTCTCATATTCGTAACTTCATTAATCTCTTTTCTGTTTTTCATACCAAATACGAGTCTTCTATTGCAGCCTTTGTCTGAATTTAATTTGTACGTGTCTTTACGAGGGGACATAATGAAGAAATCCCCTTTAGTTTCTGAATCCCAATCACATGTCCAATCAGAAGGCCAAAAAAGTGGTTTATTGGTACCGATTTCTTCTAAATCAACAACTTCTGAAGAGTAATCAGAGCTTGAAGAACATGAAGAAAATGAAAAGTCATCACTGCTATCAGTAATTGAAGAAACACTAGAGGATTCATTCACCAGCCATGAAACCACTTCTTCTTCTTCTTCGAAGTTCTCGTGAAAAAACAAATCTTGGTTTGAATATTTTCTTTGATCAAGAACTAAAGATGCTTCTTCGATTGGATTCACTCTTGAACCATCGAAAAATGTAGCTTTTGGACTTAAATTTTCACGAGATTTTGTTGATGGAGTTGATAATAAAGAAATGAACCACGCGTCTATTTTAAGGTCCATGTGACCAGATGAATTATTATCTTGATAACAAGATGATGGTGATGATTCACCACCTGAAGATAACCACATGCAGTTATTATGATCAATCAATTCTGCGTTTTTCAAAGTAGCAGCAAATTCATCGTCTTCGTCTTTGAAAATCTTTTTATGAATAGGATTCATTTCAAGAGTATGAAGTTTCAATGATTCTATGCACTTTGACCTGTCATTTGATATTGATTTGAGTTTTTCGGTATCTTGGAAAATAATGCATGTCTGTGTGGTCACCATGATGAATTGATGATGTATACTGTGAAGTGAAAGAGACAATTTCTGTAAAGTTAATAACTAAACAATTTCGAGGATATTGGAAGGGAGATTTGACCAATAAGATTAACTGCCAATTCAACCAAACTACTTTAGAAAATAAAATAGAACAAGTCAAAAAAGAAGCTTTAAAGTAGAACAATTCAAAAAAGAAGCCTCTAACACATGGTCAAATATATGTATATACCTGTAATATATTAAATTGAGGTTGATTATTTAAACTAAACACAGTTCATCTTCACCAAAAAAAGATCGTCATAGTAATTGTGTAAAGAAACGCAAATTCAGGCCATATGAGCGATGATGATAAAAAAACGAGTAAGACAGACTAGTAAATACTTCAATTTAAATTAAAGTATATGAGAATCTTATTTTCCAGAAAGCTCGTCTGAAAACACTTGCCAAAAGCTTGGTGTTTTTTAGGTTAATTCTGTAATATACAAATTTGATAGTCATAATTTCCTATTCGCACTGCTGTTTGACGTAAATTTGGAAGTTCATACCGCAAATTCATGACTAAAATATATGAGAATCTCTTTCCCAAACACATGCTTTTACACAATAACGACAGTTTATGTCAAAAATTCAGAAAATTTACGTTGCTTAAATGGAACGAGAAGCTCCTCTGAACGAAATTGCCAGACGCATACGTTTTTTAGAAAACTCCTTCTGTAAAATACAAATTGATACTCGAACATTCTCCTTTTCGCGCTACTAATAATTACAAATTTAGACTCGTAGGATCACATCAATTTTCAAAACGAAAAGTACAAGTCGATAATCATGAAAATCACGTCGTATCTTCATTTTTCTAAAGGAGATTCTGAAAATCAGCTCTCGATTTGTATCTGCTATGCGTATGTATGCGTGAATATATGCTTAAAACATAAAAAATTATACTATTCGATCTCGTAACTGGAATTCTATAAACAAGTTCGTGTAGTTTTCTTCGAATTTTAACTCAATCGTAAGTATACTAGATCTAAAACAACTGCAAGTAGTGAACTGAAAGTAATGAAAACTTCGTCGTACCTTCTAGTAAGACGTGGAGGCGTTATAAGTTATAACAAGCTCTTGAGAAGAAGCACCGCCATAGATACAGCCATCACCGTTCTCCAATTCTCCCGCGTTGGCACTACGAATGGCTGAGGACGATAGCACCACCTTCACTTCTTTTATTGCCATTTGAAACTTTACCCGTATTTGTCGGGCACTAAGAAATCGTGTGCTAACCAATTCAAACGCTTGCGACTCTGGGCCTCCAATGTGGGCCCGTTGTCAGTCCAGATTTTAGAAAACAAAACAAAAGTGAAGCTTAATTACATTTTTGGGCCAATTTGCAAACAGTTGCAGAGCAATGTATATTTTCAGTTTTTCATTTTATATTCTTTCACTTTTTTTCTTGATTTTAGTCATCGAAATCGAAGTTGGGAAATAGCCAAAAATTAAAAGATTTTATTTTAGTCATCTATTTTTCGCATTTTTGGATATAGGAAAATTGCATGTGGCTGCGATTTTCTCTGTCATGGATTGCGATTTCCATTGCCATGGTCTGCGCTTTCATCTGTGTTAAGATATAAAATGTACGGTTTAGGATATATGGTCTACGGTACGTTTTTCTGATCATCTGACTATGATTTCTAACTGTTTTACTATGGAATCTGATAGTTTGACTATAAAAGGTACAAATTTATCACAGAAACTACAAAATCTTTATAAAATGTAATTTTATCTATATTAAAGTGGAAAAAAATTATTATCTTTTTCGAATATGATTTTTTAAAAGAAAAAATGTGAGTTCACATTCTAGTAAGTTATTCATTGTTGTTTACACTTGTGGGAGGTAAAGACCGTTGATGATCAACCTAAATATGTTACGCCGTTGGTTAAAAACTACGGTTTACAGTTTTCAAAAAAATAAAACTTTCAAAATTTATGAATTTAATGAAAAGAAAGACTGGTTTGATAGATAAATCAAATATTACTTGGTCTTTTCAAAATCCGGAAATGTTCTATATTATAGACATAGTAGATAATAGTGATGTTTGCCACTTGATCACTGTAATACGAGGTGTTAAAAATGTTGTGTGTGTATGTGGTTGAAGGTGATGGAAATAACTGATGCAGAGGGAGAGAAAAAAAGCTTTAATGGGACAGATCTAATGGATTAAGGAGCAACAATTCGATAGGTAATTTTATGTCTCCCACTATAACTCAGTATCACATTCATCTTGAATATGTCAGTATTCCCAAAAAACATACTGCAATCATCGATTCACAATGTGGATCCTAGAAATTTGAAGTATGTTGGTTATGATGATGTTGGTGGATATGACACCATTAGAGAAACGTGTGTGCAACCATCGAGTCAGTATGTTGCTACTGATGATGTCCACACACATGAAGATAATGATTATCGACAAACGAACCCTCTCCTAAACGATGTCAATCTAGCACCTTACAGGGATCTAGTTGGTATCGAGTAAATACATATTTTACACTTTTAACATAATTACAGTAGATAGTATATGCAATCACCATATATTATCTTACTTTCAAATCAATTTTTAAAAGCATGCTTTGAATTTCTTTCTATAATTATCAATATATAGTATATATAATCACAATATATCATTTTATTTTCAAAATATTGTATTTGTATCCTTAAAAAACTAAATAAACTACTCTATCAATTATAATTGTTGTTTTGGATATTACTTTTCAAATAAACTATGGTCATGTCAGCGCCAATTCAGCACCACATCACTAAAGACTGACACGTTGTCATGTCAAATCAGCTGGTAGCCAGTTTGACCTGTCAAATGGTCAAAACTGCAACAAATTCGAAAACTTGAGTTAATTGCCAAAATATAAACAAAATATCAAAATCGAGATTTTGTGTAAACTTAGTGGCTTTTTGCAATTTACCCTATATCTTATCCTTTTTATACTTACATTATTTGACTTTTTTATATGGAAATGAGTCAAACACATACATCTAATTGGAGCTTTTGGATACCAACACGAAGATGGCATAGGCAAGGTGAAGGCGCAAGAAGAATGAACATATTTTGTGAAGGTGTTTTGGAACTTGATACAATTTTATTTTGGTTATATTTTGTGGTTTGTTGGGTTTTGCCATATTTATATTTTTTTGGTGAACATAAAATACACGTATATTAATAACAATGAATCAAGATGTTTGCTTTTGGTTATGTTTTATGAATGTTTACATGTTATTTATGATGAAGCAAATGAATTTGTTATGTCAAATGTGAGTGACTATCATATGACAAAAATATTTGTGGGCAAAAAGGAAAAATAGGTCGACTAAATTTGTTGTGTTAACGTTTTTTAAACAAAAAGGTATTTCAAGTTCTTCAATGTAGTTAATTTTGTAGGTTTTGTCCGTTTACGTCTATTGTTTGTAACTAATTGTTTGTAACTAGAACTTAGTTAGATAGTTATGATCACACATTCCCATCAATATGAAGCTAACAAATGATGATGCTTCATAATGATTATATCTACACATTTTTATTCTTATTCATGTAGATATTTCTTTGCAATTGAAGTCTCGTTATAATATATCTATTTCCAAAAGTTTCTTAATCAGGGATAACGACTTGTAGGGTAACAGACTTTTAAAATTGTTCACATTTAGTAACTGAACTTATTTTTTTGTTTGATTTATCCATGAACTTTTTAAAATTATTCACATTTAGTCACTTATGTTTTTTTGTAGACATATGATCATTAAACTTATTCTTTCTATACATGTATGACCATTAAACTTATTTTTTGTACACATATGACCAATAACATAATTGTCATATTTGTTAAAAACATAAGTGACTAAATGTGAACAGTTTTAAAAAGTTCATAGGTAAATCAAACACAAAAATAAGTTCGGTGACTAATTGTGAACAATTTTAAAAAGTTCATGGGAAAATCAAACACAAAAATAAGTTCAATGACCAAATGTAAACAATTTTAAAAGTTCGTTAGCCTGTCAAGTCATTATCCCTCTTAATTATTATAAAAGCTATAGCCCAAGAGTTAATATGCACGGTTGTTTATCTCCTTAGACACCAAATGTCCAAATCAGGGGCAAAATGTTAAAGCAACTTAGGTGCAAAAGGAGAATTCTGGTTTATTGTCTTAGACCAACTCCAATAGACGTGTAAATTTATGTTATGCAGGCCCGTTCACTCACATGGGACGTCATCTTGAGCAAGAAACTTTGACTATGGGGTGTGGAGAAGAACGCATCCTCGTCCTGCTGAGTTGGCGCCGGAACGCGGCCAAACACCGCCATGTCCCCCCTTTCGTTCCTCCGCATACCCGTTCTCAGGCGTTCCCTGGAGGACCACTCGGGACGCTGGCCACTTGCCTCTCATTGACTCTTCTCGTTCTCTCTCTCCCCCTCATCGCATTCTTTGTGTCTGCACACCGCATGGTCTTATGTTATGCTATAGTAGGACATCAATTTGGTAATGGCACTATTCCCACCTCCATATCTCATATATTATAATATTGTATATATACTAAATACTATTTTGT
Organism: Cichorium intybus; assembly: GCA_023525715.1. Taxonomy (NCBI): domain Eukaryota; kingdom Viridiplantae; phylum Streptophyta; class Magnoliopsida; order Asterales; family Asteraceae; genus Cichorium; species Cichorium intybus. The sequence continues at coordinate 115,597,994 of CM042009.1, read as the reverse complement.
TTGGAGTAATAAAAAGTCTTAGTATAATTATCTTTTTTAAGGTTTTTAAAACTATTATACTTGAAATGGTGATTGATGATGATATTTGGTTTCAAGAATTTTTTGTCCACATAAAATTTTATTTATCTTTCATATAAAACATTTTTGAATCAATTAATTCATTAGTTATATTGTTATTAGAGTAAATTACAGATACACTCCCTGAAGTATATCAAAACTAACAGAGAGAACCCAAGTATCCGATTTTTACTATATGAGTCACTAAGGTTTGCAAAATCCTACAAATCGGTCCGTGAGTAAAGTAAAAAGACTAAAATACCCTTTTTAATTTCTTTTTTCTTTTTCTTTGAATTTATTATTTATTTTATTAATAAAAAAGAAAATACCCCACCCACCCCCACCCCCACCCCCACCCCACGTCTCTCTCTCTCTCTCTCGTTCGTTTATACCCGTTAAAGCTTGAACTGTAAATCGTGATACCCAGATGAAGAAGGAAGCTAGGTTTAATACCCACTGAAGCTTGAACCTTAAATCCATAGAAACAAGAAGTCGGGGTCGCCGAAAAACATAACAAGCTTGCCGGAGTTTGTGTCAGTTGCTCTGTGCACCACCGGAGATCATGCGACAGGACATCCCAAAAGTCTTGCAGGTCGACTCCATGATCATCAACGAATCGTTCACAAGAATTTTAATATCAAAAAGTATGATAAAAGATATAAGAGGAATTGTACAACGAATGATTCACGTCGGTTTCCAAATATAATATATACGAGATCGCCGCTTAAAAGTGAAAAAAACCCTTCAATCTCATGTTCAATTTTCGAATCAAGCAAGCTCGAAGAACTGAATCTCCGAGTTTTCAGGAATATGAAGAGTGGAAAGTCAATGAATTAGAAGTAAAAAAGTCATCTCTTATAAATTATATTAAAATTTTCAGAAACAGAACTAGATGAACATTCGTAACTCGTAACAAAGCAAGAGAGAGAGAGAGAGAGAGAGAGAACATGGAAACAATTTGGATGCTCTGTAATCGTGAATCCTCTCACCTTCCCACGCCTTCACTGCATTCCTAAACTCCATTTCCATTCATTTCCCTTTCCCTGAGATTCCATCCATGGTGGAACTCACTGGAGCCATTGGTGCCACTAGGGGAAATGCAGAGAACTGGGTCGGCTCACCCATTGACAGGAATCGATGGTGGAAGAAAGCGGTGGAGTTACCGGAGCGCTGCTTGAGATGCGAAGAGGAGGGATGGACGATGGAATTGAATCGCGGAAGAAGGTGCAGGGGTCTCAATTTTGCTCTAGCATCATTGCTGTTGATTCCAGTTTGAACTATATGTTCATCCGATTTATCTCGCAATGAGGGTTTACTTTTTGTATCCGAATTGGTCTTACAACATTTAGCGTAGCCAATTTCTTGGCAAATTGTAGACCTAAAAGAAACAAAAATTGTTGGCAAATTAAAGTTGAATTAGGTTCGAGCCATTCGTAAGGAAATTAAATCAAGAAAACAAACCAGTATTTCTTCTGCCTACGTACTGCAACTTTTCTTTATATTTGGGAAGACAATGGTGAGGCGAGGAAGACATGGTACGGGAGAGAGAGAGAGAGAGAGAGAGAGAGAGAGAGAGAGAGAGAGAGAGAGAGAGAGAGAGAGAGTATATGGTGGGGGTGGGGGTGGTGGGGTATTTTCTTTTTTTATTAATAAAATAAATAATAAATTCAAAGAAAAAGAAAAAAGAAATTAAAAATGGTATTTTAGTCTTTTTACTTTACTCAAGGACCGATTTGTTGTATTTTGCAAACCTTAGTGACACATATAGTGAAAATTGGATAATTGGGTTCTTTCTGTTAGTTTTGTTAAACCTCAGGGACCATATCTGTAATTTACTCTTGTTATTATTACTAGTTCAGATATGATCATAATTACGTTAAATGAAATCATATGATAAAGAATAAATTGTTATATTGTTACAATAAGACTAAAATATACATTTAGGTAGCGTTTATTATACAGTAATCGAATAATGAATGGAATAAAGTATTCCGTCGTAATGAAAAAATCATGTTTGGTTGTTTGAATAAATGGAATGGAGCATTTATCAAGAAATGTGATTCCTTCTCTTTGGCTGAATTTCATTCAACAGGGGAGATTGTTTTTTCTGCTCAGGGAATGGAATGATATATAATACAATTAAATTACTTTTTTCTTATAATATCCAATAAATATTAATCTTTTTAAAAATTTCAAAACTTCATCTAAATAGATTTTTATTTTTAAAAAATAAATAAAGATATAGGTAACTTATTTTAAGATTCTTTATTTAATAAAATTTTATTTTATAAAATAGTATTTTTTTCTTTATTTACCAATTTGCTTTATTTGGTTTTTTTATGTATTAATAAAAAACAATATGTTTGAATGAGAAATTTCATTCATTCATGCCAACCAAACATAACAATGAAATGTAATGACTTATTCAATTACATTGCTCATTCCATTACGTCGTCCATTCCATTCCTTCATGATTTCATTCCGTCGTACCAAACAGACCCTTAATGTTAGTTTTAGAAAGTGATTGGAATGAGAATTGTATTTTAATGTTTGTACTTTTTAGTATTTTGTGGTTGGAGATGGTCTTAGACACCAATTAAGGGGAAATATGGTAAGATAGTTAGTGACTACCAGAAGCAACTAATAATGAATTAATTAATGAACACTCAATTGCAACAAAGAGATCAATATCGGGTAACCGATCTAACCGAAATCTGAATATCCAAAATGTAATCCGGTTCGGGTATCATTTAGATTTTCAAATAGAAATTAAACTCGATTCACCCGAAACTTGAAAAATAAAACAATGAGTAAATTACAATTTTGGTCCCTGTGGTTGTCCCAAAATTGCACTTTTGGTCATCCTTTTGGTTTTTCACGCTCATGGTCCTTGAACTGGACGTTTGCTTACACATTTGGTCCCCCTTGCGGTTACCATCCATATAACCCTCTGTTATCTCTCTTTTGTGCGACTCACGTGAGGGTAAAGTCGTCTTTTCGTTTGTGACTACCCAACTGATTATTAAAGACTGCAAAATCTATTTGCCTTGCCACTCGATCTCATTGACCAACCGGAAAGAAACATTCGAAGCTTGAGTTTGAAAATGGTGATTTGTTATTGCAGTAACGAAGCGACAATCACAACCTCTTGGACAAACAGAAACCCCGGAAGGCGATTCTGGCGATGTAGTAGATGTGGCTTTGTTGGGTGGTTCGATCTGCCTATGTGTCGAAGGGAGTTGATAATCATTCTTGGTCTCTTCCTAGCCAGACGAATGATGCTTGAAGATATCGCAAGACTCGAAGCGGAGGTTGAAAGTGCAGGTAGGTATAAAATATGGTTGATTGTATCCTGGATATTCTTCATCGTCCTCACCATATTCTTGATGTTTGAGTAACCAGTTGTATTACCGATGGCGATGGTTTTTGGGGGTCAAAATTACGAACTAGGGTTTTTGGGTTTTGGTGGGTTTGGACGGTAATGTATGTATCCTATGTAATGTGGGGTTTTAAGTTAGTTCTTTAGACTAGCCAAAGGAATGTTTTGTAAATCGGATATTATGTTATGTATGTAAGTTAATCAAATGGAAATGGCTTACTTTGATTGATTTGTTGTTTTTATGTTTCATTACAAAAGTTTCGTTGTTGTATACAACTCGAAAATTATTGCCACTTATTTGCATAAAAGTAGGATGTTATATTTCAGAAAAAGATAAAACTATGTTGCTGAATGTTTGCATAGTTTTGCATAACATGTTAAAAGGTCCAATGTTATTGCCTTTGTGTTGCATAAAACTTTGATGTCGTAATACACAACATCAGGAAATTAAGTTGCTGAATAAGATTGGATGTTTTGTAACATGAAAGTATGTTGATGCTTAGTGTATTATTTGTGCAATTCCTGTTGAACTATGCAATTAGATTGTACATGGATTTTTATTTTCACAATTATATTGTTAAATTAACATAAACACACATACATGTTAACCTAAAATGGCACATAATAATAACCATAATAACACATACTTATAATCAACTAACCCTCAAAACAATGTTGAAGGTTAATGTTTCACAAACACTTAACATATCCGATTTACAATGTTGACTTAATACTAGCAGTTGCTTTTGGGAGTCAACTGCACAACAAAAATCGTCAACATTGATATTGTTAACCAACTGCAGCTACTAACACACACATATCATAGTCTAGTAACACTTTATTGACCCTACCAACACACATATTGTTCTTGTTACATAACATAATAAACACTTAAAAAGACACAACAAACTTAATCTCTTGATCACTTAGCATCTCCAACACCTCAACTACCTCCTGCTCCACCAACAACATCTCTTCCAATATCAAACAGCTCGTATACCCCCTGCTACACCACCAACATCACTTCCATTATCCATGATGTTTAACACCACTGATAGACTTACTGCACTCATCATTGACCTTCTTCGAACACTTACAGGAAAACTCATAGGATCACTTCTTTCAATTGCTTCATTTGGCCCTCCTTGTCCCTTACATGACCTTGCATTATGTCCTGGGTTGTGACATTTACCACATGTAATGGTAATGTACTTTCTTGACAACTTTGTATTGTTTTGAGATCCTTGAGTTAGCTGACTTGATCCCTCATCTTCACTCCTTCTTCTTTTAACTTTAGGCCTCCCAACCTATAAGTTAATTAAAACATATATTATATAAAATTGATTTCCATTCAAAGTTAATAAATATGAACAAGAACAATGCATAAATAGGTATATACCTACTTCTTGTGCTTTGGGTGGACCAAAGTTGTTGGACAATCTGAAGTGGGCCATAACTGTGGACCATTGATAGGCTCGATTGTGAAGGAATACATTTTGTTCATGTTGCCAACGAGTAACAAGGATGGACAAGTTCCTCAGCAAGTTGAACCTGCTGTCCATTTTCCACCTGGTCCCAAAGGGCAGCAATACCATGTTTACAAGGAATACCTGTCAAATCCCAGTGTCTGCATGTGCAAGTCTTCAGTGCCATGTCTACTACATATTGCTCATAGTAATCCCATGTGACTTGAAATTTCCAATTACCATTGTAAATGCAGTTACACTTTGTTGCATCATCCTTGTTCTTGTCAAGGATTATGTAACGACCCAAAAATCTTGAATTTATATTCGATAAAATACTCAAGGAAAAGATTAAAATATTTTGAAAGTTTTAAAATAATGTAGTGGGAAATGTAGTAAAATTCCAAGAGTTTGGAGAAGAATGGTGTAGAAGGGCAAAATGGTCATTTGACATCCAAATGACTTCTAAGTAGGAAAAATATGATTTTTGGAGCTAATATGTAACGAAATAAAAATATTTGTGTTTGTGGGTAAAAGTGTGAGAAGTAGAAGTTGGTGTGATAAAAATTATGTTCGTGAGGGTAATTTGGTCATTGTACCATAAAAGGGTAATTTAGTCATTTGACCATGTGAAGGACCAAATATATAAAAATATTGTTTGCTTGTGGCAAAAATATAAGAAAAGAAAGTTTTATGTGATAATATGTGATAAGATTGCCAAAAGTTCAAGAGATAGAACTTAGGGGCTAAAAATGTAAAACCTGAAAATATATAAGTGAGAAATTAAGTCATAATATTCATTAAAATCAGAAAGAAGTTCTGGAAAACTCCTCTCAAGAACCGTGAACAAGGTTTCACGAAGAAGAACAAGGTTGAAGTTGGAAGACTAGAGATTTACACTTGGAATTGGTTATTCCAAGCAATTCAAGTAAGAATTCCTTAAGTTTAGTAAGTTCTTTCAAGTTTTGTTGGGTAATCTTCAAATTCAATTTCTGAGTTTTGAAGATGAGGGTAATATAATGAATTCATACACTTAAGCTAGCTCAAATCAACACAAGAAACGAATTTCTAACCAAAAATTGTGGTTGAATCATGGTTTTGACTCTTAGCTCAAGAACCCTATAATTTGGGGGTTTATGATCAAGTTTGATTTTCGGATGGAAATTTGTTCTATGTTGTATAATTCGTAGAAAAATCATACGCTGTCCAAATCAGGCGATTCTAGTGCCCATGGTTTTGTCTCGATGTCTTTTTCAGTTTATCAGTTGGGGTTCAGACCTCATTTTGTCGTTTTCCAGGGTTTTGAACCCGATTTCCCTGAGTATGATTTCTGTATCCAGTTGTGTTGTGAAATTCTTGTAAAATCGTGTGTTCACTGGATTATTCTGAAATTTTGTGTGGAGAAGAACCTTTTCATGAGCCATACTCGACCAAAAGGGATTGACTCAGTTCATTGTTTTGGATTGGACTTTGGTATGTGCAATCCGACCTCCACAGATTGGTTGCTGCACACCTAGGTCAACTTGTGGAATTTTTAATTCCCAAATGGTTCATAGTTTTGGTCTGAAACTTTTAGGGAAAGTCCATCCTCATGTCTAATGTGTTCCATCCAGAGGGATTGATCCAATTCCATTATGAAGCTGGGGTTCCAATGCCTTCTCTTTGACTGAACCAGAATTTTCGCTGTGCACATTCTCCTTGTTGCACGATTTTTAATTCTCAGTTGGCTTATGCTTTGAGTTTGATTTTTGGATGCGAGCTTTATCTTCATGTCTAGCATAACTCATCCAAAAGGCTTGACTTATTTCCTTTCAGAAGTCAGGTTGTTGGACAAATCTTGTCAACCTATGCTGAGTTGTGACAGAAATGTTGCTGCTCATTTCCTTCATATTGTATGATTTTTAATTCTTAATTGGTTTGTCTTTTGGGTCTGAATTTCGGAGGGTAGTCTCTTGGTTATATCTAGTATGCCTATGTATGAGGGTTTTCCTTTATTCCATTCCCAAGTGGAATGGAATTGGTGATTCCTCCGTTAATCCAGATTTGTGACAGATTGCAATGTCAATCTTGTTACTTATTTTCTAAGGTCTTAGAGTGTGATTCAAGTCTCGGTACCTTCTCGAGACTTGTCATGTATTGTGTCTACTTTTCAGAATGTTTGAATTTGTGTCATTCGGGTTTCTGAGTTGGGAGTTATGGTCAATTCTTTGACCATGCGTCTTAGATATCAAAATCTAAAAATGAGTAAATAATGTGATATTAATCTATTACGATGTAGATTAAGAGGTCTTTAATTGTTACTAAGGCCTAGCTTGTATTAACTAGAATGTTAAATGAACTCCTTAGGTATTAAGGAGTAAAGTTGAAGGAAAGGAAAACACAACGGGAAGAAGTGATTCTAGTTAGACTTCTCTAACTAGACAAGGTGAGTACATGCACTATTTTTACCCATTTTGGGGTACATGGCAAGTAAGTATATCAAGATTTCTTATAAAATTTCTATATGTGAAGTTATATGCAAGAGTATGATTTCTAACTTGTTTGTGAAAGTTTAATACTATATTTGAAGTATGTTTTTGGCATATGAGTCAATTATATGAAAGTATGTTTGGAATATAAGTCATATATATTTCTAAGTATGAAAAATGTTTGGATAATATATTTTGGTTATAAACCAAATATGTTTAAAGTATGAGTACGCATATAGCCACAAGATGTTTGGAAAGTATGTTTTGTTTATAAATTATTATGTTTTCAAGTATGAATGAACATATAGCCATAAAATGTTGGAAAGTATGGTTTGACATAAAGCCTAGAATGTTATAAAGACGTGTTTAAAATACATTATTTATATGAGATGAAAGTTATAAATTGGCATTTAGCCATAAAGACAGAAAGTGATGAAGTTTGGCATTTAGCCACTATATATGTAAGTAATGTTCAAGTAAGCAAAAAGTATTTTGTATGACTGGTATTTGTAGCAAGCAATGTTAGTAAGGGAACCATGCCGTGTTCCACCTACCCGGGTTAGGTATGGAGTCTACTGGAGAAAAAGTCCCATCGCGAAGTAGATTTCCTAAGCAACTTCTACTGGTGAGGATTGATCTGTTCTTTCTAGCTGTAGAGACTTGGGGTATCACTTATGGTGATTAAAGCCCTACGTATAAAAATCCAGCAAGTTTATAATACCAGTCAAAGAAAGTAAGAAAGATGCTATTTTTGCAAAGTATATCATGAAATGATTTTGAAAAGTAAAGAGTTATAGTATGTTATTACTATATAGTTTTGACAAATGTGTATGTTATGAATTTTATTAAAAGGTTGGAAAAAGAAGTTAAATGTTTGAGTCTAAAACTCATGTAACTCACGAGACATTATTGTCTTACGTATTCTATGTTTTGCCATGTATTCCAGGTTAAAATGCTATGCTATAATTGGATGAAGTTTAGCTGGAGTGGAGCTTGAGTTAGCTCCTATCTTGGACTCAAGGTTTAATCCTTTCTTGCTTACTATGGTTAGTTTTGGTATGGATTTGTAACACCCACTGTTTTTTTTAAACATGTAAATTATCGGTTTTTGATAAACCGTATTTTTGTATTCATGTATTTATACAAAAAATCATAGTATTTGCAAACAGTAGAAATGGGGTGTCACAGATTGCTTGAGCAGTGAGAGTTAGGGGACCTGAGCTTTTTGCAATTAATCGTTGGACTGTGACAATTTTCCTCATCAAGTACTCCCTTATGAATTCCAGTGCTGATAAAATGGGCCTGTCCCTTCCATCTATAATCTTTGCAATAAAAACTTCACACAAGTTGTTCAAAAGTATGTCTGAATGAGCCATTCTTGTTAATATTATTAACCATAAATTAACAACAGGTTAGTCTTATGTATATACTAAAAACAAATTATTACAATTGCATATTACATAGTTATACCTGTAAAATGACTCCTACTCCAATATTCAACAGGAATGCATTTTAACCACTTGTAAGCCTGTTTGTTATACTGATGAAACTCTGCCATTGCTCTGTTAAATTCTGGAATAGTTGCAGCCCTAGCACACTTCCACAGATGTTCCTTAAGTGGCTTTCCTTTCCAGTACAGTTTCATGTTATCCAATACATGTCTTACAAAGTATCTATGCTCAGCTGAAGGGAAAACCTTAGCCAGTGCTGGAACCAAACCCTAAAAACATACAGAATGTTAGTACCATTAATGAAAAAAATTTGAAATTAGATAAAACAGTACCTTTTGGCGATCACTAATGAATGTAAAATTTGTGTTAGTTCCCATATCAAGATCACCTCCCAAGCATTCTAAAAACCATGTCCATGAGCTTTTTGTTTCAGCTTCGACAATGGCGTATGCTAAAGGGTATATTCCATTGTTTCCATCTAACCCTACAACACTCAAAACCTGATCTGGATAAGGGACTTTCATGAAGGCACCATCTAAACCCAACAACTCCCGTTTACCATATTTAAATCCCTTTTTTAAAGGGCCCAAACATATGTAAATTCTTTTGAATACCCTGGTTCGAGAACTAAATTTGGGTTCTGATTCGACAGCTATTTTCACAGTTGTACCTGGGTTTCTCGCTTATAGTTCCAAAACATATTCTCGCAACATAGTTTATTGTCTCTCGTAGTCTCCACGAATGTGATTTAGGGCAAGAACTCTAGCCCTAAACACCTTCATAAATGATAACTAGAGCTTGAACTTTCTCTCCAATTCTTTTTCTAGAGCTACAATGGGGATCTTCGGGTTTGCTTCTAATTGCTGATAGATCTTCTTCGCTAGATACTTTTGCGTGCACTGACCAACTTCCCTTATTTGAAGGCAAGTGTGTTTTTCGTTATAGGTCTTAACGATCCAATCTTCGTCTGTTTTTGCTTTTGAAATCAGGAGGACCCATGGGCATTTTTCGTTTGAAATTACTATATTACCCCTCATTTGTGCATCAACATTAAGTCCTCCAACACCCCCAATTGGGACATGACCTTTACATATTGCTTTTAACCGGTACCTGTCATTATTCTGCAAGAATAGTTGACGACGAGAATACACTGCAAGGTTAGAGAAGGCTTCTTTCACAACCATTTTGTTATCAAATCGTTCACCTAACTTGAAATCCACATCATGAGATTGGCCTTGCGAACACTTTGGTATGTTAGATAGGTTTCTCAACAGTTCATCTCTTGTGCTTCCATGACGACTTTGAATGTCAAAAGCATTCGTGTCAATAATATCAACTGCTATTGATTTATCATTTGCATCGTTGAAAGGTAAGCCTTTTGGTACTGGATCAAGACACCCTTGGAATGCATCCATGTCAAACTCTACATCATTGCTGTTCAACAATTCAGTGGGATGTCGTGTAAAATCACTGTCTGTGCTTTCTTCATCGTCTGAGACTACATCTTCTGACGGTACTTCAACATTGTCTCCTACATTTTGCTCACGTGGTACCCCAAATCCGTAATTAACTCCAACTTCATCTTCCTCAATAACCTCATAATCTTGTTCTATATTACCATCATAATCCAATCATGCTAATGGTTCGTCAAACAAACTATCATTCCAATATACTACAGTGGGGTCGAATTGTCCTGTTGCAGCAGGTGGTGGTATAGGTATAATGTCCAAACACCTTCCCTCGTTCCTATTTACCTCAGACATTGGTTGATCTACGTTAGTTCCCTCCACCGACTGCCCTATCAACGAAACCCTATCTTCTATTGACTGAATCTCTTCGTGATTTGAAGTAACATCGTTTGAGATATTGTCAGAGGCGTTAAGGTTCAGATCAAATAAAAATTTTCTTGTACATTGCAGTTCTGAATTTCGCCTTAGTCTTTTTCTAACGAATTCAGGGGACAGGGGTACTAAGGGATCAACCATGAAATTGTTGGATTAGGTGTCTAAGCCATGACTAATAATTTGTATTTACCTAATTAATAGAAGCAAAGTACATTTGGGTTGCCCTCATAGCTAGAGGTTTGACAGAATTTCCAAGAGATAGAAAGATTGATTTATTATATGATTAATAAATCAATAGAAATAAAATAAATAGTTTATTAATATATTAGAGTGATAATATATTAATTAGAAACTATATTAATTAATTAGAAATTAATCTAGAATTAATTAGAATTAATTTGGTGATTAATTTAATTAATATATTGGATATATATAATTTAGCAGCCGGAGTAACCAGCAAAATTATATATTGGATATATATAATTTCGATTATATATAAGAGATAAATATGATTTGGATTGATAGATAAAGGTTTATCTTATTTGAATTCAAAAAGGTTTATCTTTTAAGTCTTATCTGGTTATCTGTTGGAGACTATAAATAGGGACCCTGGGGGACCTTATTTCTGCGCCATATATTGAAAGGTTTCTTGCAAATCTATGAACTAAAACCCTAAGTTCACATGCAACCTATGAAGATCTATGTTTTCTACTATTGAACATATAAATATTTCCTAAAAGGCCACAAGAAAAATTACTAAAAGAATAAATCAGAAAAACTAACATTTAGGTTTTCTTGGAAGCAAAGCAGCACAAGTGTCCTGCCTCAAATGAGATCACACCCGGGAAGCAGGAGGTATTGGACGAAAATTCCAGAGAGAATGGAGCAGAAAGTGGCGCAGAAAATAAGGGTCTGAGGCTCCCTATTTATAGCCTCCAGCAGATGACCAGATAAACCTTTAAAGATAAACGTTTTTGAATTCAAATTAAGATAAGCCTTTATCTTAATAATTCAAACCTATATATATATATATATATATATATATATATATATATATATATATATATATATATATATATATATATATATATATATATATATATATATATATATATATATAGACCTGGCAAAATCAGTCACGACACGATAACTCGACACGAACACGACACGAAATTAGCGGGTTTGGGTTAGAGGTTTCAACCCGTTTAAGTAAACGGGTTGACACGACACGACACGAAAGTTAAACGGGTTGGGTTAGGGTCAATACTTTCAACTCGAAGATGACACGAATGACCCGTTTAATTTTAATATATATATATATATATATATATATATATACATATATATATATATATATATACATATATATATATATATATATATATATATATATATATATATATATATATAACTGCGAAAAGTACATCATGTATATTTCGTGTGGGAGATCAACAACAAGTAGCATATTGGTTCAAGTGGTTAAGACTCATGACATACAACCCTGAGGTACTGTGTTCGAATCTTGTTATGCGCACTAAATGTTTTGCTAGCAGAATTAAAAGCTCTTAGTCTCCCTTTGATCTATTTTGGCTACGCAAATTTCTATCCCACATCGCTGGTGGGATGAAAGTTGCTCCCATCTCAACACCTATATAATACGAGTCAAGTTTAGGTTTCTAAGGGATAAGCCATGGGTTGCACCGGGTTAAACTGGGGCGGCTCGGGCAAGAGTTCAATCGGGCCGATTAGGTCCGTGTTGGGTCGAATTAAACCGATTTGACCCGAGTTGGCTATAGTATTCAAATTTTCACGTGTCGTGTCGGGTTGACACGGACCCGACCGTGTCGTGTTCGTGTCTTAGGTTTCAACCCGTTTATATAAACGTGTCGTGTTCGAGTTGACTATCCTCAACCTGTTTAATGTCTTGACACGACACGAACCCGGCACGACACGACCCGTTTGCCACCTCTATATATATATATATATATATATATATATATATATATATATATATATATATATATATATATATATATATATATATATATATATATATATATATATGTATGTATATATCCTTAATTTCGCTGGTCACTTATACTGCCAAAAATGTCACTTACTCAACTATTGAATAATTACACTTTTAGTCCCTGCACCTTTAATTAATTAAATTAATCACCAAATTAATTCCAATTAATTCCAGATTAATTTCTAATTAATTAATATAGTTTCTAATTAATATATTATCACTTTAATATATTAATAAACTATTTATTTTATTTCTATTGATTTATTAATCACATAATAAATCAATTTTTCTCTCTACTGAACTTTCTACCAAACCTCCAGCTATGAGGGCAACCCAAATGGACTTTGCTACTATTAATTAGGTAAATACTAATTATTAGTCATGGCGTAGACACCTAATCCAACAGTCTCCCACTTGGATAAGTCTATAACTATAATTACTAATTTAACCTCTAATTAATCAGCAAAGTGTAGCTTCCTAGAAACTGCTGTCGAACTCTGACCCAGTCAGTTCTGTCCATAGATAAGTGATCATATGATCCTTCGTTCAACAAGATATTTCCAGACATGAGACATGGATTGAGATCAATCTTTGTCTGATACTCTGTTTCGCGATTTCTGATTTTCATATGACTTTAGGACTATCAATTGAACACATCGATACAGTCCTGGCTGGCCAGCACCATAGTCAACTTCAAAACCATCGAGAGGCCTACAGATATCTGTTTCCCATCAGGGTCAAGGAACGAATAAGCTTCGAGTCATATGCTTATATCTTTTACTGTAACGCCCCAATTTCAAGATTTCTAAAATTTATTTATTATCAAGGTTCCAATAAAATATTTCTTCCAAAAGTAAATCTGTTTGACATATTTATTAAACCAACAGCGGAAACATTTGAAAATCATAACATAATTCATTAAAATAAAGCTCTTGTATACGATGCGCCGCCGTCACGCCTTGCCCTTCCCTTTGTCATTTGAAATACCTGAAATGTTATAAATCAACGGGTAAGCTTAAAGCTTAGTGAGTCCACAAATTACCATACATGCCCACACATTAAACAACCCGTCCTCGAGAACGACCCGACCCTACCCGCCATACAACAGCTACGGGCTTCCATCATACAACAGCTATGGACACGGGAAGGTTCTACCCATCATACAACAGCTATGGGTTCCTGGTTATGGCCCAGCCCATCATACAACAGCTATGGGACAAGGCATAGTCCAACTCGCCATACAACAGCTACGAGGGGACACGCATCAGTACTGAGCCCAATAACAAATAACCACAGATATAGAGCAAATCATATAACTGTAAATAACACACAAGATGCCTAACATGCAACATCATATAGTAAGGTGAGGATACTCACCTGATTCGAAACCGCACAGATATTCTCTAATATCCCCACTTAGCTCGTCCACACACCTAAATCCCACACACATACAACATATCAATTACTGACTAGGCTCTTACAGACCTGTCTAAAGGTTAGACTCACTATTTGCCATCAAACCGTGGTCAAAACTAAATTCCTGGACAAACAGTCGCTCGCCGCGGCGTGGCTCCTCGCCCTACGCGCCGCGGCTACCATTGCACAATTACGGGGTTTTAGCCGAGTCTGCGCCGCTGACATAGCCAGTCCGCGTCGCGGCTCGTAACATTCCAAAATGTTTTTATGCGATTAACAGTACATCAATCGGCTAGGGTTCCTTTCTACACCCTTCCTGGGATCAGAAACTATCCTAAGGTCACTTCCTTATGGACATGCAAGTCCATGCATGTCCTTGGTTCAAACCCTAAGGGCTACAAATCGTCTAAAGCTACAAACCAACTAATAACACCATATGACGGGATAAAAAGGAAAGTCAGAAGAGTAAATCTTCTTACCTTACTTCTGAAGGACGGAGTGATGCTTACGACCCGTCCTAAACCTTCTCCCGCGTTGGATCTCCTTCTTCTAATCTCCCAAAACCTTCAAAGCCTCGAGACCAAAGAGTATCTGCCGAAACCAGACACCTCTACTCTAGAAACTCTCCAAAAACACGAACCCTAGGGCTGGGGTCCTTTATATAGGCGTTTAAATCCTACGCGATTCTAGATTCTTCCTAAAGCCGCGCCGCGGATTCCTTCAGGCCGCGACTCGGCGGAACGGGTCTTACAATTCTCCCCCACTTAACTGGATTTCGTCCCCGAAATCCGTGCCGGTAAATAATTCTGGATATTGCCTCCGGATTTCCTCCTCCGGTTCCCAAGTCCATACAGACCCTTTTCGATGCTGCCACTGAACCTTCACTAATCCTATTGTTTTATTCCGCAAAGTCTTTATCTTCTTTTCAACGATGGCAATTGGTCGCTCCACATAATTTAGACGTTCATCTAATTGAATATCCTCCAAAGGTACTATTGTGGATTCCTCAGTCACACACTTTCTGAGCTGCGAAACGTGAAACGTGTCGTGAATCTGACTAAGCTGTTCGGGAAGCTCCAACCGGTAAGCTACCTCACCTATACGGGCAACAATTCTATATGGTCCAATGTACCTAGGGCCAAGCTTTCCTCGCTTCCTAAAACGAATAACTCCTTTCCAAGGCGACACCTTTAGAAGAACAAAATCCCCAACTTGAAACTCGAGATCGGACCGTCGCCTATCCGCATAACTTTTCTGTCGGCTTTGAGTGGTTAACAATCTCTCCCGAACCTTCTGAATTAACTCAGTTGTCTTGAGCACCACCTCTGTGCTACCCAATACCTGCTGGCCAACCTCGCCCCAGCAAATAGGTGTCCGACATTTTCTTCCATACAACATTTCGAAGGGAGCTCTGCCAATGCTCGTGTGATAACTGTTATTGTAAGAAAACTCAGCTAAAGGGAGATGGGAATCCCAACTCCCGCCAAAATCGATGACACATGCCCTAAGCATATCCTCCAGCGTTTGAATCGTCCTTTCACTCTGCCCATCCGTCTGAGGATGATATGCTGTGCTGAAATGAAGGCGAGTGCCTAATTCCTCATGAAACTTCTTCCAAAACCTAGACGTAAACCGGACATCCCGGTCGGATATCACCGAGACCGGTATACCATGCCGAGAGATAATCTCATCTAGGAATACCTTAGCCAATTCCTTTGCAGAGTAAGTCTCTTGGATGGGGAGGAAATGAGCACTTTTGGTCAACCTATCCACGATAACCCAAATAGTGTCCATATGTCGAGGGGTTCTTGGCAACTTTGTGATGAAATCCATTGTGATATGCTCCCATTTCCATTCTAGGATCTCAAGAGGCTGCAACTTACCATGAGGCCGTTGGTGCTCGGGCTTGACCTTACGACAGGTCAAGCTTCTTTCGACAAACCAAGTTACTTCCATCTTCATGCCTGGCCACCAATAATATTCGCGCAGATCCCTATACATTTTAGTTGCTCCAGGGTGGATAGAGAACCTGGATTTATGTGCCTCCTCCAATAGGGTTTGACGAACCCCGCCCAGCTTCGGTACCCAAATTCTCTCACGGCAAGTTAACAAATCCCTACTATCTTTGACCATAGCTCCCAACTGACCCACAATCCTCTAACTTTTCTAATTCTCGCTCTTGCTTGCTTCCACCTGGGCTTTCCTAATCAGCTCAAGCAGCGGTGTCACAATTGTCATCCTTAGACAAACGCCCCGAAGGGGTGCACTCGAAGCCTTACGACTTAACGCATCCGCTACCACATTGGCCTTTCCAGGGTGGTAGTGTATCTCACAATCATAGTCTTTTAATACATCCAACCATCTTCTCTGTCTCATATTGAGGTTTGCCTGATCCATCAGGTACTTCAAACTCTTATGGTCCGTGAAAATGGTGCACTTCACTCCATACAAATAGTGTCTCCAAATCTTGAGAGCGAAGACCACCGCTCCCAATTCCAAATCATGAGTAGGGTAGTTAGTTTCATGGGGCTTCAATTGTCGCGAGGCGTAAGCGATCACCCTGCCTCGTTGCATCAAGACTGCCCCCAATCCCGTGATTGATGCATCGCAGTAAACTACCATATCCTCCATGCCCTCAGGCAAAGTCAAAACCGGAGCTTCACACAATTTCCGTCGCAAAGTCTCAAAAGCTTGCTGCTGCTCCTCACCCCACCGAAAAGCAGCATTTTTCTTAGTTAGCCGGGTCAAAGGTACTGCAACCTTTGAGAAGTCTTGGATGAAACGACGGTAATAACCAGCCAGACCCAAGAAACTTCTAATCTCCGAGGGAGTCTTCGGAACCTCCCACCGCATCACGGCCTCCACCTTAGCCGGGTCTACCATGATTCCTTGCTCATTTACAATGTGACCCAAAAACTGAACCTCTCGTAGCCAAAAGTCACACTTGGATAATTTTGCATAAAGCTTCTCATTCCTTAAGGTCTCTAATACTTCCTTTAAGTGTTGTTCATGCTGTTCCCTGCTCCGAGAGTAGACTAAGATGTCGTCGATGAAAACTATAACCGACCGATCCAACATCGGTCGACACACCAGATTCATTAAGTCTATAAAAGCTGCAGGGGCATTGGTCAGTCCAAACGGCATCACTATAAACTCGAAGTGACCGTACCTCGTCCAAAAAGCCGTTTTCGGGATGTCTTCCTCCTGTACCCGCATTTGATGGTAACCTGACCGCAAATCAATTTTTGAAAACCACGAAGCGCCCTGCAGTTGGTCGAATAAGTCGTCGATGCGAGGCAACGGATATCGATTCTTCACCGTAAGCTTATTCAACTCACGATAATCTATGCACATCCTGTTGGAACCATCCTTTTTCTTAACAAATAAAATAGGCGCTCCCCATGGCGAGCAACTGGGTCGAATAAATCCTTTATCTAATAGTTCTCGAAGTTGAATAGACAACTCCAGCATCTCCGGAGGCGCAAGACGATACGGTGCTTTAGCTATCGGAGCTGCACCGGGAGTTAAGTCGATCTTAAATTCCACCTGTCTCTCTGGCGGCACGCCAGGCAGGTCCTCGGGAAAAACATCAGGAAAATCCCGAACCACTGGTATATCACCTGCTTTCTGCTGTGGCTTCCTTTCTCGTGTGTCTACAACATAAGCCACAAATCCCGACCCTCCATGCTGAAAATGTCTGCGTGCCCTAGCAGCTGAACAGAAAACTACACCTCGATTCATTCTCTCGCCCTGCACAACCAGCTCTCCCCCACTTGGGGTTTGAATCCACACTCGCTTGTTCTTACAATCGATCCATGATTCATACTGACCCATCCAATCCATACCGATGATGACTCGGGAGTCACTCAACGGTATAGGGATGAGATCGATCGGAAACTTTATTCCTTGAATCACGACTTCGCATCCCCGATAAACACTAGTCGCTTGCACGGTTTTATCATCCGCAATTTCCACTTCTAACGGCTGATGAAGAGTTCCTAAAGCAATACCGAAACTCTTTCCCAACGCGGCAGACACAAAAGAATGACTAGCACCCGAATCAAATAGTGCAAAGGTAGCCGTAGAGTTGACTAAGAATGTTCCTAATCAAAGCATAATAGACATATTAATTACACACACCACAAACACGAGGCAAGTAAAGAAAGAGTACCCGTGACGACGTCGGGCGCATCTTGTGCCTCCTCGGCGGTCATGACGAATGCTCGACCCTTGGTCTTAGGGGCTTCCCCTTTCCCCTGCCTACCATCGGTAATCCGAAGTGTAGTGGGTGCCGGATTCTGAACCAATCCCTGAGTCAGACGGGGACATTGGGCCTTGAAGTGGCCTACCTGATTACAATTAAAACAAATCTTGACCTCTTGCCGACAATCTTTAGCATAGTGGCCCTCCTTTCCACACTTATGGCATATTAACACCCAGCAACGCCCCTCATGATTCCTTCCACATTTACCACACTTACCCTGGCTCCTTTGCCCTTGCTTTCCCTGATCTGCCCCTCGAAATTTCTTTGACACCTGCTGAGTCTGAGCAGGCGCCGGACGCTTCTGCTTTTGTTGGGTTTCCAGTTCCAACTCTCGAGCCCGAGCGGCCGCTATCATATCTGTAAGAGTTTGGTGCCTAGCAGCAGACACAAATTCCCGAATGTCTGTGCGAAGCATCGCCAAGTATCGTGTCATCCTCGTGCGCTCGGTTGCCGCAAACTCTGGACAGAATAGTGCCCGTTCATTAAACTTCTTGGTGATTTCCGTCACCGTCTCAGTAGTCTGGGTCAGATTTAGGTATTCCTGCGCCAAGCGTTCCATTTCCACCTGTGGAACATACTCCAATTTGAACTGTTCCTTAAACTGCGGCCATGTAATGGCGTCCAACTGAGCAGGAGTGAGATCTTTCGTTCGTATCTCCCACCAATCTTTCGCACCCTCTCTTAAAAGATTCGCCGCAAACGTTACCTTGGAGTCATCATGACAGGAACATGTGCGGAAAGCACCCTCCACTGCGGAAATCCACCGCATGCTAACAATCGGATCCCTGCCCCCATCGAACATCGGAGGCGAACAAGCCGAAAAGTCCTTATAACTTGCATCCCTAGCACGTGATGTGCCCTGAGTAGCCAGTCGTTCCTCGAGCATTGCCCATAATTCAGCCTTAATCGTACCAAAGAACTGAGGTATCGCGGCCAACACTTCTCGCGAAACCTCCTCCGCTATCAGGTTACGGAGATTCTCATCAGTCGGTCCTCCCCCACTCGAGGCACCCGCATCTGGTCCACCATTACTTCGAGTGACTGCCATTCTGAAATGCGCAACAGTTTCTAATATCAATACTCGGGTCACTCCTATCTATCCAACTACTTGACTTTTTAGGACTTTGTTTGACTACTCTTGACTCAAGTGTGAATCCTGTGCTTTCGGTAATACTGGCCTGGTACTACCTTCCACACCTATTCGCCCTTGTTCCAAGTTCGTCAACCATCCTCCTAAAACGTCACACACACTAAACCATTTCCTTTGACTCATGTGGTCATTCACCGTGGTGCCTAATCTTTTGATCTAACTCTCCATCTCACACGTGCCTAAGAGAACTATTGCTAATGTCGTCGAGTCACCTCACGGACGCACAGCCATACACAATCAGGAATAAGATAGACGTTTGAATAACTGATCTACCCTAAAGTCACAACCAAACAAGGAACAGCCAGTAAGGCCATACCAAGAATTCTTAGGCTATCTTACCCTAATTGTATATAACCTACCAGCATTCACTAAGCAACCTAACGACAGTAGCATAAAATTCCAAAGCAGCACATATGGTACAAAAACAGTCTACAGAGTATATTATCCAGGCAGCTTTACATCCTAGCACAATACATTTTATCACATAACACAAACTTGGCATGGGTAATTGGGAATCACAAAACTTACTTGAGCTCGGCTGACGGTTCACATCGCATCTTCTTTTACTTTAATTTAACCTTTCAAAAACATTTTCTTAACAAAATCGCTCAGTCCTAAGTTTCAGTTTGGATTCCCTATACAGTTAATCCAAATCCCTCAAACCAAGGCTCTGATACCAATTTGTAACGCCCCAATTTCAAAATTTCTAAAATTTATTTATTATCAAGGCTCCAATAAAATATTTCTTCCAAAAGTAAATCTGTTTGACATATTTATTAAACCAACAGCGGAAACATTTGAAAATCATAACATAATTCATTAAAATAAAGCTCTTGTATACGATGCGCCGCCGTCACGCCTTGCCCTTCCCTTTGTCATTTGAAATACCTGAAATGTTATAAATCAACGGGTAAGCTTAAAGCTTAGTGAGTCCACAAATTACCATACATGCCCACACATTAAACAACCCGTCCTCGAGAACGACCCGACCCTACCCGCCATACAACAGCTACGGGCTTCCATCATACAACAGCTATGGACACGGGAAGGTTCTACCCATCATACAACAGCTATGGGTTCCTGGTTATGGCCCAGCCCATCATACAACAGCTATGGGACAAGGCATAGTCCAACTCGCCATACAACAGCTACGAGGGGACACGCATCAGTACTGAGCCCAACAACAAATAACCACAGATATAGAGCAAATCATATAACTGTAAATAACACACAAGATGCCTAACATGCAACATCATATAGTAAGGTGAGGATACTCACCTGATTCGAAACCGCACAGATATTCTCTAATATCCCCACTTAGCTCGTCCACACACCTAAATCCCACACACATACAACATATCAATTACTGACTAGGCTCTTACAGACCTGTCTAAAGGTTAGACTCACTATTTGCCATCAAACCGTGGTCAAAACTAAATTCCTGGACAAACAGTCGCTCGCCGCGGCGTGGCTCCTCGCCCTACGCGCCGCGGCTACCATTGCACAATTACGGGGTTTCAGCCGAGTCCGCGTCGCGGCTCGTAACATTCCAAAATGGTTTTCTGCGATTAACAGTACATCAATCGGCTAGGGTTCCTTTCTACACCCTTCATGGGATCAGAAACTACCCTAAGGTCACTTCCTTATGGACATGCAAGTCCATGCATGTCCTTGGTTCAAACCCTAAGGGCTACAAATCGTCTAAAGCTACAAACCAACTAGTAACACCATATGACGGGATAAAAAGGAAAGTCAGAAGAGTAAATCTTCTTACCTTACTTCTGAAGGACGGAGTGATGCTTACGACCCGTCCTAAACCTTCTCCCGCGTTGGATCTCCTTCTTCTAATCTCCCAAAACCTTCAAAGCCTCGAGACCAAAGACTATCTGCCGAAACCAGACTACTCTACTCTAGAAACTATCCAAAAACACGAACCCTAGGGCTGGGGTCCTTTATATAGGCGTTTAAATCCGAATTAGGGTTTTTCATGACTGCGGCGCACCGCGCCGCGGATTCTTTCGAACCGCGCCGCGCGTACAAATCCTACGCGATTCTAGATTCTTCCTAAAGCCGCGCCGCGGATTCCTTCGGGCCGCGACTCGGCGGAACGGGTCTTACATTTACCAGTCAAATCATTCACAACAACACGTTTTATAACATCGAGTTACCGATGCATTTTCGTATTATCAATGAACAACTGCCTCGTAAATTACAACTCATATCTCTCCACTTCAAGATCATAAGATATTATATTTTCAACATTGCTTGTGATATAATCCATGAAGCAATCTATTGAATGTGGGTTTATCCAATACTCAAATCTCTATTTCTAAGTACTCATGAATGTTGTAGCAATCCTATTGCAATGTCTAACTCCTTAGACAGTCTACAAACTAATTCATGACAGTCTTGATTCAATACTTACTCCCAAAGTATGAGCGACTGTGGACCTTTTCTGAATAATTAAATTATTCGAGAAGTAAAACATGCGAAAGCGAAACATAAAGATCTGGTTGGCAGCTACTCCTGCTTATTACCAAGTCTCTACGAGGTAATCACCAAGTCGGATCTTGTCATAAACTATTATCGGTTCCTAAACTTCCAATTCAAGTTTTATATCTATGTCTACATGAAAATTTCACTCTTTCTATGTATTCAAAAGTGTCTTACACTGATACACTTCATTGCAGATGATCCAATCGGATGCTCTTCCGATGACATCTCAATTTGTCATTCTGTCATTCTCACTTACAACTCCATTCTGGTGATGTGTACTGTGACTATCATTGGTTCTCGGGGTCTTTAGTCTACATGACTGCACCCTAAGACTATTTCGAGGTGTTATGATGTGCCGGTGAACCATACGCGCTCCATCAGAATACCAACGAAACTCTTTAGCCATGAAGTCCTTTAGCACCACGTCCTTACGTTAATAATTACCACTTTGAAACTCTTTCAAATTATTATTACTATCACTTTCACCCCAATCATTTTCCAATGATGTTTCATGTAAGTTCAAATAATCCATCCAGTATTCCCAACCAGACAATATTCTGAATCCAACTTACTATGCCCTAAGCATCAAGTCATCAGGACATGTTCATGACACTTCTGATCGATCCAAGAAGCTTGTGGAAATCGATCTAATCTTATTCCAAACCCTTTCAGAATCCAAAGATTATTTATAATCCTTGTGTCATGATTTTCGAAAACTATTTCCTTTCGGAGACTATCAAGATCATGCTTACAATGGCTTGGTCTATACAGACTATCTCATCTATCCGATAGATGTCTGTGAACTACGTGAGTATGTTGCACCTTCTTTATTTTTTTCATGCCAAGTCATCACACTTTGCAATGATAGGAAACTCCTTTCCTGGGGTTGTGCATCTTGAATCTCATCAATATCATGTTGGCAGAATTTCTATCTATCTAATAGACGTTCGCAACCACCTGAGTATGTTGTATCTCTTAAAGTCTTTCGTAGTGAATCATCTCTTAATGTCAAATCATTACATCTTGTAATGATAAGAGATATTTCCTAGAAACAATATGTAACTAACATATAGTCATAAGTAGATAACAACGATACTCCCACTGGCTTTGACTCTTTCGGACTATTCACAAAATCCAAACCTTTTTGGCACATTTTGAGAATCCGAAACCTTTCCGAATAGTTATGGGAATCTTTCAGGCTATTCACAAAATCGAAAACTTTTGGCACATTTTGAGAATCCGAATTTCCTTTCTTGCGAGATGCCCGTAGGATGAATCCCGGGGGCCATGTACCTACTGTATTTGCATGCTCTTTGTGAGTCCTTATTAGTGTGTCGGTAATCCACACGCGCTCCACTAACGTCTCACAATGTTCCATGTAGTATCCTTTCGGATTTTATCTTCTATTGAGAGTGCTTATCTCGGAATCAATTGCTTGACTCTGAGTATCGTCTCACTCAACCAGATGTTCTGTAAGTACATTTCTATCCATGTCTCTTTCTTTTGATGATTCAATTACTCCCACTGGTTTTTAGACCAGGTGTAAAATCAATCAAATTGTTACATAGACTGTGTCTCGCCCTAAGGTTCTCTTATTTGGCAACAATCGGGCTCACCAATGCTTCCAAGTAGTCGGACAGCTAATCCGTACTAATTTTAGTGTTTTACCACTAATTGGTATGTCACCCAGATCACAACACTTTATGACGATGACTAATACTACTGGTTAAGAGAAGAGTATGCCAGGTTTAACAAGAATCTGATTCCTGCTCAAAGCCTAGTGATGATAAAAGGTTCTTTCAATTGGCTAATCCTGAACTCATTAAGGATTATCCTTACTCCCACTGTTTCCTTAGAATATGAGTCCTTTCCAAAAGAACTCTTCTTTCACAGTTACAGTCGGGATAGCCAATGAAACAACACTGCTGATCAGGTACATGCTAGTCATGAGGTTTGGACGAACACAACATAACCCTGGACTTTCTATGTACAAGTTGGATGATCCCAGCTTTACATTTCAGATAGTGTCTGTATAACCTACTTAGTCTAAGATGTTGTCGGAATATGGGTTCTATGGTCTGACTGGTTGAATATTCAATTCATCGAAAAACTAATTGGAAAATGTATCTTATACATCGAGGATCGAACTATTTCGACCAATGCTCCATCATCTTCCCTAAGACACATTATAACCATTAATGTTCTTGGAAGAGGATAAACTGTGAAACATTTTCTCAGTCTATGTTGTCACTCAGGTTCAGTTGATTTTATACTTCCTTTGAAATCCTTGAACACTTCAAGGTTTCAATCAATCACTTATTCTGATAAGCGAAGCCATATTTGTCATACTAATTGGCAAATATCATGAAGTGTAACTAATTGTGTTGTTTTCAAATATTCGAGCAATACACAGTAACTTTTGTGTCTGTCGCTCAAAAATCTTAATGTCTTTTACATCTCTATGTAAATTTATGACTTTGTTAATATTGTTCAAGATTTGCAATCATCACCTGACTCTAAGTCAACTGATTCCAAAATCCTATCCACTAGATCCTTGGGTGATTCATTTCTTGCCATAACTGATTTTATTAAGAACTCAATTCATCATGTGACTCTAAGTCAAATGATTCCAAAGTCCTGTCCAACTGGACCTTTGGTTGAATTGATCCTTATAAAATTACTTTAACGATCATAGAATACACAATTCATAAATCCAAACACTTTGGATGTATCAACATTCAAGTTATTGCCATTCATGCAATTAACATACTGATATAACATTTCAAGGATAATTTAAACAAATATGTATTAAAAGAAAATCAACATTTTATAAAACCAAATATCGTCGAACAATGTGCTATATGAAAGATAATGTCGCACGCATCTTAATAAGCTAATAACAAGGTCATAGTATCTAACTAAACTCCAAAACTGCATGAATTTCAGATCCAATCTGAATGTGCTCCTTTGCAACAAAATCCGCATCCTACCTAGCTCATGCATACAGAGGAAATGTGATAAACACATCTTGTATCAAGGAATTAAGGATCAGGAGTTCTGAGTTTTAAGATATTCCTGAGTTGCCAAACCGTTCGGCTTTGGAGCATTTTTCCAATCTTTCTGTGACTGTGTCCCACCTTGTGGATTCCCAGTTTGATACATCGAAGAACTAGTCCAGACGATCTGGATCATTTCTTGATGTGCCTTATTGCTGGACTCAATGCCGAAGTAGCTGAATCAATGGAACTATGCTTCTCGATGAGTGACTCATATAGAGTCAACATTGAATGCACTTCCATGATTGTCTTATATGGCTACCCTTCCTGTCCATCTGGGTGAACAAACCAGCGAGTCGAGATAATGCTTAACTCCCGATTAAAAGGGTGACCAAATTTATACAGTTCACCTATGTGTCTCTCTATCTTGAGAACATGTGAACTAGTGCTACTTCCTGCACACTTCAAGCCTTTTTGAAAAAACTTAGCTCGTCCCCAGGAATTCTAAATCCCTGCGGAACTTGGGGTCAATGATCAATAGCATGAGGCAACGAACTTCCTTGGACTTAATGGTCAAGGGGTCATGCTCATCACAAGCTGCTGTGTGATGACATGCTTGGGGAGTGGACACTCAATAAGATATGACTTGCCAACAAAACTAAGATCCATTCTCTATTTGTGAATCCATACCACATAGTTCAGGCCAGTCAGCCTTACCATATGTAATAGGTGCTTTCTGAAACTCTCAGAAATGGGTGAAGGAGGAGAAGGAGGAGAACTTACACTTTCTTTAGACATTTAAAATTTGAATTAGTTAGTTTAATTTTAATCTTTTTAAATAATTACCCAATTTATTATTTAACAAGGCTAGGATCCAAAATACTCCAACTATGTTGTGAAGAGGGATGTCGTAATCACAACATAATGGTCATTAAGGTAGATAAACACTTATTAATTTCATCTTATGAAATTCCTAGATCTGTTGAGATTCATTGAACTGTTCAATGACATGTTTAATCTCGGATGTGCTCCACTGTTTATGACTGGGATGCCGAGGATCACAAACTAGATGTAAATAACCATGCAAATGTGCTCGGTAACCTCAATGTCATTTATCATCTCTAATTGATATGCCGGTTAACCACACACGCTCCATCAACAATGATAAATCATGAGAAACCCATTACCACTCTTTATGAGCCCCTATTAGTGTGCCGGTTAACCATACACGCTCCACTAATGTCTCATAAAGTGTAATGTGCAATTTCATGGGTTAGTATCTATTCACATTTTTCCTAAAGTAACTAGATTTGGGATTTTATAAAATTGTTCTAGTACTTTCATTAATAACATTATACTTTTAATGAGATTAAGTTGTCTTATTAAACCCGTTCGACTAACGACCCTCCACTGATCAAGAGGGCAGTGGGTGAGAGTGGACACCCATTCAACCGCCATTTTATAGGCAGTTTCCTTATACCCCCTTAAAGACCAGCTTCGTGAATGAGGCCTACTATTGATTTGACTGACCAATTCTCTTATACATATAATATTAACTTTTAATTATAATATATATAAGATGTATTTTAAACCTTTTAAAATATTCCTGGTTTATCTTTTAATTTTTTTGAAATTTAAACTATTAAATTTAAAATTAAATTAAACCTTTTAAATGATTTAATTTATCTTTTAATTAAACAATTAATTAAATTCAAATATTTTAGACTTTTAAAATATTCCTAGTTTATCTTTTGATTTTTCGAAATTTAAACTATTAAATTTAAAATTAAAATTAAACCTTTAATTATTCTTTAATTAAACAATTAATTAAATTAATTAAATCTAGATAGGTATCACAAATTAATCAAATTAATTTAAACCTATCTTAAACCCCCTAAAATCGAAAATTAGCAAGAAAAGGGTTTAAGGTTATC
Organism: Cichorium intybus; assembly: GCA_023525715.1. Lineage (NCBI taxonomy): Eukaryota > Viridiplantae > Streptophyta > Magnoliopsida > Asterales > Asteraceae > Cichorium > Cichorium intybus. Next base: position 115,571,047 of record CM042009.1, on the reverse strand, counting down.
CATTTAATTAAATAATTAAAGTTACCAAAAATAGAAAACCTTCTAAAACCCTAAAAGGCCAAAATCGCAAATACAGGGGGAGGGGCTAGGGTTTCTGAAACCCTAACCCTAAAAATCGAAAATCATATGATTAGGGTTTAGAAGCTTTTAAACCTTAATTTCAGGAAAACAATTATAACTATTCAACAAGAAAACAACCAAATGCTCTGATACCACTGAAAGGTTTCTTGCAAATCTATGAACTAAAACCTTAAGTTCACATGCAACCTATGAAGATCTATGTTTTCTACTATTGAACATATAAATATTTCCTAAAAGGCCACAAGAAAAATTACTAAAAGAATAAATCAAAATTTTCTTGGAAGCAAAGCAGCACAAGTGTCCTGCCTCAAATGAGATCACACCCAGGGAGCAGGAGGTATTGGACGAAAATTCCAGAGAGAATGGAGCAAAAAGTGGCACAGAAAATAAGGGTCCGAGGCTCCCTATTTATAGCCTCCAGCAGATGACCAGATAAACCTTTAAAAATAAACCTTTTTGAATTCAAATTAAGATAAGCCTTTATCTTAATAATTCAAACCTATTTATCTATATATATATATATATATATATATATATATATATATATATATATATATATATATATATATATATATATATATATATATATATATATACATATATATATATATATATATATATATATATATATATATATATATATGGTTAGGATATATTAATGATTCTAATTATTGTGTGGATGTAGGGCATTATATGGACCGTTGGATCAACTAGATTAGAATTAATATTTTATTAGAATTAAAAATAAAAAGTAATTGGGAAAACCTTATAAACCGAGTAAGTAATGGCATTATGGGTTTCTAATACATTGAGATAAAAGGTAATCAGCAATTTTCAAGGAATCGTATTCCTTCATTTCCGGGTGTTGATCACGTATCCCAAAAAAATCGTCTATTGAAATTCAAAGAAATTGGATTACATATTCAATATAATCTTCTTTTCGAATTAAACTGATTTCATACCCATTCTAAATAATTTGATAAGTAACAACCCTAACACACAGCTATGGTGCGAGCATTCTGATCGAAGTTCGGAGCTTGAATTGCAGAAGAAAGAACTATTCTGCGGGAATGAAGGGGACTAGATCAAGTTCGAGGTTTAGGGAAAACTTCAAGAACAAGTTTATGAACACAGTAGATACAACATTGGATGTAGAGGATGACGATTTTGTTAATCCTCCAAAAGGTATGTGTTATTATAATTTTGTGAAGTAATGGGTTTTGTATGAAAGAAAATCGGGTGATTTCAGTTTGAATGGATGATTTTGCGTTTTTTATCAGTGTTAGAATGCTACTAATTTTAAGGTAATTTACGATTAGGGTTTAAACGGTACCGTGAGATTGATGTAAGTTAGAATCAAATAAAAAGTAGGGCATAGTTTATATGATAACATAATGTCATTCTGATAGAATTGAAAATGCATTCTTATAGAATATGATGATCGATGTAATTACATTAATGTGTGTATGTATTTGAATTCTAATAGAATGGTATTCTGTAAATTTAGTTGTTAAAATTGTTATTCTGTTAAGTTTGTTGTGAATAAAGTAAATGTGTGTTATACAGTGTTTATGCTGCTAGAATATAATGTGTATGTGTATTCTGTTAGATAGTATTTTTAATGTAAGTTACATTGAAATTGGACAAAAGGGGAATGTGTATTCTAATTGAATGTATTTAGCCCTTAGTTGATAGAATATATCCATATTTGTTTCGATTCTGCTAGAATATAAGGGTTTAGTTATTATTTTGTATCTTGATTGAAAACATGTATTTAAATTATACAACTGCATATTCTACAAGAATATGAACTCTTTGTAATATAAAAGCATGACAATTCTGAGCATGTAAGGTTGTTGCACTTTCTTGTTTTCAATATTAATTAGTTGAACCAATTAGTGTATCAAGTAGTTTTTTTACTAACCTTTAACTTCTTAATTGATTAAGAGCAAACATGGTAATTGAAGCAGAACTACTACACGGTGTACCACTAAAAGAAAAGGTTGTTACTCCTAACATACCTCCAAAAACAATAGTGATTAAAAGTACAACATACAATATGGTGCTGGAAGATTTTCAAGTAGTTCGAAATATTTATTTGTTTAAGAATGGAGATGAAGATTTCTAGTATCAAAATAAGAGATTTTGTAAAGTATGCAATCAGTATGGTGATCATGACAGCAGAAATTTTCCGTTTAGAGTGTTTGATTTATAGAAATGTTGTTACTTATGTTAGTTAGTTTTTGTAATTTACATTTCGGGGGTTAGTAAATATTTTTTTTGTAGTTTGAAACATATATTACATGTATGTTCTGTTGGGCTAATAGGAAGAACGACATTTTTAACGAATGTTATACGGAGGGGTTGTATTTGGTTGTATAAGGACATATATTCTTGTAGAATTAAAATACATTCCTACATTGTTTTAGTTTTTTCAAGAATTAAACTTATTTTAGAATCGAGTATTGGACATATGAACACAAAAAGTACATTCTCAAAGAATTTATCAAATAGATACATTATGAAAAATCCATTCTTCGCAGAATGACATCCAAAAAAACATTATTCTTGCAGAATGTCATATAGAAAAAATCATTGTACAAACTAAACTACATCAAAAGGATAACATTCTATAATACAATTCCCCTCCTCTATTGCATAAGATATATCTTACTCTAATTGTACCATCATTCTTCTTTTTTGTTGATCCTTTTCTAACACCAAAACCACCTTCTAATGCGTATGTTTTATACATTTGAACGACTACAATATATGAATCAAACACTAGATTGATTTTTGGTTTTAAACCCTCAGAAACTTCTGGTATGTAGTATATTGGTCCACATGTGAAATAATTAAAAATCTGCATTCTGTCAAAATATATAATGAATTCTAAGCAGACATTTCATTTAACATCCATGTTAACTATAACAATTGTAATTATCCATTTTATTATTAAATAGTTTTTTAAAAAACGATTGCAAAATGGTAGAATAGACATTCTATTTTGAGGGAAAAAATTAGTCATTCTTAACTGAATCATTATGAAAAATCCATTTTGGCAGAATGTCATGAATAAATATTTTATGAACTACTTCTCCGAACTAAAATTCATCAAAATACCAACATTCTTTGAACTAATATACATAAAAAATAAGTTCTTGCTGTTATACACTCTTACTTATCTATTCTGACAGAATGTCATCAAAGAAAGCATTATTCTTGAAGAATATCATAGAAAAACATCCTATGACCAAAAATATGTCAATTAAATAACATTATTTGAACTAAAATACATCAAAATAAAGAAAAATTATGAAGAATTACATTCTGATATATTTATTCTGGCAGAATGACATCCAAAAACATTCCTTTTTAAAGTGTATGCTGATCAGATATTTTGTATCATGTGTATTCTATTGACAGAAGAAAATCATAACCTTGAAATCTGCATTTCAAGGTTGATCAAGATGTGTGTCACTACTTTTCCTGTATACTCCTCTTTCTTTGTCATGGAAATGGTTGCTTTAAGATGATGCGTGTCACTACTTTCCGGTGTACTCCAAAATCCCATATACTTCTCTTTCTACCCATCACATCCAGAATCAACGATTCACGGACAACTAGACTCAAAATACAAATTCTGGCAGAATGTCTTATGTCTATTATTCTGTAAGAATACATAAAAAACAAATTCTGACAGAATGTTATAATCAAGAAGAAAAAATATCAAGATGATAAAAGAATTATTATATCACCAAAATATTTAATATAATAAGATCCATACAAATATCTAGAAGAAGTTTGTTTCGGTGTAAAAAGAATACATTCGCTCACCTCAAGATTCAGGGCTTGGGGTTTTAACAAATGTGCTTCAAATCTGGAAATGTACCAATAAAAAACACTCACAAGATAAAAAAAATCAGTACTAATTGAAATAAAAAACTTTCAGGAACATACAGACTAAAATTTAGATTGATGATTGAAGAATCAAAGAAATCAATAATACAGGAAGTTGATTGCAAAATCACAAAGACAGATCGAGATTACATAAAGGGAAATTATTGTATCATTCTTAAATATTCACATTCTGTTAGAATATATGGTAAATGCTACTAAAACAACTACTTTGTAATCCATGTTAATAATGAAACTGTGAACATTCATCATTCTGTCAGACGAACCCTAAACCATCAATTGCTTTAAACATCCATGTACTTTGAATCATTCTGAAAAAAAATACATATTCTAATAAAATAATTAACGAATTCTATAGCATAATTAATATAACCAGAATTGATATTGAGCGAGATTGAGAAGACTTTAAATTACTAACCTTGATTGATATTAACAGATTGATCTTCATCATATATATTACAACTAATATGTTCATCGTATAAATCTTCAAATCCTTCGTTTAAACTTATTCCTTGAGCGATACCTTGAACCTGGTTCGAATTGGATGATTGATCATCTATTATCACGATCCAGATTAGCGAATACGATTGATTTTCACAATATTGGCTTCTCCAGATTTGTTCAAAGTCGTATGTCATAGAAGAATATCAGGAACGAGATCTGTAACAGTCTACGTAAAAATCTCCCAATCCTAATTTAGGTGTTATTATTTTTAATTAATTCTAATTAATATAAATAAAATACCTGATTTGCCCCTAATCCCTTAATTTGTGATTTGATAAGATCTACGGCTCATATTAAGTCCTACAACCACACAATATTTAGGGTTCATAATATATCCTAACTCTATATATATATATCCTTAATTTCGCTGGTCACTTATACTGCCAAAAATGTCACTTACTCAACTATTGAATAATTACACTTTTAGTCCCTGCACCTTTAATTAATTAAATTAATCACCAAATTAATTCCAATTAATTCCGGATTAATTTCTAATTAATTAATATAGTTTCTAATTACTATATTATCACTTTAATATATTAATAAACTATTTATTTTATTTCTATTGATTTATTAATCACATAATAAATCAATATTTCTCTCTACTGAACTTTCTACCAAACCTCCAGCTATGAGGGCAACCTAAATGGACTTTGCTACTATTAATTAGGCAAATATTAATTATTAGGCATGGCTTAGACACATAATCCAACATATACCTTCCCTGTCTCTGGAATTTTTGTGAGCCTCCAAGCTCCCTAGGTGTGATCTCATTTGAGGCAGGACACTTGTGCTTCTAGCTTCAAGATTAAATCTAAAGGTTAGTTTTTCTGATTTATTTCTTTAGTAATTTTTCTGTTGGCCTTTAGGAATTATTTATATGTTCAAAGTTAGAAAACATAGATCCAATTTAGGTTGCATGTGGACTTAGGGTTTTAGTTCATAGATTCACAGAAAATCTTTCAGTGGTATCAGAGCTATTTGGTTGTTTTCTTATTGAATTGCTATAATTTTTTTCCTAAAATTTAGGGTTTAAAGCTTATAAACCCTAATATGGCCAAATCAATTTAGGGTTTAGGGTTTTAGAAACCCTAGCCCCTCCCTTTTATAATTTTCAAAATTTGCTAGGGTTTTAGAAGGTATTCTATTTTTGGTAACTGTGATTATTTAATAATTTGATAACCTTAAACCGATTGCTTGTTATATTTTGAAATTTAGGGGTTTAAGATAGGTTTAAATTAATTTGATTAATTTGTGATACCTTTCTGGATTTAATTAATTGTTTAATTAAAGTATAAATTAAATCATTTAAAGGTTTAAATTTAGTTTTAAAATTAATAGTTAATTTTTTCGAAAATTTAAATAGATAAACCAGAAATATTTTAAAAGTTTAAAATACATCTTATATATTATAATTAAAAGATAATATTATATGTATAAGATAAATTGGTTAGTCAAATCAATAGTAGGCCTCATTCATGAAGTTGATCTATAAGGAGGGTATAAGGAGACTGCCTATAAAATGGCAGTCTAATGGGTGTCCACTCTCATCCACCACTCTCTTGATCAGTGGAGGGTCGTTAGCCGAACGGGTTTGATAGGACCGCTTAATCTCATTAAAAGTATAATGTTATTAAGCAAAGTACTGGAACAGTTTTATAAAATCCCAATCTAGTTACTTTAGTAAAAATGTGAAAAAGATGCTAATCCATGAAATTGCACATTACACTTTTGAGACATTAGTGGAGCGTGTGTGGTTTACCAGCACACTAATACAGGCTCATAAAGAGTTGTAATGGGTTTCTCAATCTTATCATTGTTAATGGAGCATGTGTGGTTTACCGGCACATCAATTAGAGATGATAATTGACTTTGAGAGTACCAAGCTAATTTTCATGGTTATTCACATCTAGTTTGTGATCCTCGGCATCCCAGTCACAAACAGTAGAGCATATCCGAGATTAAACATGCTATTGAACAGTTCAATAAATCTCAAAGATCTAGGAATTTCACTATAATATGATTATCTTCAGCGGTGGAATTGGTGAATCGTCATTCGCCTACCTTTATAAAACTTACAATTAGATTACGACATCCCTCTTCTAAGTTGTGAATTATATAGTTGGGTCCTAGCCTTATTATTATTCTTGGGTTAATATTAAGGATTATTATATATCTAATTAAAAACTACCTTCATTTATAGATGTCTTCCACTGATAACTCTGCTCCCCAATCCGCACCCCACTCCAACAATAGTAATGTTACTTCTATCCTTTCACTATGTTCTAAAGTGACATTAGATGGCACGAACTATAATGATTGGATGAGGAACATCAAAATAGCTTTGAGGTTTGAGAACAAAGAGTATGTTATTGACACCTAGCTCATTGAAGTTGACCCCGACACAGCTACTCCCGTGGAATATGCCTCGTACAAAAAACACTATGATGATGCGACCAAAGTAGACTGCATCATGATTGCTACCATGACTCCCGAGTTGCAAAGATTCTACGAGGACTACTGGCCTTATGAGATGCACAAGGACATTGCGGAAAAGTTCCGCAAGCGAGCGCGTGTCGAGAGGTGCGAAGTGGTTCGAGCCCTCATGACCGGTAAGCCAAAGGACAGAGAGTCTGTCTGCACTCACGTGCAAAGGATGCAAGGTTATGTGGAGAGAATGCAGAAGCTGGGTATGCAAGTCGATGAGGAGTTGGCCATTGCCATAGTGCTTAACTCCTTACCGAGTTCTTATGACCAGTTCACACTAGCGTATCATTTGAAAAACACTCAGACCTCTTTGGCTGAGTTGCATAACATGTTGTAGACTGCAGAAGACAGGCTGAAGGGTAAAAGTGTACCTTCAGTGAACCAGCCCGTCTTGGCAATTGGTCAAAGCAAAGGAAAGAAAAGGAACGAACCTACCAAGAAGAATTAGAGGGAAAATGTTCAAGTCGGGTCATCCAGTAATGGCCCGAGACCCAAGTCTTCCGGCATTCCTCATGTCTCAAATCCCAAAGATGCCGACTACTTCTATTGCAAAGAGAAGGGTTATTGAAAGAGGAGTTGCTCGAAATACTTACAGGACATCAAAGATGGCAAAGTGAAGCCATCGTCAACAGGTATATACACTATCTCTAATAACTCATCATCTTCCTGTTCTTGGGTCCTTGATACAGGATGTGGTTTTCACATTTGTTCTGATTTGCAGGGCCTAGAGGAAAGTAGGGAGGTGGAGAACAGGAGAATAAACTTAATCATGGGCAATAGGAGAAAGTCACCTGTTACCAAGATCAGAGTTTATAACTTAGTGCTTAGTAGTGGTGTAAGATTAGATTTACTAAATTGTTGCTATTTGCCAGATATGGCTAGAAACATCACTTCTTTTCATGCATTGTTCAAACAAGGTTTCACTTATTCTTTTGATAATTTGAATTTAAGAATGGTGTGTTTATTTTTAAAGCTTTACCTTGTGATGGTGTGTATGAAACAGTGACTTGTGTTGATAATTTAGGAAATAGTGTATTGCATATTGATTCTTCTAGTGGTGTAGAAAAGGCATGCTTGTGGCATTGTCATATTGGGCACATCAACAAGAAACGCATCGCCCAACTCCAAAAGGATGGAGTGTTGGAATCATTCGATCTCAAGTCGGATGATGTATGCGAATCTTTTCTATTGGGCAAGATGACAAAATCACCTTTCAATGGGTCTTTTGAAAGAGGTGAAGGTCTGTTGGATATCATACACACAGATGTGTGTGGACCCTTCAGATCTACCACAAGGGATGCCACTCGGTTCTACGTGACCTTTACTGACGATTATAGCAGATGTGGGTATATCTACTTAATCAAGCATAAGTCGGATACCTTTGAAAAGTTCAAAGAGTTCAAACTTGAAGTTGAGAATCAATTGGACAGGAAGATAAAGATGCTTAGATCCGATAGAGGCGGTGAGTATCTTAGTATCGAGTTCCTTGACTATCTTAAGGAATGTGGAATAGTTTCACAGTTGACACCTCCGAGAACACCACAGTTGAACGGTGTTGCTGAGAGGCGAAACCAAACCCTATTAGACATGGTTCGTTCCATGATGAGTCGAGCTTCGCTTCCCATCCACTTCTTGGGGTATGCCTTAGAGACTGCCGCCCACATCCTCAATCTTGTTCCAACTAAGAAGGTTGCTAAAACACCTCAGGAGATGTGGACGGGGAAAGTTCCCTCGTTAGCACATATCAAACTCTGGGGTTGTGAAGCTTTCATAAGACGAGAGACTCACGATAAACTCGCAGAAAGAAGTGAGAGGTGTGTATTCATTGGATACCCGAAACAGTATTTTGGGTACTTGTTCTACAGACCAAGCGAGGACGTGGTCTTTGTAGCTAGACGTGGAGTCTTTCGAGAGAAAGAGCTCATATTCAAAGAGGACACCGAGAGCACCATTGATCTTGAAGAAATTGAAGAGTCATCTGATGACGCAGCCTTAGGAGAAACTAGCACCCAACAAGAGGAAGGAGTTCCTGTTGGTCCGACAGATATATCATTACCTCTTAGCTATGTAGTTAATCGTGCCGGTATAGCGCCGGTATAGCGGTTCGCGGTGGTCAGCATAATCGCGGTTCAGTTTAGCGGTGGAAAATAGCGGTACCGGTATAGCGTCGGTATACCGCCGCGATTTACCACGATGCACCGCGATTTACCGCGATAATGACCGCGATTTACCGCTATTATCCGGGTGGAGGAAATTTTTTTTTTTTTGATACTTTGACATTTTCTATATTAGAATGTTATATTATGTGACTTATTTCTTAAATTAAGCATTATGTGATGTTTTTTGAATGACTTTTATGATATTAATTCTACTAGTAATAGTCTAATATATAAATTCTACATATTACTAAAAAACCGCTATATCACCGCTATACCATCGCGAGAACCGCAAAATTAAATATCGGTAGGTTACCGCGATTACGGTTTTGACCGCGATAACTGCATAGCCTCTTAGGCGCTCCGGTAGACTTAGCATGCCACCCGAGTTTTATTGTTTCCATATAACTACGGATGGTGACACGTTTGTCAGTGATAGGACTCTGATAAATTTGGATGAGCCAGCTAACTACCAGAAAGCAGTGGCGGGCCCTGATTCTGCCAAATGGAAAGAGGCAATGGACAACGAGATCAAGTCCATGTATGACAATCAGTTTTGGAACTTGGTTGACAATTTTGGAACTTGGTTGACAATGTACCGAGTGGAAAGAGGCAATGGACAGATTACATACTTGGAAAAAGTACTAAAGAGGTTTAGTATGGAAAATTCTAAGAAGGGAGAGCTGCCTATCCAGAGTAATGCAAAGTTGAGTAAGACTCAAAGCCCGAGTACAGATGAGGAGATAGCTGACATGAGTCGGGTACCTTACGCTTCGGTGGTAGGGTCGATCATGTATGCTATGACATGTACTCGCCCTGATGTGTCCTTTGCTTTGAGCATTATCAGTCGTTACCAGGGGAACCCTGGTAGAGCGTATTGGATAGCTGTTAAGAATATACTCAAGTATCTACGAAGGACGAAGAACATGGTGTTAGTCCTTGGTGGCAGTGATACTTTGAGGGTTAGTGGGTACACAGACGCCCGCTTCCAGACAGATAAAGACAATGGTCGGTCTCAGTCGGGCTGTGTATTTCTTTTGAATGGAGGAACGGTTACTTGGAAGAGTTCCAAGCAAGAGACCGTGGCTGATTCTACATGCGAATCAGAGTACATAGCAGCGAGTGAAGCGTCAAAGGAAGCGTCTTGGCTGAAGAACTTTATTGGTGACCTTGGAGTAGTCCCGAGTATTCAGGAGCCCATGGAACTGTTCTGCGATAACGAAGGAGCAGTTTCTTTGACAAAGGAACCGAGAGACCATGGAAAGTCAAGGCATATCAACAGAAAGTACCACTATATAAGACATAGAGTAGAAGAAGGTCACCTCCTTGTAAAGAGGGTATCATCTGAAGATAATCCTGCATATCCCTTGACAAAGGCTTTGAGTAGGATCAAGCACAATCAGCATGCTAGGAGCATAGGATTGAGAGATGATATTAGTTTTTGTAATTAGATATGTTTTGAAATTTTTAACAATGTAAGTGTAATTGACTTTGGTGATTTAATAATAGAGATTTATTAATGAGTATTGTTTACTGCTATTTGTCAATTGTTTATCATTGTGTTTCATTTTGCATGTTTACTTCCCGAGTAATATGATTATTCGAATATCCACAGTCGCTCATACTTTTAGGGAGTAAGTATGAATGAAGACTGTCATGAATTGGTTTGTAGATTGTCTAAGGAGTTAGACATAGCAACGACATTGCTACAACGTTCATGAGTACTTAGAAAATGGAGATTTGAGTATTGGATAAACCCACGCTCAAAAGATTGCTTCATGGATTATATCACGAGCAATGTTGAGATGATAACATCTTATGATCTTGAAGTGGAGACATATGGGTTATAATTTACAAGGCAACTCGATGTTATAAAACGTCTTGTTGTGAGTGATTTGACTAGTAAAAGATATAAAGCATATGAGTGGAAGCTTATTCGTTCCTTGACCCTGATGGGAAACAGATATCTATAGGCCTCTCGATGATTTTTAAGTTGACTGAAAGTGTTGGCTAACCAGGACTTAATTGATATGTTCAATTAGTAGTCTTAAAGTCATATGCAAATCAGAAATTGAGAAACAGAGTATCGGACAGAGATTGATCTTAATCCATTTCTTGAGTCTGAAAAATATCTTGTTGGACGGAGGATCATATGATCACTTATCTATGGACAGAACTGACTGGGTCAGAGTTCAGCAGCAGTTTCTAGGAAGCTACAGTTTGCTAATTAATTAGAGGTTAAATTAGTAATTATAGTCATAGACTTATCCAAGTGGGAAACTGTTGGATTAGGTGTCTAAGCCATGACTAATAATTTGTATTTACCTAATTAATAGAAGCAAAGTCCATGTGGGTTGCCCTCATAGCTAGAGGTTTGACAGAATTTCTAGGAGAGAGAAAGATTGATTTATTATATGATTAATAAATTAATAGAAATAAAATAAATAGTTTATTAATATATTAAAGTGATAATATATTGATTAGAAACTATATTAATTAAGTAGAAATTAATCTATAATTAATTGGAATTAATTTGGTGATTAATTTAATTAATTAAAGATATAGGGGCTAGTTTGTAATTACTCAATAGTTGAGTAAGTGACAAATTTAGCAGCTAGAGTAACCAGGAAAATTATATATTGGATATATATAATTTCGATTATATATAAGAGATAAATATGATTTGGATTGATAGATAAATGTTTATCTTATTTGAAGTCAAAAGGTTTATCTTTTAAGCTTATCTGGTTATTTGCTGGAGACTATAAATAGGGACCTTGGGGGACCTTATTTCTGCGCCATATACCTTCCCTGTCTCTGGAATTTTCGTGAACCTCCAAGCTCCCTGGGTGAGATCTCATTTGAGGCAGGACACTTGTGCTGCTAGCTTCAAGATTAAATCTAAAGGTTAGTTTTTTCTGATTTATTTCTTTAGTAATTTTTCTGTTGGCCTTTAGGAATTATTTATATGTTCAAAGTTAGAAAACATAGATCCAATTTAGGTTGTATGTGAACTTAGGGTTTTAGTTCATAGATTTGCAGAAAACCTTTCAGAAATCTGGTAAAGGGGGTTTACCATATGTTGGAAGTATACTGTGGCCGTGTTCACAGTAGATCTCATGATCCCAACACAGCTTAACATATCTTCCAAAGACATTCACATCCGCATCACAAAGTAATGGAACAAGACCACAACTAATGTCTACTAAAGGAAGTTGAAAATGGTAAAAAAAGGAACCTGCTCAGTGTAACAAAGGTCTTTCAACATATGATTGAGCTCTTGTATAGAAAACTCATCGATGTCAACGGTGTCGATGAATGAAACTTTGCCATTGACGTAGGTCATCGATTGTGATTTGACAAAAAACCCTCCGTGGTGTAACTGAATGTAGAAGAGGTTCTTATTTGCTCCTGTAATTACACTATCAAGTTAGCTTTTAATTATACTTTTGAAATATATATACACAAAGCAAATGCAAGTACCGTAAAGATCATCAACATCATCGCTAGCTTCATTCTCCCGTATCCTCCACATTTTGGTCCTCAATGAACCTTCGATTCAACCTTCAACCTGCTTCAAACCCTTCGAACGTTGATCTTCGACGTTGATTTCTGATTTTTCGAACAATGTGAGACTTGACCTGAGGTGATGGTTTATCACCTGCATTTAAGGCGCCAAAGAGCTACGAAGATCTTCTGCTGGTGAGTGTTGTGCGAATTGTCGAGTTTACCCTCACGTGATTCGCACAAAAGAGAGATAACGGAGGGTTATATGGACGGTAACCGCAAGGGGGACCAAATGTGTAACCAAACGTCCAGTTCAGGGACCATGAGCATGAAAAACCAAAAGGATGACCAAAAATGCAATTTTGGGACAACCACAGGGACCAAATTTGTAATTTACTCTAAAATAATTGAACCGGCCTCTAGTATTCTAACATCAATTTGTGAAAAAAAATACAATACTCCCAAATATTAATAAACTAGTTTATAAACCCGTGTATTACACGGTTGAGGATTAAATAAAGTTCTATAATAAGAATTTTTTTATTTTATATATTTAGTAAAAAAATATTTTATTGAATCAATTAATTTGATATGTAATGAAATATGACGTAAACAATAATGACAACTAATATCAAGATGTACATGTTCCTTAAAATGCTAATGAATTATGTAATTTAGAGAAGTATGCTCACAAACTGAAAAATATGAACAAAATCCAAAATTGTGCAATGGTTTTGTCTTTTATAATATAAAAAAAATCAAAAAATACTTTAACATAAATATTTCTATTAATCAAATATTTTGACTCTGTGTTCTACTTTCTCATTAGTAGCTGACCAGACTTAAGTCATACGCATTAATATTTCTGTGGCTAAGTGGGATATTTTTTTTTCCAAAACACAGTCCTATAAATGATATTCAATGTAAAAAATGAAGATTTTGCAGATCATTAGAAAAGAACTCAAAAAGTCATTTTTTTCAAAGTACGATGTTATTAATCAACCTTTTTGAAAAGTTCAGTGCTAAAAATGATACTTGAAAACGGTTCTGAAAATGGGCTTTAATATATAAATAAATGAAAATTTTCCAAATCATCTAAAAAATCCGAAAATATCATTTTTTTTCAAAGTACGATGCTATTAATGAACTTTTTTTGCAAAGCTCATTGCTAAAAACTATATTTTTTTTCTAGAAATTTGTCCTATAAATGAGCTTGAATGTAACAAAAATAAAACATTTCCCAATCATTTGAAAAGAATATGAAAAGTCATTTTTCAAAGTATGATGTTATTAATGAATTTTTTTTTCCAACTTCAATACTTAAAACGATAGTCTTTCTTTTTTTCCAGAAACTATCCTATATAAATGAGTTTCATTGTAAAAAACGGATTTTTTCTAGATCATCTAAAAACATTCCAAGAAGGCATTTTCAAAGTACAATGCTATTATTGAACTTTTTTGCAAAGTCCAATACTAAAACAATGCTCTTTCTAGAAAATATCGTTAACACGCCAATGCACATTCAACCAACATATCCATTAAATTACAAAAATATTAATAACAACTCTCAAATATGACAACACATGTTAGAATGAAAACATTTTCAAGCTATTAAATAAAAAGTCAAAAAAATTAAAATGCAACTCACATTGGCATTATATCGGGTATGTGGTGGACACAATATGCAAGTCGGTCACTTGAACTATTTCCACTTTTATTTAGGTCAAAGTGATGTCATCTTGTGTATCTTTCTTCTAATTTTCTTAAACATCCAAACAGTTCACGAAGAAATCCAAACTTAATTTACTTTAATAAATAGATACAGGAAATTGTTGAGGATTAGTTTTGGAAAACATTTCATTATTCATATCTTAGGATCATCCTTATCAAGTTACAAAAAATCCCTAATATGGTTGTCGATTTATCATCTTCTTCTTGGAAAAGGTCCTTATCGGTTTCTAATTATATGTGATTTTCTTAGGAAAAATGGACAAACGGAAATTGTGATAGCTTTATGATGTAAATGGGAAATGAGAAATCAGATGCATAGATTTCTAGCTATCCGTTTATCCTCTTCAACTTGGATTCAGTCCTTATCATCAGCAGAAACGTCATTCGACAACAAACATGTTTCCATTGAACGCTGTTCTGGAACTAAAGATATTATCTTTATTGATGTCAGGTTGAGAGTAGATATGATTAAAGCTTTCAACGCTTTCCTTCAATTTACCTAAGCCAAATTCGTTTCTAAAATCAAATTCATTCCTAAAATTAAGGAATCAATAATCCTCAAATCAAGGGATCAAAAGATCCACTTTCAAGTTTCAAATTTTGGGATTCAAATTTGGAAATCAGCCTAATCTTGGGATGCGTTAATTATGGAACCTCAGATTACGGTTTTGAAACAATTGTTATCCATGATTATAACTCCAAACCCTTCGTCATATAACATCATGTTGTTAGGAATCAGACAGGGTACACGCAGCGGAAACACTATCACACACACACACGAAAGAAGAAAATAAAGCAAAAGATAACACAAGGATTTTACGTGGTTCGGATTCGGTGTCAATCCTACATCCACGGGCTGCAACTGGGTTTTCTTATATTTACTCTATGAAGATTACAATTACAATTGTTGGTGCAAATACAAATGAAGAGAACAATCCTATTTATATGATTTATTGCCGTAATGTCGTTCCTCCTTTTTCTTTCTTTCACATGTGAAATTGAATATTAAATTGTGGTAGGTAGCTTTTCACCAAACACCACACAGACACATATATACAATTCAATTTGCAATTGAATTGTAAATGAATTTACAATAATTACCCTTGAACTTTAATATTCTTGTCATAATTTTCATGGCTCCACAAATCTTAACAATCTCCCACTTGGAGACATGAACAATACAGTAACTTCAGTAATCTTCAACCAAATCAGTCTTTCAAGCTTCCAGTTCCTAATAACAAGCTAGACTCAATTAAATTTTCTTAGTTGCAGCCGCCCCTCATCTTCAAGTACTAGAAGGGCTAGTTGAAGCTCCCACTAGCTCCAACTCAGCCGTGGCTAATCCCACCACCGACTCATCCTCTGTCTCAACCGGTTTGGACACTCCACCAGCTCCAGAGATACACCGAGGACCACTAACACTCTCCAAACTTTGCAAACTTCCAACAAGAGAGAATTTTTCAGTCTTAGTCTTCAAAACCCAACGGCTCTTTGTAACTGTACCCGAAACACACCCCGTGCTCCCACTGTCACAAAATCCCCTGAATGGTTTAGACTTTCCGACTCGTTCAGCTAACATCCCCTTGGCTCCAGAATTCATGTTTGCAAAATGAACTCTCTTAGCACTAGATTTAGCGAACCAGATTTTGTCATGCTTAACGGGGACGGTCATACTTCCCTCAGCAGGTACCTCAACCATATACAATGACCCACGCTTCATACCTTGAGCAATCACCGAATTACCATTGACCACCCTCCATTTACCACCACCAAACCTTACTTCCAGTCCTTGTTTATCCAGCTGACCAACAGAAATCAATTTCTTCTTCAGCTCCGGAACCACCCTGACATTCTTCAGGTTCCATGTAGTTCCCAATGAAGTAACCAGATAAATATCTCCTATGCTCGTTACTTGAAGCATCTCGTCATTTGCTAACCGTACCTTCCCAAAATCTCCTTCTTTTAGATTCACCATCGTTTCTCCGTTGTCCATGGCGTGAAACGAAGCCCCTGAATCCATGACCCAAGAGTCTACACAGTTTTCCATACTGAGTATCAATGCATCTTCCTGATAAACATTCTCAGCACCAACACTGTTTAATTCTTTCTTTGGACATTGACTCTTAACATGTCCCACCTCTTGGCAGTTCCAGCACTTCACATTCTTCCAAGTTCTAGAGGAACTTCTTCCCCGACTCCCACTGCTCCCATCGTTTCTGCTATTCCCTCTACCTCTTCCGATATTTAATAACTCAGAAGAAGACGAGCCACCTTGATTCTTACGTTTGGTATCCTCGTTTAGAACCAAATCTCGAACCCCTTCAAACGTCATACTACTGGTCCCCACGGAACTTGTAACAGCAGTAACTGTTCCTGACAAGCTATCAGGTAGTGAAGCTAGTAGCAGTGAAGCTTGAGTCTCATTATCAAATTTAATTCCCACAGATGATAATCTGGACAGAATTGAATTTAGATTGTTAATGTGAACTGTAATTGAGCTGTCTTCAGTCATCCTTGTCGTAAACAACTCCCTCATCAAGAACACCTTGTTAGCCGCCTACGGTTTCTCATACATGTTCGTCAGAGCATCCATCATACCATGCGCCGTGGTTTCCTTCATGATGTTGAAAGCAACGCTCCTTTCCAACGACAAAGTAATAACCGCCTTAGCTTTCTTGTCCTTTGAGTTCCACGCATCTTCAGCAGCTTTTTCCATTTTCTCCGGTTTGTCTCCAAGTACCATCTCCAAATCTTTCTGACATAGCAATGCTTCTAATTGCATTTCCCACCAGCTAAAGTCAGAACCGTTGAACTTCTCGATTACAACCTTGTATTCAGCCATTACGACAAACAGGAAACAAATTGAGACAACGAAACAAACACAACAATGGCACGGACCTAACCGGTTCGTTCAGTGTACTCGTGTATGATAGACAGTACCCTTCAAAGTACCAAGACACCTTTAATACGATTAATAGAAATTAGTTTCTGATGTGGAAGATCAGACAAAACTGCAACCACAGAGCATACTCTAATTTCTAAAATCGAGACCTCCTCCAAAACCCGAATCTTTGATACCAGTTGTTAGGAATCAGACAGGGTACACTGACACGCGCAGAGGTCGTCGTGCGGTCAAAAATAAGAGAAATACCTAACACACACTAGTATAGCGGTAGTCAGGGTCGATCCACAGGAGCTTCGTGGTTAGACTAGATGAGAGATTACCAACTAATAGTGTCACAGCTATAGTCGGAGGATCTGGTTTCTATTTTTCTATCACTAGCAAATGATACAATGATCAAACACTCAAGCCAAGCTAAGCTATGTCCAAATGACCTAGTCACTTTCTGAAATCAGAAGTACATCTCTGAATCAGAGGCAATCAAAAGCATCCAAACAAGCCAAACCGAGCAAAGCATAGACTAACCGCTAGTTAAAGTCCTATTGAACAGTTACTAGCCAAGGTTTAATGCTTACCAAATAACTTAATTAACTACTGATTTCAGCTAAGGAAAACAGTCCTAACAAGGTCCAAAACAATTTCCAAAACACAATCAATCAATCAAATCAAACACAAACATCCAAAACACCGAAAAGCTAAGATTAAATGTAACCAAATGCTTTTCATTCACGAAAACTGAATTCCAATCACAAAACAGTAACCAAATGTTTCTAAGATCAGAAACCTAAGTGTTCAAAGTCAGTGGTTGTCACTCCCAAAGACTTTACCTACAAAACTACTTACTACTAAAAGGAAATTAAATCCAAAAACATAAAATACCAATTGTGAGCTTGCTGAAATGAAATCCTGGAGTCAAAGAGCTTCAAGGTCGATGTTTACACCCGGTCTTTGCTAGGGTTTTCGGTTGGAAATGCATCTATTTATACTTGCAAATTTCCCGCAACCGCGCCGTGCAGAAATGAAATCCGCGGCGCGCATACTTATCTTTTCCCGTTTTCTTCGGCATTTGAAAGTGTTCCACCGCCTTAAGCCCGCGTCGCGCATAGTTGATTCCCGCGGCGCGCGTACGAGTTCTCTTGATTTTTCATTCCTTCCCAACTTCTTCCTTTTGCACGCTTTTAGTCCCTGTTTCTATTCTTTTTCTCCAAACAAGTTCTGGCACGAAAAGTGAGAATACCCAGACATATTTGATATAATTTTATCAAGAACAGGGCTCAACAACGCCTAAAATACTTGATATCACTAGGCGTTGTCAAACACCCCACACTTGTGCCTTGCTTGTCCCCAAGCAAGAGAGTTTTTAACAAATTATAATAAAGAATCAAATAATTTCTGACTGTGTTCAGTTTCAAAGTTTATTGCTCTTTTGAGTTAGAGTGGAATGGTTCGCGAAAACATAATTGAGTTGTTCTTTGGAATTCATGGCTTTCTAGAGAACCCTTGATTACAAACATTCTGTCCACAATGAAGTGTACTTACTCATTCAGATTCTAAAGGCCATTAAAGAATTGTCCATGACTTTCGATGTTGTCCGTGTAGCGAGCTTTCAGAAATACCATCCCAGACCAGACGATCTTAGGTGGTAAGGTGCATAAGGCCCACCCATTTTATACCTACCGGCTCGAACAACAAAGGCCACAGATTGACTTTTCCTTCCTAAATTCCAATCCTAAAACAGCTCAATCTTCTAAACTCGTAAAACTCAACTTATTTGACTAACTAATAGCATGATCACAAATAAATAGTATTTCTTGAAAAATACTAATGCTATCACAATCATAAACCATTTATTTCAAAATTACAATTTATTAAAAATTTTGAAAAATATTGCTAAAAATTGAAAATTGACTCATTTCCCGCAAAAATTTCAAAAAAATTCTTTTTCGACCGTCCACACCCCACACTTAAAACCGTACAACGTCGCCGTTGTACAAAATTATTTCAAAACAAGGGAGAAAGAGTTACCCCTTTTTGGACGATAGACTGCTTGGTGCTCAATATCACAGGTATAATTGCGTACAATCGGATCCTTGATTTCGTATTCTGGAGTTGTAGCGCTACAGTGAACACGCTGGTGGTCGAGACAAGTGGAAGGGGCACGGTGACCCCACACTTTTCTGAGACAACTCCTTCTCAAATTGGTATATCATACATTACTCAACAAATACATTAAAAACACACATGACAGAAATAAAACATGAACAAAAACTATACAAATAGAAGTGTCATAAGTTTGTACATATATCCCAAAAAAGATAAAAAGAAAGAAAGAAAAACGTACATCAATCACTACCAGGCGGCCTGGAGGGTCCGGCCTCATGATCGTGGGCCCTGGCTGGGAATGGTCGGGGGTGTCGGCCCTGCTGTGTGGCCAAATCCAAAAGTACCTCCCCGATCCATGCCAACTGATCCTCAATCCTGGCAACCCTGGCTGCCAGGTCCTCCTGGTGTGGCTCTGTCGGTGCTGCGGGCTCTGGCTCCGGCTCTGGCCTCCTACGTCTCCTGCCAGGCTGAGCATACGCAGGCTGGGGTGCCTGAAGAGGCTCGGTAGGTGCCCGGATGTACTGCCCCGGGCGCTGCAGCTCAATGAGCCGCATCCTCTCCAACGTGCGTGCTGTAGTGCGCGATGGAGGTAGAGCAGTCAAAGAGGCTGCCACAGGGGCAGTAAGGATGCCATAGGAACGGGCCAGGCGGGTAATGAAATACCCCCTGGCTAGTGGGCTGCTGGAGGAGGCGCCGATAGAGTGGGTGGGGAGGGCAACTGCAAGGGCGTATGGGAGGTGGAGGAATCTGGATGGGTCGAGGAGGACCTACAAAAAGGTCATGTCGTCGCCCGACACCTTCTCGCCTCCCTCCCGCTGCATGATGGAGGTGGAGACGATCCGATGCATGAGGCGGTGAAGTGGGTCCCGAAGATGACTCTCCCTGGAAGCTCCCGCCTCATATCTGACGTTGGACAGCGATGCCCAAACCTCCATGTTGGGAGCCCTGTCCGGCTCCCCCTGAATGCAAGACCCGAAGAATCGGGTGAAATAGCGATGCTGGAGGTCCGCTGTGGTGTATAACCCCACTCGCCTCCCGAACTCCCGGAGGTTGCACTCCCTGTGCTCCCCTCCCAAGCGAAATCGTACCAGCCTGGAGCGCGGGTCTCCCGCCTGGGGTGCGAACTGGATGGTGGATATGAACTCCAGCAGCAACTCCGTGTAGACCACGTCCTCGTCTGTGGCCATGATCCTATCCTAGCCACGGCATGTGAAGGATGCCTCCTCGTGGGTCCAGGTGCGATGTAGGAATGGTTCAATCGCGCCCCAGAGCCCAGCATCCCTCAAAATATCTCGATCGATGACGGTCACCTCAAGGACCCGGCGACGAGTCAATGCGTCTCTCCGTGAAGTGTACTCCACTGAACTGGCAAGCTCTGCGGGGAACTGAAGGAAGGGGTGGTCCAATCTGAACATCATCTGCAAAAGAAAACACATAGCACAAAACAAAAATTTTTGCAAAATTAGTCCTTTTCCTCCCCACCGCACCGCGGCGCGGCCCAAGAGCAAGGGCGTGGCGCGGCGTACGGCTGTTTCCAAACCCCGATCCAAAATCTCAATTTAACCTGCTAAAATTCAGTCTAATCACACCACAAGGTAGCCTAAGTGCCGACTAGCTCATCTACGGTCTCTATTTAGCAAAACAAACACCCTATAAGCTAGCATTAGTGATTCTAAGTTTTGAACTATTTTGGGCAAATCACTAAAATTAACTACCTAATCTCTAGTTTTAACGAGTAATAGATAGTTAGAATGGCATACCTTGGTAGTAGAAACACAATAAGCAAGAAAAATCGCAAGAAAATTTCAATAACCAGAGCTCCGAGTCGCGTGTGGGTCATGCGAGCCGCGGTTTACCTTATAAAGGAGAAAACCCAACTGATCGTTTACCGCGTCGCGGGTTTGCTCTTTGCGCGTCGCGCGTGTCCAAATCAACCCCTGCGCATCGGGTTGGTTTACGATCCCGCGTCGCGTAATTCCAATACCCGCGGCGCGGACTTCAAAAATTTCAAAACTTCTCAAATGACCCCACACTTATTTCAAACCACTAGTACCTGCAGAAAGTTTGATGTATTTTTGTATTTTATTTTTAAGAAATATATCCTAACTTATGACACGATGGGTTGCCTCCCAACAAGCGCTAAGTTTAACGTCTTCAGCCAGACGTGCTATTCCTACTACAACTACGGTGGATCGTACGCCTTCTTCCTTCGTTGCTTTTCAATCACCACCGTCCCTTTACTGACCCACTGCCCCTCAAACTTTCCTGGGTCGAATGGCTTGTTAATTCTCCTGCTGCGGCCCAGTTGCCGTCTCCTGATGATTTCCCGCGAGTGCTTGGAAGTAGCTTTGAACCTCCAAGCTCGATCCTTCCTTCTATATCTCTTCAAAATCACTGGCTTCACGTGAAGCGTGCCCAGTGCCGCTTCCAGTAGTTGTTTTGCAGATCTCATCTTTCCAGCGTCCCACATGCTATCTTCGGTTTGCAATTTTGGCTTGCAATGCCAATAAATATTTTCCAATCGAATGGGATCGGAAGGCAACATATCCGGATGGTTCCATATTTCCTCATCGATGGTATTGATCACATCTAATTTTCCATTCATGAATGGATCATGAGTGGTGATAAAATCATGTTTATTATTTTCAAATATTAACTCGTCAGCATCAACTTCTTGATCATCGTCCAACAGGTGGATTGGTACCAAGAGTGAGCCACTGGTTTGATCTGATGGTGGTATAAAGTCACCCATCACCAGATCCTTACTTTCAAAAGACTCAAAATTTTCAAAAATTCTAGGTTCGGGGGTAGTATTGTCATCTACACCCCCTTCCCCAATAGTATCAACAATTTCAGGGATAGTTGGGCTGGAGTCTGTACTGTCACTTACAGCCTCCTCCACAATATCCTTATCAATCAAATCGTCTGGTGATGGTATGGATTCACTCATCACCAGCTCGATATTATCAACATTTTCAAAAATATCAAAAACATCAAAAGCTGTTGAGTTAGAGGTAGCATTGTCACATACAACCTCTTCCTCCACAACATTTTCGACCATCTCAGTGGTCTCTTGACTTTCCCACGGTGTATGCCCTTTCATCACATATTCAGGTGATGCAAGTTCACACACATTATTATTGGTATAAAAACCACTTGTCTCCGGTTCTGGCGAAGGTGGTGAACGTTTCCAACTTTCCTCTAACCTATCTAAAGAAGCTTGCACTTTTTCAAGAGCTTCAGCCTGGTCCTTCTGATCGTGGTAGTTGTTATACATGAATACCCAAAGTTGGGCCCAAGTTGCAGAATTCTCAGGCTGAGATGACTCCTCGGTCCGCCATCCATTGTCATCGAATGATCCATTATAACAATCATCCTCGTAATAGGTGTCGGCCGGATTTTCATAATAATCATACTGATCCGGGTACATGTAATCACCCATCATAAGGATGTACGCATACCAAAAATCAGCAAACTAAAATCAACATCAAAATCAGAGACTAAATCCTACAAATCACCTAATCTAAGCGCACAGCTCCCCGGCAACGGCGCCAAAATTTGACACGCGCAGAGGTCGTCGTGCGGTCAAAAATAAGAGAAATACCTAACACACACTTGTATAGCGGTAGTCAGGGTCGATCCACAGGAGCTTCGTGGTTAGACTAGATGAGAGATTACCAAATAATAGTATCACAGCTATAGTCGGAGGATCTGGTTTCTATTTTTCTATCACTAGCAAATGAGACAATGATCAAACACTCAAGCCAAGCTAAGCTATGTCCAAATGACCTAGTCACTTTCTGAAATCAGAAGTACATCTCTGAATCAGAGGCAATCAAAAGCATCCAAACAAGCCAAACCGAGCAAAGCATAGACTAACCACTAGTTAAAGTCCTATTGAACAGTTACTAGCCAAGGTTTAATGCTTACCAAATAACCTAATTAACTACTGATTTCAGCTAAGGAAAACAGTCCTAACAAGGTCCAAAACAATTTCCAAAACACAATCAATCAATCAAATCAAACACAAACATCCAAAACACCGAAAAGCTAAGATTAAATGTAACCAAATGCTTTTCATTCACGAAAACTGAATTCCAATCACAAAACAGTAACCAAATGTTTCTAAGATCAGAAACCTAAGTGCTCAAAGTCAGTGGTTGTCACTCCCAAAGACTTTACCTACAAAACTACTTACTACTAAAAGGAAATTAAATCCAAAAACATAAAATACCAATTGTGAGCTTGCTGAAATGAAATCCTGGAGTCAAAGAGCTTCAAGGTCGATGTTTACACCCGGTCTTTGCTAGGATTTTCGGCTGGAAATGCATCTATTTATACTTGCAAATTTCCCGCAACCGCGCCGTGCAGAAATGAAATCCGCGGCGCGCATACTTATCTTTTCCCGTTTTCTTCGGCATTTGAATGTGTTCCACCGCCTTAAGCCCGCGTCGCGCATAGTTGATTCCCGCGGCGCGCGTACGAGTTCTCTTGATTTTTCATTCCTTCCCAACTTCTTCCTTTTGCACGCTTTTAGTCCCTGTTTCTATTCTTTTTCTCCAAACAAGTCCTGGCACGAAAAGTGAGAATACCCAGACATATTTGATATAATTTTATCAAGAACAGGGCTCAACAACGCCTAAAATACTTGATATCACTAGGCGTTGTCATACACGCAGCGGAAACACTATCACACACACACACACACGAAAGCAGAAAATAAAGCAAAAGATAAACAAGGATTTTACGTGGTTCGGATTCGGTGTCAATCCTACATCCACGGGCTGCAACTGGGTTTTCTTATATTTACTCTATGAATATTACAATTACAATTGTTGGTGCAAATACAAATAAAGAGAACAATCCTATTTATATGATTTATTGCCGTAATGTCGTTCCTCCTTTTTCTTTCTTTCACATGTGAAATTGAATATTAAATTGTGGTAGGTAGCTTTTCACCAAACACCACACAGACACATATATACAATTCAATTTGCAATTGAATTGTAAATGAATTTACAATAATTACCCTTGAACTTTAATATTTTTGTCACAATTTTCATGGCTCCACAAATCTTAACACATGTAACACTTAATTTCAATAATTTAAATCCAAGCAGATTCAACGAAGAGAAACTGTCGTGCGAATTAATATGATTTTAATACAAAAGTACATGTCTTTTATAAAACCATAAAAATATAGTGAATGAATTAAAAAGAAATTGTCGTTCATGGTTAGATTTTAGAGAATGTTTGGCGTGAGAATCAATGCAGGTAAACCGAACCTGCAAAACAATGGAACCAAAAGCCATAATCTCATTAAAGTCAATGTGAATCGAAGAACAGTCTGAACCATAATCTCATTTTAAATTGCAAAATCTCAAAAACATAATGAATTATACATACATAAACCTTACTTGGAAGAAGCTTTACGTGAAGGACTGGCAAAGGTGGGCGGCAATAAGATTCCTCTAGGGTTTGTAAGCAAAGAAATGGAGTGTGTAAAATTGGGATTCAGGTTCTATGTTCCTGCCGCCAAGCTATGTTCCTGGCAAAGGTGGGTGGCAATAAGGTTACCTTTGGGATTTGAGTTCTATGTTCCTGCCGCCAAGCTATAAGCCAGTTTCACATAGCACCAAAAGCAATTGACGGCGCCGAGAGGCAAAAAGAAGTGCAAAAGAAAATCCGCAAACTCTTTGGGGGCCTCTGTATATAATAAGACCTTCGTTAGTATTGAATCAGCCATGTCGACACTTGTGGGTTACAGAGGGCGAGAATGGGTTAATTGGGTTCACAGATAAGGAGAACCATGATTTATTTGTGGTAGAGAAAGAAGGGATCGGATGCTGATTTTTGGGGATAGGATTCTAGAATTAATTTGATTCCTTGATTATAGGGAGTGACGGTTAAAAATAACCATAATATTTAGGAAATTACACGTGGATTCTCGAATTTTAAAGCATGCCATGTGGCATCATTAATGCTTATTTTATTATAGTAGATTTGCTAGGTATATTATGTTAGAAAAACTAAAAAAGTTGTGTGAATCACGCCTACTCGCAAATTTGCAAGCCCATTTAATACATTTTGAAAACTGAAAAAAAAATTATCTTCTAGAGATATGTGAACTCCAAATACCCATTTTAATGAATAACTCTTAGTAATTTATTGCAATATTAGTTGTTAATTAATATTGGGGATATTCCTTATGCCTGTAACAAAATGATAGGGGTGGCAAAATACGACACGACACGAAACGAAATTGGGACGAAATCGAAATTGGAATTCGTGTTCGTGTCGTGTTCGTGTCACGAATAAAAAACCCGACTTCGTGTCGTGTCGTGTTCGTTTTCAAAATCACACACGATAATTATTTAGAGAATTTTTTGATGTTATTATTTTGAAGCATTCTAGTACCATTTTATGTTATGTTTATCGTGTTGTCGTGTTTTTCATCGTGTTTTTCGTTTTGTCGTGTATTAATTTATGGATGATATTATGCAAATGGCTATTTTATGTTTTTTGTCGTGTTTTTGGGTTTTTCGTGTTTTAATTTAGTCGTGTTCGTGTTAGCAAAAAAAACACGACATCGTGTCGTGTCGTGTCGTGTTCGGGTTAAAAAAACAAATTTGTGTCGTGTCGTGTTAGACGGATACACGAAACGACTGCCCGATTTGCCACCCCTACAAAATGATCATCTTTTGACTAATGTTAATAACGATCACCAATTTTACAACCGGTTAAGTTGTGATTTACAAAGTTCCTAGGCACAAAAAAAGCCCTTGGTTATTTTCTTTTTAAATTCATATCTCGAGACTTTATAACAATTTCGCAATTTATAGAAACAATTTCAAACTCGTATAACAATCTCACAATTTATTGGAACAATTTCCAAATTCTACAAACATTTATTATTAAGTTTCAGCAGCTCCATATCTTATTTGTTTCCCTCTTTTTTAACCTGTTTTTTCTCCACGTGAATCCGATAGTGCCGTTGAAGAAGTGTGTTTGGATCCCATTGGTTCATGTTAATTTACACAAATGCAGTTTTCGGTAGTTGATTCGTACAAAGGGATATGTCAATTTTACAATACTGCTGGTATGAACTATCCTAGAACCATGCTACCTACTGTTCTTGAGTTTGCATCTTAATTACTTTTGATCATCGATTGTTATCAACATGGAATTGACATGATATTTATTATATTTTTGGAAGATTTTGATCACTGGCTTGAGTTTTTTAAAGAAGAACAATGAATAATATACATGGATTCATCATCTTTTATTTTTGCAACTAATGTACGTTAAAGCTTGTCCTAGAAAAAGTAACGATATAACTCAATTATTGAAAAATGAACTTTTCACACAACTCAAGAAAATGCACTACAATTTTATCAAGAGCAGGGTCTAAAGAACCCCTGTCAAATACAATAAAATCATGGTCTTTGATTACTAGAAGATACCGCGAAATAAGAACTGTAAAACATACTACAAATCAAGAAGTCAAAAAGGAATAGAGATAGACAACTACAAATGTGTACCCCTTTGCAAATATGCAATGAACACCACCACCTTCACATAAACCCAATCTTTAAATCTATCAAAAAAGTGAAAAAAAACATGTCTCCCATGACGGTTGACAAGTAAAGCACCACATGCTATCCAAAATCCAGTAACAAAGCCCGTGACCCCACCAATATAGAACCATCTCCCAATTTCATTTGTGCCTTCACTCTCACCAATAAAGAGTGGTACTCCGGGTCCTTCATCTTCAGGACATATTTTAGTGATGGGGGGTCCACATAGTCCCGCGTTTCTATCATATCTTGAAGGTTCAAAAGACTGGAGTTGAGTGCTAGACGGAATTCTCCCTGATAAGTTATTACATGACACATCTAGGTAACTCAAAAAGGTCATTTGAGACATGCTTGATGGTATCCTTCCTGAAAAATTGTTTCTAGATAAATCCAAAACTAGAAGATTTTTCATTTGGCCAATTTCCCATGGAATCTCTCCAAGTAGAGCGTTCTTTGATAAGTTTAAAGCAAGTAGTTGAGAAAGATTGGTAAGTTCGTATGGGATTTTTCCTGTTAAATTGTTGCTTGACAAGTCAATGCTCTTTAACAATCCCAGATTTCTGAAGAATTCACGTTCGTCTCCTTGCCACTAGATCATTGCATGGTCAAAATACTTATTATCATATGGTAGATTTACAACACCTGTTGTATTCTTATTCGATGAATATTTTTGTACGTTAAATCCTTCTTGAACCATGCTTGTAAGATTATCCAAACATGAGGGGATGGTTCCATGGAGATTGTTCATTGACAAGTCTAGAATTTGAAGATATGGTAATTGACATAATTGTGAAGGGATGGTTCCTACGAAGTTGTTTGATTTTAGAATAAGAACATACAACCTCGATAAGTGTTCCCCAATCCAAACAGGCACACTACCAAAAAATTTGTTGGCCCCCAAATTCACCGAGTTTAAACTCGTGCAATTCTTTAAAGACAAAGGAAATTCTCCATAGAAGTCGTTCTTGTACAAATACAACACTTCAAGTTTTATCAAAGATTCAACAGATGTAGGAAGCCTTCCAGATAAATTGTTGTGTCCTAGATTAAGAACTTTTAGTTCTTTGAAATGCCACAAACAATCTGGAACTTGACCGGTTAGAAAGTTATGGGAGAGGTCAAGAAATTCCAAGAACCCATCGGCAATTTGGCATAAAAAGGATATTCCTCCATTGAATTTGTTTCTCGAAAGATTTAATGATTTCAATTTGGAAGGAACATTCGGTATTGGACCATTAAAGCTATTGAAACTCAAATCTATCACCGAACTGTCGTCAAAATTCGATGATAAATCCAGAACTTTCCCACTGATGTTGTTGGAAGAAAGATTCAAATGTTGTAATCGAGTTTGCCAATTGCCCCAAAACTCTAGAGGAATCGTGTCTGAGATACTGGTATTTGAAATATCGAGAGTGGTAAGATTTTTCAGTGTTAAAATTCATTTGGGGAAACGTGGCCCTAACATGCAAGAACTCATATCAATATCCGTTACATAAGAAAGATTTGACATGTGATCCATTGATGGAACTCCTTCGAGTGAGTTTTTTGAAAGATTTATAATAAACGCCTTCGACTTTCCAATGTTTTCAGACATAGCACCTCTAAGAAAATTAAAAGAAACGTCAACAATTTCAAGTGTGGGCAGTTCCCATAGTTTTTCACTTATAGTTCCATTTAATTCATTCTTAGATAGGTACAAATATTCTAGGGAAGAAAACATTTGGATCTCATCAGACACCGACCCTATAAAATGGCTTCTTGAAGCAAACAACCATTTTAACTTAAACGATGAACATCCAGACAAGTTATTAAGAAACTCGGGAAATTCGATAACATCAGAGTTGTTATCGAGTTTAAGGATTTCTAAATTACAAAGGTTACCAAGATATTTTGGTATCCCATCTAACATGTTGTAAGAGAGATCAAGATCGATAAGGCTACTACTAGTTAATGGCAACAACCAATGATACATAGATGAATTGAGTGTGTTGTTTGCAAGATAAAGGGTGCTAATAACCGATGAAGAAGAGTTGAGAAATGAAGAAGATGGATACATGACTTGCGAAAGCTCACATCCACTTAAACTTAAATATGATAATTCTCGAAGACTTAAAATCACATTCACCCAATGTTTTGATTTGGCTAATGAAATACCATCCATAACAAGTTGTTGCAAATGAGATAAATGAGACAACCACTCTATGTTTTCAACTGTACATCTTCCAATAAATCCAAGGGAAAGGACTTGTAAGTTGGTAAGGTTTCCAAACTCTATAGGAATGATTCCATGAAGAGAGTTATATGAAAAGTCAACGAAAGTCAATTCGGTCAAAGAACCGATGGACCCGGGAATGGTTCCGGTGAAATTATTGTCGGCGAGCTGGAGATACATTAATTGGATCATCGAACCAATAAAAGTGGGAATGGTTCCGTAAAAAGAATTGTAGGAAAGATCAAGATGATTCAAGTGGGTTAGGTTAATTAATGAAGGGTTAATCTCACCTTTAAGTTCACCAGATTGAATATCAAGCCCAGTCACGTGACCTGTTTGGTTGTTGCACGTGACTCCGTACCATTTACAACACTCATGTTCTTCATATCTCCATGTAGAGAGAAAGCCAGTTGGGTCTTGAATGTGAGATTTGAAATCAAGAAGTGCATGTCTCTCTTTATCAAAACAATTTTTGGCGGTAACACCACCATCGGTAGTGGTTGTTTGAAGGGGTAGCAAGAGAAGTGAGGAAATTATAAAAAGGAGAGGATGCATGATGTAAATCGAAATTCGGTGATTTTTTTGTTTCTGTTGATGAATATATGAAGATGCTTTAATGAAGGTTTATCGTGTCAATTGCGAGACCAAATTTTCAAATGGATGACCTCAAGACCGTTTCGTATTTGTTGGTCAATAATTCCTCAGTCATTCATTTGAAAGTAGAAATAATATATTATGCAGCCAAATGAGACCACAATTCATAAAAGTATTCATGTGATATCATGGGCATGCAAACAATAGAAATTAATTCTGCTTGTGATGTTTTTTGGTCCTGGATATGTTTGACATAAATCTCAGAAAAAGAAAAGAAAAGATGTTTCTGTAGAAATAACTCCTGTGACACTTGCAGTTTCTGTAGCCACTGTATCCAAACAAATTTTTGGTATACTTTTTATCTCCAAATTGTTCAATCATTATAATTTTACAAAAGTTACATGTAGGTTTTATTATTTTTCTAACCAAGAATAATTCTCGCCAACTTTGGCTTCGAATAGAGAGTTTTTTTTTTTGTAGAAGTGGGTTTTAAAACCCTTTACAAAAATGGGCTGATTTTTAAAACCTTTGTAAAAATGGGTTGTTTTTAAGAAATCAGATTTTGTAATTTACATTTTGACCCCTATCAATGTTTCATATTATATATTAACCCCTTCAACTATTATGTTGTTTCTTTTTACATCGTATATGTTAAAAAATTTACTTTTTACATCAACATTTAGACTGTTTTTAATATCTGCTTGTATATGTTTCACTGGATAAACAATATATTTTTTAATTGAGCGGATGATATAGGAGGCTATAGTTGCAGAGTTTAAATTTATGTTATTATTGCCTATACAAGATCCGAAACAATTGTGTGCATCCACCCAGCGAGTAATCTTCCACACATGATGATTTTTCTTTTTCATTGCCCGGACATACCATTTACATTGCGGTGTATACGGTATAGTATTAGAACTTTCCCCTTCACCTCCTAAAGTTTTACACTTTGCTATCCAAAATCTACTTTTACTTTCCCAAACCTTAAACTCTCTATTTTGGGCGATCGACCAAAGTGCACTGCCTTTTTTACCTGTGCCTTACTCTCAAATTGCATTCCTAACCTTATTTTGTTTTCATATTTGTTGAAAATAATATTTTTGTATGTGACTATCACTGAAAAAAGATGAACTGTTTTTATTTTATCTGACAAATATTATCAGTTTAATTCAGGTTGCGTGAATTCGAGATCAAAAACAAGAATGAATCAAGACCCAAGAAACTTTAAGAAAACAACCAAACCTGAGGAAGTGACGCTATGTACCAAAGAGCAAAAATTATCACCCAGCTACAGCAATCACGACGCGACAGACACCATGGTCGCGACGTGAAAAAGAGCAAAACATAAAAGTCCAGAATGCTACAGCACTCGCGACGCGACGGAAGACCTGGTCGCGACGCGAAGCCTTCAACGCGACACCACCAACTTTTCAATCGCGAGGCTACCAACACAACGCACTAACCAGTGGCCGACCAAAAGCAACACGACAAACGCACCCTCGCGACGCGACGGCTACATGGTCGTGACGCGAAGCCTGTAGTTCAGCAACTATAAATAAGAAGCTCACCTCTTGCCATTCTTGTGCAAAAAACCTTACACCACACCATACCCATTCAAGCACCAATACATCAAGATTACCCCACGTCCAAAGAGCAAAAAACCTGCCAAAACTCTCTAGAAAACTCTTTTCAACCAAAGAAAATCCACGTCCAAACAAACACCAAACAAAACCGCTACACCCATACTCTACCCGACACCAAACAAAACCTCTACCCGACACCAAACTTCAAACCTCTAAACAACCTCAACCCGAATACCAAACTACAAAACCTACACACTCTCTACCAAATACATACACCACGAAAACTAAACCACAAAAACCCCGTGCATCTCAATTAAACCGACACCAAAAACCCATTTCACCAAACACCAAAAACTACCAAACCTCATCCTACCGTAAAGAACAAGAATCGACGCTTCAAAGAAAACACCATCTTCCTCAGCTATCGATAAGTTCTTTTGAAATTATCTGTGTCGTTATTGATTTATTTAAACTGTTATAAATCAACTGTACCAAATATCCAATACATCCGAATTGAACCTTGACAACGAAAACATATGTGGACTGTATTTAACCGAGACATCTAACTTCTAACTTCTAACTTCTAACCTTTTTATTTATTGTAAAAACACTTTATCGTTGATAATGGCGTTTATTACATCTAACTTCTAACTTCTAACATTTACTTTATTTACCGCTTTCGGTCTATTTAAATACTGTCTAGTTTAAATTTTCCGCTTTATTTTATTTATTTACAGCTTTCAGTAACTTAGTTTTAGTTTATATTTATTCCGCAACTCTTATTTATTCCGCATATTATAGCCAAAATACATATCTGTCACACAGTAACCGGCTTAATAACCCTTATTCGTGGAGATTGGTTATCGTATTTTCAATAATTGGTATCAGAGCTCGTGTGATTTAGTCTGAAATTTTTGTCGAAAACTTTATTTGTGTAGCGTTTTTATAACCAACCAATAAGTTTTCCTTAAAAATTTTATTTTAATATCACTTGTTCAAAATCCTTTCAAAACAAAAAAAAAATTTTAAAAATAAAATCTTAAAATTTTCAAAAAAAAAAAACCAACCCAAAAATGTCTTCCACAACCTACTCAAGAGCTCCATATGTCATCGATCAGGTATGGTCTATGATCTTAGAAATCGGTCTTTCAAAAACACCATTTGAGTCCCACATGACTAAGATTGAGAACAGTTTGAAAGCTGATCTCAAACTATATCATGACACAATAGTCAAATCTAATATCTGCAAATCTGAATTACAAAACTTGCAACTCAGATTTGGAGAATCAACAATGACTAGAGACAAACTTGAAAGAGACGTCGAACGAAAATCAGAAGAATATAATCACGTCTTAGATCAATTAAATGAAGCTCTAAAACAAAAAAGGGACTTAGAAATAAAAAATCAATCTGTTTTTCCATCTGAAATAAAAGATGCCTTAGAAATAGAAGTTCTTCAGTTAAAACTAAAAATTCAAGATTTAACTGACAAAAACACTAGTTTGATTCTAAAACTAGATGATTCTTCAAAACAAATCAAACTTCTTGAATCCGAGAATCAAAGATTTCAAGGAAAAATGGATTCTATCAATCTTGCTAGAAAATTGAGTGATGATATTTTCACTAAAGTAAAAAACTTAGGAACTGGCAAAATCGATACGAATTACAGACCTGGATTAGGAAGAGAATCCTTCGAAATCGAACAAGCCAAACAAGAAACCAGGACTAACAGTGAAAACTCTGAATCAACTCTAACAGATCTATCCACATCTGTTAATGAGGAAAATTCAGACGACGAAACAGTTATCAACTGTAACCCAGATGATACTGATTTCACTGTTTCCAAAAGATCTTTCACTAATAGGTCTTCAACCCACCAAATCCAAATTACCAACCAAAACTCCAAACTTAAAGACTTTTTGAATAGAGCAAACTCCTTTTACGAGAAAGGCAATACCTCTAAACCAATTGCTATTCAAAAGGAACAAGGCAAACCCAAAGTTTTCAAACAAACCCAAAAGAAACCTTTGAAACCAGCCTCCTTGCCACAAAAACAAAAAAAATTTCAAAACCATCCTCATCCCAAAAACAAAGAAAGGTTATCAGACAAGTCATTACATAAAGGATACCTTTCACACAATCAGAAATCTTTCCAAATGACAGGTTTTCAAAAACAAATCTTAAATTGGGAAAACCTGATAAGTCAAATCAAGCCTCAACTACTTCGTCCAATTAACAGAAACCATAATGATTTCAAATCACCGAAAACCATTAACAAATCAGGACCCACCATGGTTTGGGTACCTAAACTTTCTGTCTAATTGCAGGCACTTTGTGCTGGAGAGCCCAAGGATGATACATGGTATATCGATAGTGGCCGTTCCAAGCATATGACAACAAACCATAGCCTTCTACAAGAATTCAAACCCACACTACCTCCGATGCAGAAACTTCACAATCAAACCAAAATGATGCGGATCCAGTCGAGAGAGAACCACCAAAACCAAATTCCTCTTTAAACACACCCAATCCACCTATCCAAAATGATCCCAATGCATCATTTATGGGGGAACCACCAAAACCAAATCCCTCTTTAAACACACCCAATCCACCTATCCAAAATGATCCCAATGCATCATTTATGGGAGAACCACCAAAACCAAATTCCTCTTTAAACAATCCCAATCTACCTATCCAAAATGATCCCAGTGCATCATTTATGGGGGAACTCTCGTTACCCCATTCTCACCCCCAAACCAAAATTTTCAAAAAAAAAAAAACATTTTCATTCAAAGTTTACTTTCTACCAAAATTTACCAAAAACATTCAAATAACCAAAGTTTTCCAAAAACATTTAAATAACCAAAATTTACCAAAAAAACATTCAAATAACCAAAATTTACCAAAAACATTCAAATAACCAAATTTTTCAAAAACCATCCACATAATCAAAAATCACAAAAAATTGAATAAAGTTTTATCCTTTTAAAAGTTTTTATAAAACCATGTGATTAACATCTTCTTGACTAAATTTTCAGATACTTATGCTCGATGAATGTTCTCAGTTATATTGATTCTTAATTAAAGAGAAGGTTCAAATTTCAAACATTTTTGTTATGTACATTATCCTATTCCCTTTGAATTTATTTCAATTATAACGATTTTATCTATTAAGGGACAAAAGATTAGGAGATTCAGATGAAAACCAAACCCATGTGAGAAATTGTGTCTCGTCTTTAACTGCTAAGTGGAATTCATTTCTGTGAGCAAAGGTGTTTTCATTGTGACTTATAGGATTTATACTCTTATACCGTGATGCTAGTCTCATTTTTGCTTAGATATCAAAATGACCAGGGACGATACAATCATTTTCTTATATATTAGACAAACTGTCTTTTATATCCCCTATCCCTATCCTCAATCAAGCCACATCAAGAAAAGATTTATCATCTTGCATAGCAAGTCTGACAATTGAAGAAACGACAAGTCATATCCAAGAAAACATGAAAATCAAATCTCAAAATACAAAGTCATCTCCAACAAATGCTGTCAACAAATAACAATTGGTAACCACATCAGATATCTTTTATACAATGTGTATTCACACAAATCAAGAAAAGATAAAGACAAAGGTGAACACTTCACCAAAGAAAAGAAAGATTTACAACAACAATCCATCAAGACAGACATCTCTCAAAATTTTCCAAACAAACGGATTCTCAAAATGCTTTATCAAATATAGCTGTTAAAACCGAAGATTTACCGGGATACTGTAGCCTTCATAATTGAATATTCTTAGTTGCAAACTGCATTATGAAAATTTTTAAACCCCTCTACATGTATTTCCCGACGGAGAGAGAGTGAACATCATTGGTATGAATGAGGAAACCCTCTGAGTAATGCCGAAACCAGTCTTATGTGATTGATTATCTAATATGAAGACTAAGTGACTAAAGTATATAGGTATAAATCCATATTAAGCATACGTCAACACCTTCAAACTGAGAGATATCACTCATCTTTAGTGATTATACACCAGTTCTGCACCCAGAACAACCAAAACAACCAAAACACCTCAGTCAAGTGTGAGCTATACCTATGAGAGTTCATCTGAATCGACCTATTAAGATCACTTGTCGTCTTTATAAATGTTATAAAATCTTAAGGAATATTATGAAAGTACATATACAAAAACCCTTTGATTATTGAACATGAAACCTTGATTCCGAAACAAATATTCTTGACAAACATTTTTCAAAACATAAGTAAAATATAGTCACACTTTTTCAAAACAAGTGACATGGTTTTATAAATGTTTTATCCAAATTTCAAGAATTTTCAACCTTACCTTTTAAATCTGTTCTTATTTCAGTAATGATCACATAGGGGGAAATTGTTGAAAATAATATTTTTGTATGTGACCATCACTGAAATAAGATGAACTGTTTTTATTTTATCTGACAAATATTATCAGTTTAATTCAGGTTGCGTGAATTCGAGATCAAAAACAAGAATGAATCAAGACCCAAGAAACTTTAAGAAAACAACCAAACCTGAGGAAGTGACGCTATGTACCAAAGAGCAAAAATTATCACCCAGCTACAGCAATCACGACGCGACAGACACCATGGTCGCGACGTGAAAAAGAGCAAAACATAAAAGTCCAGAATGCTACAGCACTCGCGACGCGACGGAAGACCTGGTCGCGACGCGAAGCCTTCAACGCGACACCACCAACTTTTCAATCGCGAGGCTACCAACACAACGCACTAACCAGTGGCCGACCAAAAGCAACACGACAAACGCACCCTCGCGACGCAACGGCTACATGGTCGCGACGCGAAGCCTGTAGTTCAGCAACTATAAATAAGAAGCTCACCTCTTGCCATTCTTGTGCAAAAAACCTTACACCACACCATACCCATTCAAGCACCAATACATCAAGATTACCCCATGTCCAAAGAGCAAAAAACCTGCCAAAACTCTCTAGAAAACTCTTTTCAACCAAAGAAAATCCACATCCAAACAAACACCAAACAAAACCGCTACACCCATACTCTACCCGACACCAAACAAAACCTCTACCCGACACCAAACTTCAAACCTCTAAACAACCTCAACTCGAATACCAAACTACAAAACCTACACACTCTCTACCAAATACATACACCACGAAAACTAAACCACAAAAACCCCGTGCATCTCAATTAAACTGACACCAAAAACCCATTTCACCAAACACCAAAAACTACCAAACCTCATCCTACCGTAAAGAACAAGAATCGACGCTTCAAAGAAAACACCATCTTCCTCAGCTATCGATAAGTTCTTTTGAAATTATCTGTGTCGTTATTGATTTATTTAAACTGTTATAAATCAACTGTACCAAATATCCAATACATCCGAATTGAACCTTGACAACGAAAACATATGTGGACTGTATTTAACCGAGACATCTAACTTCTAACTTCTAACTTCTAACCTTTTTATTTATTGTAAAAACACTTTATCGTTGATAATGGCGTTTATTACATCTAACTTCTAACTTCTAACATTTACTTTATTTACCGCTTTCTGTCTATTTAAATACTGTCTAGTTTAAATTTTCCGCTTTATTTTATTTATTTACAGCTTTCAGTAACTTAGTTTTAGTTTATATTTATTCCGCAACTCTTATTTATTCCGCATATTATAGCCAAAATACATATCTGTCACACAGTAACCGGCTTAATAACCCTTATTCGTGGAGATCGGTTATCG
The DNA here is from genome assembly GCA_023525715.1 of Cichorium intybus. Lineage (NCBI taxonomy): Eukaryota > Viridiplantae > Streptophyta > Magnoliopsida > Asterales > Asteraceae > Cichorium > Cichorium intybus. The sequence goes on along the minus strand of CM042009.1, from coordinate 115,533,929 downwards.
TATTTTCAATAATATTCATTCCAAAAATCTATACGAGTGTTTTCTTCAAAATCTGGTACGTCATCATCTCTTATGTCTCCTATATCATTCATAAAGTTCACAATCGAAGTTTCACTTGCATCATCAAAATCATCTCCAACATCACTTAATGACTCACTAAGACTATCTTCACTAGATTAGGAATTAGGTTCATCAAATCCAAAGTCGTTTTCTTCTCAAATCTATCAACATTAGGTAAGGGAAATGGTACATTTGATGACCCAGTCACGAAATCACGAGACTGAACCGGCTCTAATGCTTCACAACTACGAAGAAGATCTACAAAACTAGTATTCGTAGATCACATTATTTGTTCTTTAGTATTTTTGTTTTTCAATTTCAACATGAACTTTATGGAAATGTAACTGCAAAATAAATCATAAAGATAAAATACTTAAACTATTATGCTACACGTAATGTTTCATAGTAGATATTTGAAATTCAAAAAAGATTAAGTACCTTATGACTAAGTTGCGAAGGAAGCTTGGCGGCTGAAGTTGGAAATGTAAACGAACATTAAAGAGAAACGATATTGTAAATTTGAGAGAAATGTATGTTATGAAAGAATGATGATGGAAGTTGAAATCAGTAAACTGAATTTATAATGCCAAAATTAAATTGAGATTAAATTATTCTATATTTTTTTCTATTACTTATCATATTTTCAGATGAAAATGACAATTTATACTTTGTCTTTTTTCTGGTAAAGAGTGAAAGTGAAAGTTGATGTATCTACATTTTCCAGATGAAGTGACAACTCTTTTCTTTCATTTTGTAATATTATTAGTTGTTTAAAATGGTAAATAGATTTCAAATTAATATTCTTAATAACCAATTATATATATATTATATGTAATAAATGTAAAATAATAAAGTTTAAAAAATAAAAGATGTAAATTACAATATTATATAAAAAGAGACACATTATAAACTAGAATTGTCAAATATATAACTTTCTATAACAAAACATAAGTTTTTTTTAACATAAACGATGTAAAAAGAAAATAATATAATAGTTAGAGGGGTTAATATATAAAATGAAACATTGATAGGGGTCAAAATATAAAATAAAAATCCTATTTCATCAAAACAACCCATTTTTACAAAGGTTTTAAAAATCAACCCATTTTACAAAGGGTTTTGAAAAACAACCCACTTTTACAAAAAAAAAAAAAAAAAAAAAAAAAAAAACTCTCGAATAAAAGCTCATTTGACCTTCGAAACTCAAACGTAGTAAATTATATAAGAAAAAAATTCACAATATATTTTCTGTAAGGGCAATAAGAAAGATCCAAATTTTCAAGCTAAGATCAGCATAACTAAAATATCCAACAAATATTCGATTTCATAAATCACATCCATTGACGACCAAATTCAAATGAGCAATCTTCATCCCATTAAATAAAATGTCTTGAATTCTCAATTGTCAAATCAAATTACCCATAAAATCAATAGTCGAGTACCACATAATTCTCGCGATGTCTTCTTTTCTGTACATGAATTCAAATTCGAGTCTCGTTCTTCCTTCAACCCTCCAGGAGTGTGTTTCTATAGAAAACAAGTGAAAATACGAACAAGTTTAAAAAAGACAACCCGAGTAGGAGGTTTGAAGTGTGTTCTAATTCTCTAGTAAGTGATTATCTGGATGTTTGGTGATAAGTTTGGTCATTGTAATGGGACTAATGTTCTTTTACATGTAACGTGGTTTGAATAAATGAAAATAATGTAGCTTGGGTATCAAAATACCAAACATTCTATTATGATAAACAACCATTTAACAATGAAGTTAAAGTTGTTGGAAATATGTCAATGGTCATTTTGAATTACGCAAAATAAGGTTTAAACATAAAATGACAAAAGAAGAATAAATGATGTTTTTATAAAGTTTGTACTTACGCTATGTTCTGAGTGTAAAAATTATGGAGGGGGAAGGGAAGGGGAAGGGGAAAGAAAGGGAAGGATGTGGAAGGAAAAAAAGCTTTCAGATGTGTTCTCGAGTTATGAAAGAGTGGAAAGGAATTCCATTGTTAAATAACGATTTTACCCCTGGTGTACTTACGCTATGTTCTGAGTGTAAAAATTATGAAGGGGGAAGGGAAGGGGGAGGGGAAAGAAAGGGAAGGATGTGGAAGGAAAGAAAAGCTTTCAGATGTGTTCTCGAGTTGTGAAAGAGTGGAAAGGAATTCCATTGTTAAATAACGATTTTACCCCTGGTTAGGTTTCATCTTCAAACACCTTTTTCATTTTGGTAAGGTAAAAGCGGTCTTTTGTGCGTTCCCTTCCCAACCCACCCAGTTTTGAGTGGATAGAACATAAGCTTGTTTCCTTCTTCCCTCTCCTTCCGTGCCCCTCCCTTTCCTTCCGTTCCCCTAAAAAAAATCAAGGACATATTTTTCCTTCCTAATCCCTTATTGTCCTTTCGTTCCCCTCCAGTAAAAAATAAAAATAAAAAACTCGAGAACAAGGCATTAGTCGTGAACCCCATGATCATTTATGATACTGGTTGCAATAGTGCTTATCTTGATCTGTGATTATTTCAGTAGATTGCTCATTAAAAAAACGAATAAATATATTTTCAACTAAAATTCTTATGGAATTATCAACTTTCTTAAACTACAAACTTCTATTCTTACTATTCACCATTTTGCAAGTTTAATTATTGATAATATTTAACAATCTTTGACTGAAATAGTTAATTGATGATTTTATCTCTTACCAGTTAAAATTTAATAAATATATGTATACATAAATCAAAACAAAACAATTATCATAAAGATATTACGGTTCCAATTTTGAGTGTGGGGCATAAGGAAAATGAACTTATTTTCGATAATCTTATTTAAGAAATGTAATATATATATATATATATATATATATATATATATATATATATATATATATATATATATATATATATATATATATATATATGCTTAAGATATATTATGGATGTTGATTATTGTGTGGATGTATGGCTTTATATGGACTATTAGATCAAATAGAATAAAGGTTGAGATTTTATTTGGTTTTTAATTAAAAATTAAATGGGAGGCATTCCTGGTATTCTTTATGGTTTATGTATATGGTAATATCCTAGAATCAAGGATATGTATCCCTCTTTCCCGGTTAAAGATTACGCCATCATAAACTTATAAGATAAGCTCCAGTAAGAGTGGTGTTTTGAAAAGACCAATTTTGACTTTCCTACATTTATGTCGTCATCATCAACCCAGAAGGTGGTATATTCTTAAAATATTAATATTTACCTAATGTTATATATATATATATATATATATATATATATATATATATATATATATATATATATATATATATATATATATATATATATATATATATATATATATATATATATATATATATATATATATATATATATATATATATATATATATATATATATATATATATATATATATGCTTAAGATATATTAAGGATGTTGATTATTGTGTGGATGTATGGCTTTATATGGACCATTAGATCAAATAGAATAAAGGTTGAGATTTTATTTGGTTTTTAATTAAAAATTAAATGGTAGGCTTTCTTGGTATTCTTTATGGTTTATGTATATGGTAATATCCTAGAATCAAGCATATGTATCCCTCTTTCCCGGTTAAAGATTATGTCATCATAAACTTATAAGATAAGATCCAGTAAGAGTGGTGTTTTGAAAAGACCAATTTTGACTTTCCTACATTTATGTCGTCATCATCAACCCAGAAAGTGGTATATTCTTAAAAAGAGTTAGTACCCATAATTTACACATGCCATGCATCTCTTTCAGCCACTTGTTATCTGAAAGATTATAATCTTTCAACAATAACTCCCATCCAGATTGGAAGTCTAATTCATCTATTTTTGAATTAGACTTAGTCTTTGGTGCCACAGAGTAGGGTGCCACAGAGTAGAGGTCCAGATCATCTGAAAAAGATTTAAAAAAAACATTTCTTCAAAGTACGATGCTATTAATGAGCTTTTCTTTTTTCAAAGTTCAATGCTAATTTTTGCAGAAAAAATATAAATGGACTTTAATGTAAAAGAAATGAAAACTTTCCATATCATTTAAAAAGATCTCTGTATACAAACAATTACCATCACTTTTTCCAATATTATCCCACTTATCCCTACATTTTTTCTCCGCTAACACGCCCTTTCCCGAAAAACAATAGATATGCTCTTTTATCTGTATATTGATCCGTTCCATTTACTGTTCTTGATTCACTTGAAATAGTTGTAAATAAAGTGAGTTCGTTTGGACATCTGAATTTATTTTCCATAATTTCAGCATTCTTTCTTCCTGCTATTACTATAGTCGGGACACAATACCCTTTGTTCGATTTAGATTTTTTCTTTCTAAAAAATAAGAAATATCCATCCACTTTTTAGTTGTGCAAATGTGGGTCCCATCTAACATGGTAATTATGTCACCAAGAGATAAGTAGGCAGCCAAACAAAGGTGACTTAGGAGAAACATCCAAAACCTGTAAAATGTTTCTCAATAAGTGACAAATTAAAATTATAGATTAGAGTAAGATGCATTTTTGGTAAATGCATATAGCTAAAATATTAGATATTGGTCCTAAAAAGTTTTATGTATTGGTTGTTATTTGAGGTTTTTGTAACATTTTGTGTCCCTGTTTAAGAACCTTAAATAAGGACCAATATTGCAAGAGAAACCCTTTTGGAACCAAAATTCCAAAAGTAAGCTATACTCAAGGACCAACAATGTAATTTGTCTCTAGATTTTAAAAATACCAAATCTGGTAAAGTACCTTGAGGCTTTCACAATGGGAGTAAAATGGATATAAGATGAACGGTAGTAGGAAGAGAGTCGATGCACAAACTACACATAACTGCAAAATGGAGTTGGAAAACTTGATTAAGATTGAAAGCGATTGACCTTGAGAAAGCCGACAAATAACCGATGATGATAACGAATAGCATGTAATCGGACGTGAGTCTGGCATAATCTATATTCAACTTGTGGAAATTTTATGTTAAAAACGGGAACAATTGATTGAACAAGGAGATATAATTACGTTATATTCTTGAATGTTGAAAAGGAGTGTGTGCGTAAGAGAGAAATGAGAGTACGTAAAAAAGAGTACATAACAAAATGACCATAAGAGTTAACTTGCAAAGCGGATTTGGGTTTATCTTTCAGGTCATGATAGTCCTTAATCTGGACAACGACTTTAACTGGTTAATCGACTGGTTAATGGGGGTTCTTAACGGCATAATTAAGTTTTTGAAAGGGTTTTGTTGACTTAAAATTGAGACAATGTTTAGACTCGGGGTTCTTATATGGGTGTGATTTGATTTAGGAGAAGGCATAGGTGCCATTGTAGATGAGTGTACACAAAATCAAGACTTTATTGAGGAAGAATACAAAGATATGAAGAAGAATGATGGCGTTTAAGTAGCTACCTGAAATTATAATGGGCCATGTGTTCTTATCAAATTGGGTGGTGTTTAAAATTTTTTGATAGATTTTAGTTCTATCTAGACTACAAAATCAAGACTTCATTGAGGAATAATACAAAGATATGAAGAAGAATGATGGCATTTAAGTAGCTACGTGAAATTATAATGGGCCATGTGTTCTTATCAAATTGGTTGGTGTTTGAAATTTTTTGATAGATTTTAATTCTATCTAGACTACAATAATGTCAAAGTCTCGTAGTTCAATTGGTTGGAGTGTTGGTCTTATGAGCCGAAGGTTGCGGGTTCAAGCCCCACCGGAACTATTTATTTTGTAACCTGTTTTAGTTTTTACCAAATGCTTATTTGAGGATTCGACGCCCGTCCGAATTAAAATTCAAAACGAATGTTTGTTTTATTTTTACCAAATTCTTCATTGAACTCAACTGAAGCACCCAAGTTTCGTTTTTGTTTGGATTTTAATTTTTGATAGATTTTAATTCTATCTAGACTACAATAACATCAAAGTCTCGTAACTCAGTTGGTTAGAGCGTTGGTCTTATGAGCCGAAGGTTGCGGGTTCGAGCCCCGCCGGGACTATTTATTTTGTAACCTGTTTACTTTTACCAAATTTTTAATCGATGATTCGACGCCCGCCCAAATTAAAATTCAAAACAAATTTTTGTTTTATTTTTACCAAATTCTTCATCGAACTCAACCAAAGCGCCGAAGTTTCGTTTTTGTTTGGATTTTAATTTTGAAGGGTTTCATGTCTAATGCACCACACCCAAATTCAAGGGTTTGTGTCGGTTTCTTAATGCCTCCACACCTAAAAATGCTAAAATCTCAATTATTTTTCTTCTTATCTTATTAAAAAAAAGTAGGTTATACTCGACAAAGAGCTGTCCACGATAATGTGTAACAAGAAACACAATAAATTTAATGTGGTTCGGTTGATGATAATCAAGCTACGTCCACAGTAGGCAAACTAGGGAGATTTTATTAATTGAATGATATATACAATATGCAAGGTATTTTCTACATATAAGGATGACGACTCATAATCACTAAAATGGAATCATAATAGGGTTTACATCAATGAGATATATTTATAGTAAAGGTTGATCTAATCTGGTATGGGCCCATGCACCGTGCTGATATGACGACCCTACAAAAAACATGTCCTATACCATACTACCCAGACACACATGGGAACTTGTGCCAACCGTGACCCCAAGGTAAACAAGTAGACCACTGCTGAGATGACTAAAGCCTAATTGGCTTCAGTATTGAGGACCTCTCTTTTGTCAGAATACTACACATCGATCGAGACTATTCTTCCATTTTAGGATGCTCTGGTCAGAATTGAGCTTCAACGAAAAGACTCTTCGGTGGGAAACTCTATGCTTAGGAATATATTCTGTCAACTTTGGTTGTGGCCGAGGAGATGACTTTGGTTGTAGACTGAGATTATGGCTTCCTGATGATTGGCCTTCATACTTTACTTAACAATATCCCACTTGGAGGCAGATCTATATAATCTCCAAGCCACCCAAGTTAAACCCTCTTTGTCATCAAACCATTTTTAGCCTCCGCCATCCACCTAACTTGGTGGAAGGCCAACTGAAGCCATACATGATTCAGCTTCTCCAATGGAGCTACCTTAGTGAACATATATGTAGGATTCTTCAAAGATTTTCTTCAAGATAAAGGCCCCTCCGGATATCTTCTCACGAATAAAATGGTAACTCATCTTGATTTGTTTCTTCATGCTATGAAACACCAGATTCTTTGCTAAGTAGATCGCACTCTGATTATCACAATGCAACGCTCAATCCTTTTGATCAAGTCCCAACTTAGATATTAATTTATGCAACCATAATATCTCTTAGCTCACTTTTGTCAGAGCCATATACTCAACTTCAGTGGTTGGCAGAGCAACACTCTTTTGTAACTTAGACATCCAACTGACTGCGGTTCCCCTAATGGTGAAGACATAACCAGTCATGCTCTTCCTAAAATCCCCACAACTTCCCAAATCTGTATCGACAAACCCTTTCAAGATGACCTTCTATCTTGAGAAACTCAAGGATACATCTGAGGTTCCTTTCAAGTAGCGTAGCAGCCATTTGACACCTTCCCAATGCTCTTTGTTCGGATTAGACATGAATCTACTAACACCTCCCACTGCATGGCAAAATATTTGGCCTTATGCACACCATAACATCCATCAAACTACAACTGCCGAGGCATAAGGTATCTTTGCCCATTTCTGCTTTACCTTCTTCAGTTTTCAGGGATTGTTTCTTTGAAAGCTTAAGATGGCTTTCGGGCTGTGTACTTTTGACCTTCGTTTCTGTCATGTTGGAATTCTCTTGAGAAACTTTAAGGACACCTAAAGCTCGGTCTTTGACTATGGTCATATCCAAAAATTTCTTAGAAAGTCCTAAGTCTACCATATTAAACTCTCTGGACAACTACTATTTTAGCACATTAATATCCTGAATGTCGGACCCTGCCACAAACATATCATCAACATAGAGAAGGAGGATGGTGTAGGAGGACATGGATTTCATTCGGTGACAACAATGGTCGTTATCACATCTACCGAAGCTATTATTCCTCATGAAGTCATCAAACTTCAAGTACCACTATCTTGGAGCTTGCTTCAATCCGTACAGGCTTTTCTTTAGTTTGCACACTAGGTTTTCTTTCCCAACAACTTCAAAACCTTCTAGTTATGTCACACTGTAATGTAGATATCTTCCTCAAAGTCTCAATGTAAGAACTCTATCTTACATCAAGTTGTTCAACATATAAATCTTCTAAAGCTACTATCCCAAAACAGTTCTAATTGTGGTCATCTTCATAACCAAAGAGAAAACATTATGGTAATAAACAGCCTCCTACAGTTGGAAACCCTTCACCACCAATCATGCTTTGAACCTCTTGCTTCCATCAGCTTCTTCCTTGACCTAGAATATCCACTTGTTTGCCAATGACTTTTTCTTCGCTGTTAAGTTAACAAGAGGCCACGTCTCATTCTTGTCAAATGAGTACAACACATCCCTCATCTCCTTCATCCATTGTACAGATTCTTTCATCCTCAAGGCTTTAAGATGAGACTCTAGTACCCTATTGTCAGTAAACAATAAGTAATTTGCAAACGTAGGGTATCGTATCAGAGTTCTTTCTCGAGTGGATCTCCTGGGTATACTAAAAGCTGCAGCTTCGGTAACTCCAGCTTCAACTCCGTCCGAAGAGTCATCATCGACTTTTTCTTCGGACTTGCTCCCAATAACTCAAGTATTTCTAGATGCTTCTTCATTACTCCCACTGCTTCCGGAGTTTCTGCCTGACTTTGCTGTTGTGTAAGGCTTTACGATGTCATCTTCTAATATATCTTCTAACCCAACTTGCTTCTGAGCTTCGACTGACTTGCCTTAGTTAGAAGTGCCAGAAGATATCTTTTTATATAAAGCATTCTCATTAAATGTCACCTATTAACTTTTCATAACCCTTCTACTTTGATTATCCCAACATCGTTACCCCATGCCATCCAAACCATACCCAATAAAGTAACATTTCTTTGACTTCTCCTCTAGCTTATCTCTCTTATTATTCTTCACCTTGACATAAGAGACACACCCAAAGACTCAAGTAGTTAAGAGAAATATCTCAACCTTCTCATTCCTCTCCAAAAATCTTAAATCTCAGGGACAGTGGGTCCACATTTGATTAAGTAGGATGCGATGCTTACGCCATCTGCCCAAAACATCTTAGGTATCCCAACATACAGTCTCATGTTCTTCGCTCTTTCATTCAGAGTTATGTTCATCCATTTAGCCACACCATTTTGTTGAGGGGTTTTAGGGATTATTTTCAACATCCAGATCTGAGTCTCTACAACAGCCTTCCACGTCTTGAAAGTGACAAACACTTCTGACTTGTACTTCAAGAACTAAACCTAAACTTTCTTCATTGAGTCATCAATGAAAGTAACATAGTATCTGGAACCTTCGACCGCAGACATTAGAATACAAAATTTTGAGTTCCGTAGGCTTCAAAGATAGGCCCACCTTAGAAAAGGTGACCTTCTTCTATTACCGTACATACAAGGTTCCCAAATTTCTGTAGTGATAGACTTCAAAAACAAAATCTTACTCTTTGCTGGCAACATTTTCATCATGTGGCAGCATTTTGATCGTGTAGTCAACTTTCTTAAACTACAAACTTCTATTCTTTGACTATTCACCATTTTTCAAGATTAATTATTGATAATATTTAACAATCTTTGACTGAAATAGTTAATTGATGATTTTATCTCTTACCTGTTAAAATTTAATAAATATACGTATACATAAATCAAAACAAAACAAGTATCATAAAGATATTATAGTTCCAATTTTGAGTGTGGAGCATAAGGAAAATGAACTTATTTTCGATAAATTAAGGATGCTGACTATTGTGTGGATGTAGGGCTTTATATGGACCGTTAAATCAAATAGAATAAAGGTTGAGATTTAATTGGGGTTTTAATTAAAAATTAAATGGTTATGAGATTAATCCGTTTACTAAAGGGCATTCTTGGTATTCTTTATGGTTTATGTATATGGTAATATCCTAGAATCAAGCATATGTATCCGTCTTTCCCGATTAAAGATTACGTCTTCCAATATAATCGTCTTTTGAAATTCAAAGATATCTGATTATGTCATCCAATATAATTGTCTTTTGAAATTCAACTGATTGCATTTCCATTTTACTCAACTTGATAAATACCAACCGAAACATAGTTTATAGAAGATTATGATATCGATTGTTACACCTTTCAGTTGAAAATTACACTATATTCTAAAGAATGAAGGGTCGTAGGTCAAGTTCCAGATTGGCAAAAAATTTCAAGAGTAAATACACAAATATCTCTGACGTTCCCACAAGATACGTG